>JAFMOD010001110.1:759189-784541 GCA_019802435.1 Corydoras maculifer
TGAGAGGCGAATGTGCTAACCACCAAGCCACCGTGCCGCCTATTGAATATATTGTATATCAAATTCTCCTGTTTTAATAAAGCTGACAGTGTGGAAAGTGCTGTGCAGTAGGTACTGTAGACTCAGAACTCAGACCTGGTCAGAATCATCCTCCTCTCGACTGGCTCTCTGCTCCTCCATCTGCCTGAGCACAGAGTATCTGTATGTCACATCACTGCAAACAGCGATTAATAATCTTTAATTAGAATGAACACATTACAAAGGATGCAACAAATGAAGTAAAAATGCTTGGGATATTGGAATCAATCTAACTTTTTGTCAACAACAATCACAAATATAGCGATAGTTTGGGTTTATAAATGTAACTGTGACAGTATTCATATATTAACACTTGGCATAGACTCCTCCCTACACAGTCACTTACACCCTGTTACTTCATCCTATCTGTGTTAAGCGAATGCTAGTGTAAAACCGCGTGGGTGTTAAGGTGTGGTTTAGTGAGATTAGGATACATATTTCTTTACAATGCACTATTCATTACATTCAAAGCATAACAAAAAGCAGAAACTAAACGCAGGCAAAGCATTGGCCATAAGCAAGAACTCCTGTTCTGGTTCACATATAGGTTCTTTGTTTTTCAACCTCTGTGGAATTTTGAAGAACAAACAAACAAAAAAAAAACACCAACAATTGATCACATGAGGTTTTACAGTTGTTCTACAGTACACGCACAGAAGATTGGATGACAGAAGCTGGTCCTCCCTTTGCGACTATAACAGCTTTCAATCTACTGGAAAGGGATTTAACAAGTTTGTTTGTGTGTGTGTGTGTAGAATTATTTTCCCCCTAATCTATCCAGAAGGGCATATGTTAGGTCAGACATGGATGCTGGGTGTTTTTGAGGGCCCTGTTTGTTTATCAGTCATGATGAAAAGATGTGATTTATACTATAAACCTGATTAAGAATGTTCTTAATCAATGATTAAGGAGTGTTTTTTGGCATGTTGGCCATATACCATCAATTGCGGTTAGGGGCACTTCAGCCATAGTACTTGGTGGGACCAGGAATCAAACCGGGGACATTCAGGTCAAAAGGCTGGTTCCTTAAAAACAAGCCAAAGACTGATTTTTGTACAAATACAAGGCCCAGGCACTGGCCTACAGCACTATCTTTAGCTCTGCTCGTTTTACCTAAAATCTTTTTACACCCAGGTCGTTCACTGCTTTCTAGTGGAAATTGCTGCTGGGTGCTTTACCCACCCCATGGGGCCGATTCCCTCTCCACAGCCTTCATCATAGCTGGATGTAAAGTGATCTTCCTGGTGCTGACAGGAACACCAAGACATTCAGCACTTTTAGGAAACACCTGAAATCACCTCTTCATTTCTCCTCTAAAAAAGAGGGCATTAAGATTTTGAAGCAGATCAGCAAATGATCAGTATTTGATGATACTGCAGTTCAGCTTGTTACTCTCACTCTTAAGTCTACACTGAGTAAAATCCTGCAGAATGACTACATATAATGGGCGTGGAATACACCTCTCTGTGTTCTAATGATCGGCTTGAACAAAATGCTTTGTTAATGAAATCTCTGCGATTTTTATGGCATCCATTATTTAGTGGTGGTACAGAGAGCAACGTAGCGAGGCGAGGCAGCAGCTGAACTCACCTCTGAGGGAAACAGTACTTCTTAATGATACAGGCAGCAGCCAGAGCTGCAGCAATGCTGACGATAAGCACAGAAGCGATGACCCCAGGGTGCAATCTGACCTACACAGCACACAGCACACAGCACAGGGGCTTTAACAGGCTGGGCTCATATTAAAGCAGACCTCTGCGTCGTCACAGCTCTCTTATAGACGCTAAGTGAACGGCTAACTGACCTGCGGAGGTGGAGGAGCAGAGGGTGGCGAAACACCTCGCAAACTTCGGAAATGTTTTAATTCTTCGTTGCCAACTTTTGCTGGAGTCATAGGGCTGGTTACTTTTATAAGCAATGCGCCTGCAGCCACGCATAACAACAGTATCAAGGAGTTCAACTTACTTCTCAACTGTACAGCCATATTGTTTACCCTCATGCGTGGGACGTCATTGCGCGTTCCTCATCCTGATTGGTCGTTTATAAGCGCTTCGAGTTTATAATAGTGTGTCATGGAGAATAAGGAGAACACGTTGTACTTACTACAGCAATGTACATACAAATTATCAATAAGATGGAAGTTTTAAAGTCATGGTTTTGGCCCCTTTTAACTTAATTTTGTATTATACATGACATCATTAGAAAGTCATTACTGTTATACCGGCAGTGCATCCACTCTAAAACGTTATAATTTTATAAACAGGGACAACAGATACATCTAAAAACATCAGAGGTGATTAATTGGGCAGTTAAAGTTAATTAAAGTTTTAGTACACCATACATTATTTTTTTAGTGGGATATTGAACCATCTGAAGGTAGTGAATCCATGTGAGAAGTTCAGAGGAATAAGATATTCAGTGTAGAGATGAATTCATACACATATGTGACTACACATTACTTTTGCACATGCACATCCAGAGAACATTTCAGGCACTGGGCAGGTACACCCTGGATGGGGTGCTGATCCAATACACTCACTCACAGACATCCACACTATATGGGGCAATTTATAGCAGCCAATTTACCTTGAGTCCATATTTTTGAACTGCGGGAAGAAACCGGAGAAAACCCATGCAGACACAGGGAGAACATGGAAACATGGAAACTCCACCGAGATCAACATTCAAACCTGGATCCGGACGTGCTAACCAATACACCACTGTGTAACACAAGCCACTAAATGAATTGAGAACAACTGATCATATCTTTAACAATGTATGTTTTATTTAATGTTGTTTTAAGTATTATATTGTTGTAGTTGAGGGTATAAAGCACGATGTATAACTAACAAATGGAAATAATTAAGAACTTGTACACCAGAGTTGTACTTCAGTATATATTCTTTTCACTACTGCTTTATAATATATCCTTAAAGTAACAATAATTTTACATTATATTTATATTACATATACACATTTTATTATTTTATTTTGAGTTGTTAAGAAAATCATGATTTCATAAAAAAATGATACACCAACACATTTGATACACTGTGAGACATAGAAAATTAAATGTTTCTGAATCTGCTTAACTCTTAAGCAGTTGTATCTGGGTCTGCACACATCTTTTTCCTGTTCAATTTTGATCCAGTCTGCGCTCTCACTTCAAGAAATGCGTAGAACCCTTACATAATGCTAGTTCTCTGTGACTTGGTAAAAATGTGTGTGAGAAAAAAAAAAAAACTCATCCTTCTGCTGTTTTTGATCTGCATAAATATGGTGTGTACCTTTTTTTCTCTCTCGGTGTGTGTGTGTGTGTGTGTGTGTGTGTGTGTGTGTGCGAGCACACAGACATATGACTTCTTCTACAAACTGTTAGACACCATGTTTATGTAGATCAAATACAGCAGCAGGGTGTATTTTTTACTTTTTATGTACAGAGAAAGATTACATGAAAGATTGATGCTTAAAAACACAGTACAGCATTCACTTGTAGTTAGATATTTAATTAACAAAACCGTTTTTATTAAATATAATAGACAAAAACTATGAAAAAGCAAAAAAGATAAAATAATCTGAATAAATTAGTGTCAATGGTAGTGGTTAAGGCTACTAGTGAATTTTCAAAATGATTTATTTATTAATTCTTTTATTAACCTTGAAAGAATGATGAACTGAAACTCCAGTTGGGAAAGTTTTCATTGTGTTTACTCCTCTGTCTCCACGCAGCTTATAAAATCTTTGCGACTTTTATCTTTTAGCAGATGTCTTGACCACAGTTGATCTAAAAAAAGTTGAAGGAATATTAGTCTCTGTGGATAAGCAGTCTCCTACTGCTCTTAAATCAGCTCATAGTACTTCCCAGTCTGAGGATCAAAGTAGCAGTTCAGACAGGAATCATAGAGCAAGCTGAGATACTGGTCCCCGCTACAGCTCTTCTGAGCTGAAGGCCCTGTGAAACAATTTTAAAGATTGTTAATAAATCAATGTATCTTGCATCTGACAGAAGTTCTTCTCTCCTATTTTATTAAGACTATTTATATTACTAAAAATTTCAATGAAATTAAAAGCCTGCCCTTAATATAGTGAGGTCACACAGCAGATTTTCAAATGGTCTGGTTTTGACTAAAAACAAAACACATTTAATTTAGAGAAGAGATCACTTTTAGGTTATATAATACTCTTGGAAGCTTTGAAAGCTCAATTTATTCAATATCACTAAAACCTTCAATCTATATTTCCATAACTCTCCAACTCATTCATGTCACTGTAGTGATGAATGTAGCGTGGTGATTCAACCTCACTGTGGTGCTAATTCTCACTCTGTATTGTTCAACACTGCTAAATGGTGGAACAATCTTCCCAACTCTGTCTGTAAGGCTGAGTCATTTAGAAACTTCAAGAAACAACTCAAAACACATCTCTTCCACAAATAGTTAATATAAAAAAGTGGTAGAATCGGGTAAAGATCAGATTTGATTTTACTAAAGTGTAACTGGTTCCTTCTTATCTGCTGGTGTTTTCCCCTTACTTGTAAGTTGCTTTGGATAAAAGTGTCTGCTAAATGACTAAATGTAAATGTAACCTGAAGACATTTAGGTTCAAGATGATAATTCTAATATAAATGTGACAGTTTAGAGTATCCACTTTTCATTCATTCATTCATTATCTCCCGCTTATCCTCTATTCGGGTCGGGTTCCCCATGCCCATCCAGGGGAGAACGTCTCGGGCGCTGGGCAGATAGACCCAGGACAGGGCGCCAATCAATCGCTGGGCAAACATTCACTCACACAGACACACTCTAAACGGGGCAATTTTGAGAATTCAATTAACTTGATCCATGTTTTTGGACTGTGGGAGGAAACCGGAGAACCCGGAGGAAACCCACGCAGACACGGGGAGAACATGGAAACTCCACCCAGATGGGGATTCGAACCGGAAATCCCTAGCGCTGAGAGGCGAACGTGCTAACCACTAAGCCACCGTGCCGCCGTATCCACTTTTATTTATTTAAATTTATGCTAGAATACACTGTATGGGAAAAAGAAAGAGGAAGACTACTGTACACATTACACCTAAGGAAGTTTTATAACATCCCATTCTAAGTGCTTCCATTTTGAAAAGGCTGTCCACAAGACCTTGGAGTGTGTTTTGGGGAAATTTTATTTATTCATTCAGAAAGGCATTTGTAAGCTCAGACACTGATTTCAGACAAGAGACCCTGGCTCTCTATTATAAATAATTCCAAAGGTATTCTGTGGGGTTGAGGTTGGAGCTCAGTGCAGGCAAGTTAGTTTCTTTTACACCAGACTCATCCAACAATGTCTTTATGGACCCTGCATTGTCATACTAGTACAGAAAATGACCTTTTCCAAATTGTTCTCATAATGGTGTGTCCTGTGATAATAAATGTTTAAACAATAAATAGCCCTGAATGTCCACTCTTGGTTTGTAATTTGGGTTTTACATGTGAAAGCTTTGTTTGTTATTTAAAAAGGATTAAGCCAAAAAGACCATGTATACAGAAAATTAGTTATGTCCTAAAACATTAGGCATAGCCAATAAATTAATGTAAAATATTAAAGAAATAATAGATAAACTAATTACTGGTGTCCTGTGCAACAGCTATTAAATAGGTCAACCAGAAAAACTCCAACTGTTGATAATAGAAGCCAAAAAAAAAGTCCATTTCAGAATTGATCACATACCTTCTGTGGGTAAGTCGCAGTGACCTCCGTTGTTTTCAGTGGGCTGTTGATCGCGGTGGATTATTGGTGGACTGAGAACATCCATCCATTCTCTGTGGGAAAAATCAAAGTTCTAATAAGATTAAACATAATTATTTGGTCTGCGCAGTTTGTTATTAGAGAAACCCCCAACAGCTTCAAGACTCAGTAAGCTAAAATCATATTCGCACAGGGCTTTTTAAATGAATAGTAATACAAATATTTTAATGTATTTCAGTAGAAAAGTGCATTAAAAATCTCAAATAGTATTTTCATCAGGATGATGATGATATTTCTTACGATGTTTGGCAACAGCACACATCTATCTTCACACACTGTACATATGGGTTTTAAGAGTGAGTCCAATTTTTTTGTTAAAATGATACCCCCGTGACCCACTTTCTCTCCCATTACTTTATTCCTCATTTACATCAAAACTCTTGGTAGATTCCCTGTGGTGCTGACTGGCAGGCTCCATGGTGAGAGGCATAGAAGAAGAAGGATGCCCTCCCAGGGAGCCACACTGCAGGGGTGACAGCCAGGTGACATGTGTAAGCCTCTGAGCATGTGTGTGGCAGCTACAGAAACTAGTGAATCATTATCAGTCCTGACAGGAATGCCTAATTGAGCACCAAGGTGAAGTATCATCAACCTGTGTAAAATTTAATGCCAGATTGTTTGACTTCTCACCCAAGTCAGAAAACTGGTAAGATATGTAAAACACAATACTTAGCAAATAGTTTCCAAAACCTGTTTGCACTGTCAGTTAATTAATCATATTCAATTGCGCCATGCAGTGCATTTCTTATGCCACATAATCAATATTAATTTCTGGTTGCCAAAGATATGCACAGAGCATTGAGTACCTTAATTGCTTGTTCAGATTCCATTTGGCTTAAAACCCTCCTGCACCCTGATTGCTTAAGAGTGTAACTAAATTATGTGTGTATGTGTGTCTGTAGCAGGAATATATATACACACACTCACACTGTTGAGACCTTCTTGTAGGCTGGTCTCCACAATGTGACATATTTTGTTCTAAAAGCAAACCAAAAGCTTTATCCTCTACTAAGGTCGCAGGGGGTTCTCCATGGCCATCTAAGGGAGAATGTTTCGGGTGTTGGGCAGATACACCCAGGACAGGGCGCCAATCTATCGCTGGGCACACACTCACTCACACAGACACACTCTATATGGGGTAATTTGGAGAATTCAATTGACACTGATGTTTTTTGGACTGTGGGAGGAAACCGGAGAACCCAGAGGAAACCCACACGGACACAGGGAGAACATGGAAACTCCACCCAGATTGGGTTTCGGGAATTCCTAGTTCTGAGAGGTGAACGTGCTAACCACTAAGCCACCGTGACTCCCAGAAATTATGTCATATGGTTATGAATATTGTATCATATTGTATTCAGTGTTGTTTCAAATATATGCTATATATATTATTAACAAACAATACTTTCACACATATTTGTATTGAGATCGCATATTTTCTAAAGACAATATTACCGGTAAGACCAATTAGCTTTTATTTCATGCTTTTTGATATTTCAACTGCAGTCATAAAATATTTCGAATTATTCTAATCTGTCTTTATTTCATTTTGTATTTTTAATGTCTTACTTGTTGAGCCACAAGTTGTATATAGTGCAGTTTTTAAAGAAACAGCCCACTCAGAATGCCATATGCTACACTGTAAAATAACCTTGCAACCCTGAAGGTGTATATGCACCAATTAAATTTTTTAGTATCTGAATCAGGCAGTTTTACTTTTTATTTATTTATTCATTATCTCCCGCTTTATCCTCTATTAGGGTCGCGGTGGGGTTCCCCATGCCCATCCAGGGGAGAACGTTTCGGGCGCTGGGCAGATAGACCCAGGACAGGGTGCCAATCCATCGCTGGGCACACACTCACTCATACATACACACTTTATATGGTGCAATTTGGAGAATTCAATTGACTTGATCCATGTTTTTGGACTGTGGAAGGAAAACCGGAGAACCCGGAGGAAACCCACGCGGACACGGAGAGAACATGGAAACTCCACCCAGATGGGAATTCGTATTTTGTTAAGTTTCCATCCCAGTTAAATTTCCATCTCAGTTAACAGCTAAATATATTGCATTCATTTTGGTTTGTAAGACATGATTAATATTGGAAGAAGTAATTAAATAATGTATATTAGTAAAGGGTTTAAGCAAATTATATCACAATATTGAAATATTAGCAGCAAAGTCTATAATATTGAAATCAATGTAGATTTAGTCTTTTGACTGATGGGCATGGTTTTTTCAAAAAGTGCATTAATATAAATTTTGGCGTTGCTATCTTGACAACATAAAACACTAACTAAAACTTATTAAAAACAACCTAGGCAGACGTCAACATCTGGAGGTTAATTGCTTTTTTGGAGGTAAATTGTCAACACATACATTGGCACGCAGCTATGGACAAACCCATAGCATGTGCCAGTTAGCAGCTATATACAAACTTTTACATTAACAGTAAACATAATACAAAATAAAACAATATTTTACTAAACATAACATAATAATGGGCACGGTGGCTTAGTGGTTAGCACGTTCACCTCTCAGCGCTAGGGATTCCCGGTTCGAATCCCCATCTGGGTGGAGTTTCCATGTTCTCCCCGTGTCTGCGTGGGTTTCCTCCGGGTTCTCCGGTTTCCTCCCACAGTCCAAAAACATGGATCAAGTTAATTGAATTCTCAAAATTGCTCCATATAGAGTGTGTCTGTGTGAGTGAGTGTGTGCCCAGCGATAGATTGGCGCCCTGTCCTGGGTCTATCTGCCCAGCGCCCGAGACGTTCTCCCCTGGATGGGCATGGGGAACCCCACCGCGACCCTAATAGAGGATAAGCGGGAGATAATGAATAATACATTCATACATAATGTTGAAAAGTAATCCGCCAAAGTCAGTACACTTCTGGCTTGTAAAGGGAATGTCAGGTAACACCCATAAATAATAAAAAAAAATTAGTACATGCTTTTGCACCCTGCGCACCATGCAAGGTTGTGTGCCATCGTTACAATAGAAAAGACACACTGACACGCCTTAAATGAAGTAGCGTGGTGTAAATGTACCTTGTTGCTGTACAAATTTCATGTGCACTGCAATTAGCTACAATTACGTTTCTTAAAATCACCCTACAAATTTAGGTTTTATTTTACTAAACAATAGTTTAAATGAAAGGTTTTACCCTCTGCATTTTTATACTTTTTTTATACAAAATACACAACCTCTCAGGATGTCAAAGGGAATGATACTACACGAGAGACACCTCTGTCAAAAATTCAATAAAGTCTTGCCAAGATTGTGGCAGTTTAATCGGCTGAAACATACACAGGTGACAACCCTTTTGAAGTATGGCATAATATTGCACATCATAAAGGTATTGCCCCATTTTCTCCTAAACTTAAATATTTAAGATATATACTTTGTACTAGACTTTAAAATAAACTTAAATTTACTCCGTAACTAATTTAATTTATTATTATTATTATTATTATTATTATTATTATTACCTTGGATTTGAATGAAGTAGAGGATTCATCTCTTTCTGGTAGTACTGGCCTTGTTCAGATGCCTGACGAAAACAAAGAACTCTTTAGAAACTTAGGATGTAAATCATAGATGGTTATTATTATCCTTGCAATGTCATTTACAGTTTATACATACATCTTTGCACAAAAATCCTTTTTTATTTGTTCTGTATGTGCTATTGTAGTTTTTCTGTGTGTGAATAGATGTTCGTGCATATTACTGTAAGCAATAAACAAACATTTATAAATTCAAACCACGATTTGAATCACATTTACAGCATAAAAAGTCATGTAACCAAAGCCTTGAGAAAGCAGATGCATCGTTGCTGTTGCCTGATGATGGCACTGTTGTCACTGTGTCCTGCAACGTTAAAAAAATGCTATTCAACGGCAGCTAGCACACTTTATTAAATACAGCCCGTTGCCAGTGTGCATCGCTGCCAGGTTCAAACCAGTTCATAACATGGAGCCTGCAAACCATGGAATACAAAACACATAAAACATTCATGCAAAGTCCACTTTTGTTTGTGCTTCAGCTACGTTTCATGCATTTTAACTGGGTTTGCAATCTAATCCTACAGAGTTGGTACTGTTCTCCCTCTATCTCTAACAACTTGGGGATGAGAGCAAAACAATGTTGCTATATTCAGTGTCTAAGAAAAACATTATCAAGATGAGTCAGTGTTATGCATATTAGGATATGCAGATGTGCATATAATAACTTACTACAGGGATACACTGAGTCCATATGGAAGTATCGTCACTGCTCATACTGAGGCTGATGTTGCACTGGTGCACCTGACAATAGACACACAAAACAATACTCAGCCAAAAATTATATAGTTCAAGTTCAAGGGTTTTTCACTGTCATTTCCACCATATACAGTGGTGTACTGTACAGTACACAGTGAAACAAAACATTCTCCCAGAATCAAGGTGCTACATAGAACAATTCACTACACAACACAACATGAAGTGCACATGTGCAGTAGCATGTGCAATATTGTTTACAATAAATACTCAACACAATGTACAATATACACACCAGTAATCTATAAATACCGGAAGGGGAAACAGAACAGATAACCCACTAATAGTGTAAGCTGTAAGTTTCAGTCCTTACATTTTCTTGTTTTTGAACTTGTTTCTCAAATCTACGCAATGACAATCTATGCAAATGCTGAATATGTACCCTGATCACATTGCATGTTTATTGTTTATAGCATTGATTAAAAAAACATTTTAAAGTAGTTAACATATTCTTTACAGGCAGGCAACAAAGTAACTTTGTGGTTAGCATGTCTGCCTCTCAGCACTGTGGATCCAGGTTTGAATCAGGGTGGAGTTTCCATGTTCATGTGGGTTTCCTACAGGTTTTCCACTGTCCAAAAACATGGTTTAAGTTAAATTCGCTGCTCTAAATTGCCCCTACATAGTGTGTGTTTCTGTGTGAGAGAATATGCCCAGTGATAGATTATCTGCCCAGTGCCTGAAACGGACATGACCCTAGTAAAGGATGTGTACAGGCAATATACTGTGGTTTATTTTAGAAAACAGCTATATTGTTTTAATGAAATTATCATAAACAGATTAAGTGTAGGATCTATGTAAAACCAATTACCAGTGGAACCGAAATACGTAATATGTAGCACATTGTCAGCTGCTTTCCATCCGTAGACATTTGGGTGATGGATCATTCCCCTCACAGCTGAGACATCCACCCTGTTTTAGTTTTTTAAGGAAGAAATCTTGGGAGGATCAAGGCTCGATGTAGGACTCATCCCCCTTAAGCGGCCGGGCAGCATCAACTGTGCAGGACACCCATGTGCAGATGTGAAATGATCAGGTGTCCATTTGCACCATTCAGTTTACCTAACTGTTTGTTCTACTATAGACTGTTACTGTTTGTTACTAACTACCATGTTTTTATCAAAAAGGATGGTTTTTCAGACATTCTTATTGATAATTTAGGTAGAGAAACTGCAATGTGGTGGGTAATTCTGGAACCTTACATGGAAATACATTGCACTGTGGAGCCAATATGGTGCCAGCAAATTTCAAATAAAATTCTGGTTGCTTCAGCCAAAAGATCTCAGGGTTACAGTCTTCAGATTTCTCAGCAGCATAGAATAAAACAAGTGGAATAATCTAATGCATGTATCTTAGTCTTTCTTTAAAGAGGCACTGTCAATTAGACTGCCTGTAGAGTGCCCAGTCTGGCTAGTGGTGCCAGTGAGACTCAAAGGCTACACTCCCATGGTAGTGCTACCAGACATTTTAAATTTGGATGCAACATAAATTTACAAGTCTGAAAAGATGTTTTTTGTTTCTCTGTGCAATGATGGATGAAGCACATAATGTCTGTGCATAACAAAAGTGGGCTACAGTGAGTAATTGAACATATACAAAAAGCCTAATACATTATATACAGAACAATACACCTGATAAATATCAGCAAAGTAGGTGTATCTACTAAACTGCCAGAAAGAAATTATCCCTGTGTCCATGTGGGTTTCCTCTGTGTTCTCCAGTATCTTCCCATAGTCCAAAATCAGGGAAACATTCAAGTGAATTACCTGTTCGAAATTGCCCCCATATAATGTATGTGTTTTTGTCTGTATAAGTAAGTGTATGCCCAATGATAGCTTGGCACCCTGTCCTGGGAGTATGTTTTCCTATAGATGGGCATGGAAAAACCCCTGAGACCCTAGTACAGAATAAAGCGGAAGATAATTAGATGAGATGAAATTACTTTTTTTTTTTTTACCTGAGATGCACTGAGGCCTGGATCTCCAGCGCCACCGTCCTCCTCCTGCTGTCTTCTTAGACTAGCCAACATCCTCAGCTCTTCTTCCTCTTCCACTTGCTTTGGTTTCTTGACTAGATCACATGTACTGGAGCCCACAGGCCCGCTCCTAATGGCCTTCGTCACCTGTAAAGGCAAGCAGTGTCATTACTCTTCCAAAGTACTTCACAAGCGTGCAGACTGTCATGTGTTACAGACTATAACTAATTAGAAACCAGTTCATCAAACACTGTTGACTAATTGGCCCTTCATTACAGCAGATACATTAGTGTGGATTCTGGCACTAGAGCCTAAAGGGCGATTTGAAAAAAAAAAATCCACAGGTCTAAGAGAAATCATACACCTACTATGCTGACTGTGTTAATATACACCAGCATATACAAAATCTCTAATGTTTCCACCATACAGTGTTTGTAAAAACTAAAGTGAAAATAAATGAAATAAAAAAAAATATGTTTAAATTTTGGTTCACAGCGGTGTTCAATTTTAGATGAGGATTTTTGTAATAATCAGAGTTAACAGGTCAGAAACACTGCAGTCTGTGAAAGGTAACAGGTTCAGCATAGCTGCAATTACAATGATAACAGAAGCAATTATAAACAAGCCACTCTGCTCTAGTATGCTTATTCATCTAAAAGTACTTCAGTGAATCTCTTTCTAATAATGTCTCTGACCCCTAATAAAACATGTTCGAGTAAAGGTCTGTTCACACATACATTCATGCCCGAATGGATTTTAGAAGTGGCTTTCAATAAAGAAGGTTGTAATATACATGTAACACACCTTTTAGCCTTACATTAAATGTAACCCAGCTTTATTAATAAATAGCATGATATCCTTGTTGTTTAAATCCCACTTTGTAAAAATCAGAATTTTTAGGACTCAATATTTGTCATGACTTAAATAAATCAAGAATCGATTCTACATATTATTAATCCTATATTTCATGAATAATACATTTGCATAGTATTTACCGACATTTGCTTAACTTTTTTGGAATGTTAGAAAATTCTTCCTGACAGATCTGTTGTAATTCTGTCAAGTCTGTTGACCTTCTGGCTTAAATACACAATTTTTTTTCGTTCAGGTCACAATTTCTCTATGGCATTCATGTCAGGACATTGTGAAAACCACTCCAATACATTTATCTTGATGTCTTCATGCAGTTTGTCAGGACTTTAGAGAAATACTTCAGCTTATGGTATTGCTAATAGAACCATTCAACATGTTACAGCTTTGTGGCTGAGACCTTAAGGATTTTCCTCAGCACTCTTAAGTTATACACACTCTAGATACCTCATTGTCACATATCAAAAGTGTGCAGATTCTTTTTGAGTTAAACTTATTTCTCAGGTCCACAGCATGATGGATGCTTATGCTTCTCTTTATGCTTCTCAATTTTGCAAGAATCGAAGCATTAAAGAAATGATTAGGGAAGTCTGACACCAAAACTCTGAATCCTCTTTTTGTGGAGGAATATAGTAGTTGTGGTAAACATTGTTTATAAGGGATAAAGTAATTGTAGCAATTATGTTTTATTAGGGATATAGTAGTTAGGTCAACCAATGTTTAAGAAGGATTATATTAATTGTGGCAACTGTTGTTTATAAGGGATTTAATAGTTGTGGCAACCATTTAAAAAAAAGGATTATATTAATTATGGTAACTGTTGTTTATAAGGGATTAAGTAGTTATGGCAATTGTTGGTTTTCATTGAGCATGGATAGAAACAAGCAAAACATTTTTTTTTTGGTGGGGGGGGGCTGTTCAATGAGTAATGAACAGGTAAACTTCAGACAGTAAACAACATGTAAAGAAGGATTGTATTGAAATATTGAAGTAACATATTAAAGTGGTGGCTAACACATGGTGGCAGGGTAAAATATTGCAGCGGCAAACTCGTTCTCTGTCTATGTGAGAAGGGGGAATGGTATATTGATTCTCTGTATGTCATAGATATGCGGTGGATTTGACAATAGACTATCCTTGTAGGTATCAGCAGGCAATCAAATACCTAGTTACAAATGTGTCCTCCAGCAGTACTATGATCCTAAACATTTTTCTAACAATCAATTTAAAAAAATCAATTAAAATGTATTAAGGACAGCATGATAAAGAGGAATGGTGCGTATAGTGACCTATAGTGTGGTTGTAAAAATTGACAAACTTTAAACGGAAATGAAAACTTTACATTTTTGTACATCAAAATGTTTTTTCACTGTATTGTTTCTATAATATAGATATACAAAATGCTGCAAAAAAATGATCCCACATAAGTTCTACATGTATGATTTCATTTACTAAAACGTACATATGTGCAAAGCTATCATCCAGGAGCCAATGTGGCGTGGCTAGAAGACATTATCTGGGAAATGCTTCATTAATACAAGTACTAATTATACATACAAGTATACAATCAATACACAGTCCACGCAAACATACTTAATGACTATGCTTACTGTGGGAATGCATGTATACCTTGTGGCATCTTAAATGCTTGGGGGAAATTTCTTGCACAGATGTTCTGCTAATGGATTCCCACATATCTCCATCAGGCCTGGTTCTTTCTGGTCCAGGGCATTCTGGTTTACTCCTCACTCTGGCAGTACAGGGTGAGAGGCAGCGAGTTGGAGCCACACACACCATATCAGTCCTCCGGGAGCTCTCAGAGGCACACTGCATGTATCTGTGTGTAACACTAGAGGTCTGAGCTGGCTCACGAAAGAGCCTGGGTGAGGAGGTGGATCTGGGAACAAAAATAAAAGCTGAAGTAGGAGGGACAGGACTGGAGCGTGCCTCAAATCTTTGAGAGACAAATTCAGAATACTTGTCTTCCTGAGGGAGAAAAAGAAGAAAGAGAAGAAAGGCAGAGTTAACAAAGCAGTCATGAACAAGGCCTTTGAACAAACCAAGGTGAACATTCTCTAAAACCTTTCAGTCATTTCAAGTCACTTTACTGACTAAATTTGACAAGCTAGAAAAAGGGAGTTTGACTTCTCACTAACAAAGAGCACAATAACAACTATTAATATTTATTTCCTGATATATATTTACTTGGTGATTGTTTCTGTGAGTAAATTAGTTAATGAACCTGTCAGTCAGAATTAAACAAACATTTGAAAAAATTATATATATATATATATATATATATATATATATATATATATAATTCTCAGGCAAATAACTAGACAATATCAAACTACTGCTTTAATAATAAAGTCATTTTAAATTCCTATAAAAGGACACAATTCCATTCTTAAACACTTACTCCCCACAGAGATGATAAAATATTGATTAGAGTATAGGAATACTCTTTTGTTTTTTATTGAACAAGGCAAAGTTGCAGTGAAAAAGACTATAACACTTTAAAGAAAAAAAATACAAAAGGAATGATGCAAGTCTTCGAAAGGGATGTAATAACCATGACATGGGCACAGTGTAGTTGACGTGGACAGCGCTACATCAGAGGTACCTGCAATTAAGCAGGAAGGCACGGTGCCCAGAAAGCTGTCCACTGGCTACCCATTCTAGAAGAGATGAAGGCTTTAAAGTGCTGGGCTTTGATCTTAACTAATGGTTCTAAACAAAAAGTGCTGATTTATTCTAATGATGACATCCAGACTTAAAGGCCCTTCCTGTATGGCAATGTTTGTTTCCTGCTAATTCCATGTGAAAGGGAAAAAAATTAATAAAATTAAAAAAAAAAAAAAATTATTATATATATATATAATACCACTTTTGCTTTTACAACAAAATACTATTAAATGCCTTCTCTGAAAAGACTACAGAACAACTTCAATTGTTCTAAGGTGTTACAATGGATTTTGTTTGAGTACCTAAGACAGTCTATAATGTCTTTCACCCTTTACCTTCTTTATTGTTTGTATTTTTTTGTGGGAACTAATAAAATAAAAAAGTAAAGAATTTGGAATGAAAAGAACAGAAAGATGTAAACTGACTTACCAAACTGTAACACATATAAAAATATATCAATTAAGTGCAGCACAATAGATTTATTTAGGATATTTTTCAAACATAGGCTAAAGAAAATGCTTAATATTCAATTCAATATTCTGTTTTTTAAAATACATAACATTAATACTAAACACAATGATATAAAAAACAAAGTAAACCAATGCTTTTCTCTCTGGGTTTCATTAAATCACATCATGGGGGAGATGGACTATCAATCTGAAGTTTGGGTTTGTGCTGTATCATGGCTGCACATATGCTTTGACCCCAACCATCAAGTTGGGATTCTTCTAAGTAGCTTTGAATGATAGCATCTTCGATTTGATGTAATGTAATGTAACACTGACTACACAAAGAGTGGTTATAAGCGGAACAATTTAGATTAAACAACTGACAATTTGTGATTGTAAAATACTTTTCATGACTAATTCATTCATGTATTATCAATATTTGCTTAGCTCCTTTCTTTAATTATCCTAGTTTAGCCAGTTACGAGGACTATTCTAAGAACATTAATGACAATGTTTACATTAAAGACTAAATTAAAACACATTTACTGTCTGATAAACAAAAGCTTTTAAAACATTCAACAAGTTTTTTTTTTCCTGAACTGCCAGTAAACTGCCACCTTTTTGCTTAACCACTTTATTTCTAGATTCAATTTTCTCTTTATTTCTGAGAAAGTGTCTAGTACCTTAGAGATTTTTGTAAACAGGAGGGGACCATGATTTCACTCAGCCTTACAAGTTCATTATCACTGTTTAATAATACTGTTTGTACTCAACATTATTGGCCTCTTTTAGTGATGTCCCAATAGAGTAAACATACAAATGACTTTACCAACACTATGAGAGTTTTAAAGTTGGATAATTGGGCCCATGATGCAAGCATAAACGTGTTAATTGATGTCAAAGCTCTGAACTGGGCTTTCCACTATGCACCATGTACAGTATGCAAAGGTAGGAAACAAAGCCAACCTTAATATGCTGCAGTTTGTTTATACAGTCGTGTATAACTGATTTGAAAACCATGGTCCATGTTCTATTGATTAGGAAGAAATAAAACAAACTTAACACATACTCTTCAGGGTACAAATTGCTGTCCATATTCAGTTTTTTTCTCAGTATGGTAAATTTAATATGCAGTAAAAACTGTTTATAAAAATTGGCTCTATTAGTATAACTAGTGCACTGCCTGGCCCAATGACACAAGACTTTTAAGTGTTGTGATATGCAGTTGATTTGACTCATCAGGTCGAGGCATAGCAATGTTATGTAGTAAGGAAATGAATTCAGTTGAGAACTTGGACCAATCTACTCTAATAATTAGATTTTTTTATCCATAATATCACAAGTATATTCCTAGACATTGGCTTTTATCTTAATTATTCTCAAATGATTAAAGATGGATTCATAGAAAATGAGGAATTAATTTTTACATATCAGTTGTCCATGACAGAGATCCCAAGACCTCTGCCAAATTGTAATTTATCTCTGAAATTTTTAAAGTTTGATTGTTTAAACAATGTCAAAGCACAATTATCAAAGCTAAAGGTGATCAAAATAAATACTAGCATATGCTAATAAAGCACTGGAATTATATGTGTGCACACATACTTCGTCACTCCCACTTCCAAAAAAGTCGTCTTCCAAACCGGCCTCTTTCCGCTTCCCTCCCTCCTCTGGTTTGTTGTTTTCAATATTAAAAGGTAATCCTTTAAAAGCATCACTAAAAGAATGGCCAAGTGAAGGTCTCAGTGCTGAGTGAAGGTCTGAGGAAAAGGCAAAGACCTCCTCTGCATCCTCTTCTTCAACCTTATCCAGATTAAGCTGAGGTACAACAGTCACTGCAGGATCATGACATACAGGATTCATGATGTGCAGGTCATGTAGTGAATCAGATGGTGACTGGCAAACCAGTGGCCTTTCATTTAGCTCTGTGTTACCTGAACATGACTGATCTGAAAAAAAAGGATATGATGGTCAGCAATAGGTGGAACCCAACATATACATATATTTCATTTGAAGTCCAAGTACATTGACATGTAAATAAACTTACAACAGCAGGCAGCTCGATTTGAAAAATTTTAAGACAAACATATAATGGTTCCCAATTGTTGGACTCATTAGACAAAGTAAAAAAGGCTAAAGAATACTGTTAAGACAAGTGTTATTAAAGCACCTTTAAACACCTACTGTTATTGCCTCCCCTTTCTGATGATTTAAATGCGAAGCAAACAACCTGCAATTTCCATCACAAATTTGATTTAGTGGAAAACATACTGCCACGTTCAGTTAGAGAACATTAACTGCTTGTTTCTCCTTCAGCAAACTCAATAGCACAAAACAGATCAATAATAGAGATCTAATTAGCACACAATGTTTCATTGTTCATTTTTCATAACAAAGCTTTTTTTTCCCTGAGATTATTTTAATGAGCATATGCAAATAAATGGATAATCACGATAAAACAGACTGCGATGAACGCTGTGAGGCTTGCCAAATACTGGGGGTGAATATATAGGACATACCCAGTCCTGTTTTCATGCAACATTTGATAATTGCAACATTATGTTTTAATGAATCCTTAAAATATGCCTAAATGAAAAAAGAGGAAAAAATATAAATTATATTATCATTATCAGCGTTATGACTCAAACCTCTAAAGAAACAGTGTGTATTTGGCTTGTTGGTGTTTCTTTTTAGGGGGTAGGGTGGGGAGGTGGGTTCTAGGTTTTGCGGTGTTCCCGCTGGCACACAAACAGCATCATTAGTAGATGGGGAGCAATGCCTCACCAAGATCATAATTCAAATCCAGCTATATGGGAGCCTGTGGGGTCTGTGTGCCCTTGCATTAAAAAGAAAAGACACCCAGAGAGAGGCAAGCCAAAGACACCATCGAGACCAAGGTGATGAATACAGCAGGCAAACGTGTGATCTATTTCAAGTGAACACACAGCACTTTGGTATAAATGTGGGAGTACTGGTGAACTGTAATTCTGGATTTTTTTATATTTCACCTTGGCTGAAGGTTATGGCACCTAACAGGCAGTTCATTTTCAAATAACTGGTAAAATAAAAAAAAGTCAGACAATCTGCACTTTTATTAATAATATGGTCATGTTGGGTGTTTGAACTAAAATTAATTTTGCAAAGGCCTAATAGAGAATAAATTGTAGGAATTACAAAATAAAAAGAGGCAATTTATCACTTGCCTGAAACATTTTCATTAAGCTCATGGCCACATTTCATAAAAAAGCACAGTTAAATGAAACTGCAGCAGCACTGCTGCACTAAAATCCCCTCAACACATCAGTGTCACTGCAGAACTGACAATAAACCATCACCCAAATATACCTGTTCTGTGATGATCCTGACCAGTGCAGAATAAAGGACCAAAACGAGAATAACAAACAAAGAAAACAGATCTTATACAGTTTGTAAATGTAAAATTACAAAGTCCATCTATATGGTAAGTGGAGAAAATGAAAGCAAGAAGGAGGTGTGTACATCTTTATTTTTTATCTTTATCTTTATACAGTATGTTTATTTACCTACAAGGTTATCAGGGCCAATGACATAACTATGCTCATAACTATTTGCTCACCTTTTCAGCAATTGCATGCATATATATATATAAACCAAACAGGGTATTTAGTGGACCAAATTTGTTGATTTGCATTTTTCGGTTACTAAAAGGTAAAACATTTGCATTGCACTCAGAAGTGATTCTTTACAGAAGAGCTTTAAATGGAGCACAGAGTCATGTCATTGGTTATATAGTCACATCTCATTTCCATATAAGATGTGACTATATAATATATAATAAAAATTATTTGATTTTGAAAAACACTTTTCAGTATTGTGGAGTAGAACTTTTCATCACTGGGTTAAGATGTCTAATTAGTTATAATTTAAAATTTGTTATACATTATTATTTTGCTGGTCAGTACAAATGATACATTTCGGATGATCCAAACAGTAAATAAAAAGCTCTTTTCTTTTTTTATCCTCACTTTGTATTGTAGTAATATTTTCTCTGTAATCAGTCACCAAACTGCAGTGAATCTGGCTTTGTAAAGGGCGAAACATGCACCCTGAGAGTTTATCAAAGGTCAAACTTTGCCATTATAATATTACCTTTTGCAAAACCATATAATATGCTGATATGACTCTTTACTCAGTACAAGGGCCAATGACATAATTAGAGTCCTCAAAACTATTTTTCACAAACTCTATTGGGCTCATCTTTTTAGTAACTGCATAATTAAACTACACACATTCACAAAGTGCTTCTCAAGTGTTGCATTAACATGGGTTTTTTAAAATGGCTTTTGCAAATTTACATTCACAGCACGGTTTATGAAGAGTTATAAATTGTAATCACCTTTTCTAATTGCCAACAGTTCATGCTGGCTCAACCCCCTGAGAATCCTTTCTGACCCACACAGTATACTTAATGTCCTATTGTTGCTAATGAACTCTCTCCTTTTTCATTTCGTACAGAAGGATGATAAAGTTTGCCCGTCTGTACTGGAGAGCATTGCCAATATAATAAACATTGACGTTTTCTTTATTATGACTGGTAAATATGGAAGAAGGCTTGCCCTTCTTTAAGTGCTGCAATAAGTCTATTATTTATTGTCTTTCACTTGATTTGTGGCTACATAAAGTCAAAGCATTTAAGTAGCTGGTCTCCTTGTCTTCAGATTGCGCTCCTTTAAAATTCATGCCCTTTATAAATATATAGCCCCCCCTCCAACTTTCAACAAGAACTATTATTCCGAAAGTGTGTTTACACAGTAGTGATCCAGTAAGAAAACATTAAAAAAAAAAATATTGGTTGGTAATTTAAAATGTTAATTGTGTTACATATTTAATAATGAAAATGATTGTACTTAATATAACATTTGTATATGTATCATACTGTTTTGTTGTATTTAACATTATATAGGAATGCCTTAGTAATGCTTATTATGAAATGAACCTAGTAAATCCATATACTGTACTTAACAGGGGCGGAACAGTGGCTTAGTGGTTAGCACATCCACCTCTCAGCACTAGGTATTCCCGGTTCGAATCCCCATCTGGGTGGAGTTTCCATGTTCTCCCCATGTCTGCGTGGGTTTTCTCCGGGTTCTCCGGTTTCCTCCCATAGTCCAAAGACATGGTTCAAGTCAACTGAGTTCTCCAAATCCTTATATAGTGTGTGTATGTGTCTGTGTGAGTGTGTGCCCAGCAATAGATTGGCGCCCTGTCCTGGGTGTATCTGCCCAGCGCCCGAAACGTTCTCCCCTGGATGGGCATGGGGAACCCCCCGTGACCCTAATATGGGTCAATATAGGACATTCATTATCTTTTATCCTATATTAGGGTTGCGGTGGGGTTCCCCATGCCCATCCAGGGCGCTGGGCAGATACACCCAGGACAGGGCGCCAATCTATCGCTGGGCACACACTCACTCACACAGACACGCATGCATACACACACTATATGGGGCAATTTGGAGAACTCAATTGACTTGTTCCATGTTTTTGGACTGTGGGAGGAAACCGGAGAACCCAAAGGAAATCCACACAGACACGGGGAGAACATGGAAACTCCACCCAGATGGGGATTCGAACCGGGAATCCCTAGTGCTGAGAGGCGAACATGCTAACCACTAAGCCACCGTGCCGCCACTCAGAATTGTGAAAAACAATAATAAACTACAAAAATAGATTTTAACTGTAATTTAAAGACACTTGATGCACATTTGGCAATGTTTTGAAAACAAAATAGAAAATAATGATATTAAAGTTGTGTAAGTAAAGTAAAGTAAAGTTGTGTAAAGTATTTGTGCACCAGATACGGACCTGATGTAGGAATATCTGCTGATATATCACAGTCGTTCAGCTCAACACAAGCAAGTTGTATTTTAGTTTGGAAACCCTTCTTTTTCTCATCTGTGCTTTGAGAGGACTCCGCCTTATGACTTTGGTTAGACCATTCTCCAGTCTTCCCTATGAACATCAGAGGGGCAAAGTTATTTTTATTTGCACACTATTTTATTTATATATTTAACAGACCTAAACATAGCAAAAATGTATATTTTATTTAACATATTATATGCATTATTGATTTTAGATTTGATGGGTGAAAATGAATTCCTACACACAACAAAACTGAATGCTTATGGGTAGTAAATCCTTTGGTTTTCGTATAATGAATAGGTTTCATCCTTCCAGATCCAGATCTGGGATCTATAGGACAAAGCGGAAGATAATGAATGAATGTACTCAACAGTCAAAACTTATTCACACCTGCTCATTAATGACATTTTCCATCCATCCATTCATTATCTTCCTCTTTATCCTCTACTAGGGTCGCGCGGGGGGAGAACGTTTCGGGCGCTGAGCAGATACACCCAGGACAGGGCGCCAATCTATCGCTGGGCACACACTCACTCACACAAACGCACTCTATATGGGGTAGTTTGGAGAATTCAATTTACCTTGATCCATGGACTGTGGGATAAAACCGGCGAACCCGGAGGAAACTCATGCGGACACGGAGAGAACATGGAGACTCCACCCAGATTGGGATTTGAACAGGTAATCCCTATTGCCGAGAGGTGAACATGCTAACCACTAGGCCACCCCTTAATGACATACTTTTACCTTTTTTTAGTGTGCTAACAGGAGAATGTGATTGACCTTATAATGACCAAATAACAATAAATCATGTAGATTCATAAATAACATACAGTCTGCATTTCCATATGCCACTAAGCTTCACTTTTAAAAGTCTGTGCCATCTTAAAATAATGAAAAGAAGCACTAGAAATGTCTCTCAAGTCTCCACAACACAATGACACATTATTGATTTAAACTAAGCAGGAAATTGCAGCTAATTCACTCTATTTGCATCATTTTCTTGCTTATATGCAGTTATGTAATAGGGCTGCAGTGGCCTAGTGGTTAGCATGTCCACCTCTCAGTGCTGGTAATCCAGATTTAAATCCTGATTAGTATATTGTTTCCATGTTTTCCCTGTGTCCAAAAGTATTTCTTCCAGATTTTCTAATCTGCTCCCAGTCCAAAAACATGGATTCAAGATAAATTGGATGATGTAATTTGCCCCAATAGTTTGTGTGAGTGTGTATTTGTCTGGCATACAAATGTTCTACCCTGGAAGGGCATGGGGAACCCATGCGACCCTAGTAGATGATTAAGTGGAAGACAATGAATGAATAAATGTTTTGAAAAAACAAAAATTGTAAGCTGTTTAATTCTTGTGTGCAAGCAGCAACCATGGGCTGTACCAACAGCTGAAAATCATCATAAAGACTAAAATTAGTTATGACATGTAGGGGTCAAAAAAACAGACAGAATTTAATTCCTTTTGTTGTGTTAGTTCTCCTCACTAAAGGATACTTGATAAAATTACCTCCACCGACTCAGAATTGTTCATTCATTTATTTCATTCATTATCTTCTGCTTTATCCTCTATTAGGGTCGCGGTGGGGTTCCCCATGCCCATCCAGGGGAGAACGTTTTGGGCGCTGGGCAGATACACCCAGGACAGGGCACCATTCTATCGCTGGGCACACATTCACTCACACAGACACGCACACATACACACAATATATGGGGCAATTTGGAGAACTCAGTTGACTTGTTCCATGTTTTTGGACTGTGGGAGGAAACTGGAGAACCCGGAGGAAACCCATGCAGATACGGGGAGAACATGGAAACTCCACCCAGATGGGGATTCGAACCGGGAATCCCTAGTGCTGAGAGGCAAACGTGCTAACCACTAAGCCACCGTGCCGCCACTCGGAATTGTCAAAAACAATAATAAACATTCATTTATTCATTCATTATCCTCCGCTTATCCTCTATTAGGGTCGCGGGGGGGTTCCCCATGCCCATCCAGGGGAAAACATCTCGGGCGCTGGGCAGATAGACCCAGGACAGGGCGCCAATCCATCGCTGGGCACACACTCACTCACACAGACACACAATATAGGGGCAATTTTGAGAATTCAATTAACTTGTTCCATGTTTTTGGACTGTGGGAGGAAACCGGAGAACCCAGAGGAAACCCACGCAGACACGGGGAGAACATGGAAACTCCACCCAGATGGGGATTCGAACCGGGAATCCCTAGCGCTGAGAGGCGAACGTGCTAACCACCAAGCCACCGTGCCGCCCTCAATAATATACAAACATTAAAAATACATTTTAACTGTAATTTAAAGACACTTGATGCACATTGGCAATTTTTTTAAAACAAAATAGAAAATAATGATATTAAAGTAGTGTAAGTAATCATAAAGTATTTGTGCACCAGATATGGACCTGATGTAGAAATATCTGCTGATATATCACAGTCGTTTAGCTCAACACAAGCAAGTTGTATTTTAGTTTGGAAGCCCTTCTTTTTATCATCTGTACTTTGAGAG
Organism: Corydoras maculifer; assembly: GCA_019802435.1. NCBI lineage: Eukaryota > Metazoa > Chordata > Actinopteri > Siluriformes > Callichthyidae > Corydoras > Corydoras maculifer. Next base: position 783,787 of record JAFMOD010001110.1, read on the forward strand.
GACTCCGCCTTATGACTTTGGTTAGACCATTCTCCAGGCTTCCCTATGAACATCAGAGGGGGCAAAGTCATTTTTATTTGCACACTATTTGATTAATATATTTAACAGACCTAAACATAGCAAAAATGTATATTTTATTTAACATATTATATGAAGATGCATTATTAATTTTAGATTTGATGGGTGAAAATGAATTCCTACACACAAAAAAATGCTTACGGGTAGTAAATCCTTTGGTTTTCATATAATGAATAGGTTTTATCCTTCCAGATCCAGATCTCTGTGAGTGAATTCTCTCAGCAGGCAATTGTGGCTTTACATTCCCACTTCTGCCTGTAGACATGAAAATAGTGATTTAGTACCACTTGAATTTTAAATGCAGATGTAGTCTTTCTGTAAGCATCAGTGTAACTACACGGACTGTTACTTAACACTCCAAAATTTTACTTGGTTCACAAATTGGTATTAATTTTTAATCAAGCATTTATTTATTACTTTTCCCTTAACTAATGTAAGCTTTTTTGTCAGTCACACATAGTTTTACTAAACGTAGAAGCATTTTTTATTTTTGAAGTTTGAGACTTGAGCAGATTTTAAATCATGCATGCTTTTTAGAAGTACCTGAAGATACGCTGGCCTTTGGATCTTGTTTAATTTTTGGTTCTGCTGTTAATGAACTGCTGTTTCTTGCTGTGAGTAAATGGCACCCTGTAATCTTTGATCCAAATGCAATATGAAAGTGGTCTTGGGCTTTC
>JAFMOD010001110.1:792287-805995 GCA_019802435.1 Corydoras maculifer
TATATATATATATATATATATATATATATATATATATATATATATATATATATATATATATATATATATTCATTCATTCATTATCTCCCGCTTATCCTCTACTAGGGTCGCAGTGGGGTTCCCCATGCCCATCCAGGGGAGAACGTCTCGGGCGCTGGGCAGATAGACCCAGGACAGGGCGCCAATCCATCGCTGGGCATATATATATATATATATATATATATATATATATATATATATATATATATATATATATATATATATATATATATCCTTCCTTTTATAAACTTTGATGATGTAACTGACAATCATGATGCAGCATGGAACTCCAACATGTAAAGTAGAATGTAAAATTTAGAATGCTTGTCACATAGGAAATGTACTCACACATACCAAAATCCTGCCAGTAGAAAGACTACAATAAATTAAACTGCAGTAATACCCTCTAGTGCATAATTATTATAATCATTATTAACTAGATGTAGAAGTAATATTTAAAACTAGATTTATTTACTTTTAAATAATTTTTGCTTATTAAACTATTTTCTATATAATTAAGTTATTTGTTATTTAGTATTTATTGTTATCTGTCACTTGTAATACATATATACAGTATGCTTATAAATAAACTAAAACGGACATTTTAGGAACATAAGTGACCGATCTAAAAAAAGCCTTCCTGAATTAATGGGTAAAAATTCCCACAGATACACTGTTGTAAAAATAAAAAATTCTCATTTAAATAAAAGTTGTTTTAGTTGCTGCAAAAATTGAGTTTAAAAAAATGAATATCATTTCATAAATGCTCCAAAATGCTCCAAAATCTTCATCCTTATAAAGAATTACATTGACAGGTAATACTGCAAAAAGTCTACAAGTCAAAATGAAACTACTTCATAATCTTTTTATTAAAAAATGCCTACATATTTTGCCAGTTTTACTGTTATATTAAATACTGGGAGAGAAAAATACATGAAAACTTTTATTTAAAATATATATATCAAATATAACCAATATTATAACTTAATATTATAAGCTTTACAATGGAGGACTCGTTGAAAGTTGGCTTTCTTATGGATTGCTGCTTGTCATATGACATATGCTCAAGGTGAACTGATCTTGAAGTTCAGTGTATTAATCATGACTTATTGAGTTTTACTTCTTGTTGACCTCTTGGACTCTTTAAAACTGCTTTCTCACAATTCTACATAAATAAGCAGTATATACATAAAACTGAATTCCAGCTGAAATTAGTTTCCATTAAACTTAACCAGATTATAATAGCATTGAATTAAGTTAATAAATGCTTAAAGAGTTAGATTTCGTATTGTGGCTGCTAATTTGCTAACATCGTGTAGCTAAATGCGATTTTGAGGGTTAGATAAACACAAAGCGGTCCACTCACCACATGTAAGAATTCACACGATGAGTTCAAGTATTCCTGTTAAGTGTCATCTTTGTGTTAAATATGAAGTTAATCTCAGATATAAAAACAGAATGTCAGGCCGTGCTGCAGCGTACAGTAAACAGGTAACGCTGTTTCCATGGTAACGGACGCTGTAGTGCGTTTCACAACAGAGCGGCTTTTTTATTTTCTTCTCTGTCCAATAAATCGATAACAGATGAATAAGGACTCTGACTTTACTGCAGCATGACATGAGCCGATATAAACCCCACAAGACGAATTATTAGGACATTTGGCAGCAAAACAGCTCCGAATTCAACTTATTCATTAATGTAAGCTACTAAACTAAAACAAACGGGTGTAGCCTTGAAGCGTAAACACACAACCTTAAATAAGAACACAAGAGAAAACAATCTGAATATATACAGTTTTAAAGTTCTGTTAATATTTTGGCATTTACAAAACTGAGTAGCATTTAAATGTTACTATATTTTATAAATATTCAAACCTGAAGTAATGACGTCAGATATTAAATTGTATTCCTAATTTAAAAAATATTGATGTAAAATGGCAAATTTACCGTAGGTGTAAATGAATGTTTTATGAAACTATTAGTCTGTTTATTCTTAATTATTTATGTAATGGTGAGAAAACATATGAACGCCGGTGTTCAGTTACAAAGACTCTTTCATTGAGGTCAACACTCAAAACAAAACAAACAAACATTATTAAGACATTAGTTTGTTATTGGTTATGGAATAAATTGTCTTTTAGGCATCTGATTTCTAAGAAATTTTGATAAATATTTTAAGTGGGCAGGGGCGGCAAGGTGGTTCAAGTTCAAATCCTAGTCTGGATGGAGCTTTCATCTTCTCCCCTGTCAACATGGGTTTCCTCCAGGTTCTCCGGTTTCCTCCCACAGATCAAAAACATGGATTCATGAAAAACATTAAGTTAAATTGAAGGCTCTAAATTGCCCCATATAGTGTGTTTGTGTCAGTGAGTGTGTGTCCAGGGATAGATTGGCGCACTGTTCACACACGGTTAGCACATTTTCCTCTGGCACTGAGGATTCCAGGTTAAAATCCCAATCTGAGTGGAGTTTCCAAGTTTTGCCTGTGTCCATGTGGGTTTCCTCCTGGTTCTCTGGTTTCCTTTCACAGTCCAAAAACATGGAGCAAGGTAAATTGAATGCTCTAAATTGCCCCATATTGTGTGTGTGTGTGTGTGTGTTTGTGTGTGATAGATGGAAGTAGTTCAGGTACTTTCACTATATTTGTGTAACTTAAATTGCTATAGTTTATTTGGGTGGTAGCTTTTGTGTAGTGAAGCTTTATTTGAACATTTCTCTTACCTGAACTGATTTGTGAAATCTTAAATGATCTCCTGACAATTTACAGGAGTGTTTTTTTTTTTTTAAACTTAACCGGAGCTTCGTTTGAACAATGAAGTTCTTTATATTCATCACTATGACAACCACCACTCTCAATGTTACAACATTGTTGGGAATATTCCATTATGCTCTGTGGACATTAGAGGACTAATAAAACTTAAAAATACAGTTCATTTGGAGTTTTCACATCTTTTGTTTTTTTTTTTTTTTACTTTACTTTACTTTACTTTTTACTCTCCCACAATGTTATTGCTTTATTCTACAGCTTCAAATAGACGTTAATTGACTATTATGTAAATTAGATAATTATTAGATATTTATTATTGCTTTCCTTTTGGAGTACAGGTTTATAATTACAAGTGTACTAAGGAAGAGTAATAAATGATTGTGCTTTGGTCTTTCTAGGTGGATGTTTTAATACATTTAGCCATTTTAACATTGTCACGCTGCCGTCTGCACCATACCAGGGACATCGAGTTTGCTTTGTGTATGTTTCTCAATTCCAGGCATTTCAGTTAATTAGCTACCTTTAGTTGATTAGTGCTCGTTTATGTTAATTAACTGGTACCTGTGTTTCTTATTTAATCCTGTCTCAGACCTCTGCAGACCAGAGGTCGTCAACTATGCTTTATCCACGGTCCACGTGAGTTTTTGTTTTGTTTGTCTTATTAAATAAAAATACTGTGTTTTGACTGCTACCTGGTACTCAGTGTATGTCCTTATACTGCTCTGATGGACCGCGCATTACACACAAGCGTTTTAGACTGTCTCAAATGATCTAAATCTCTGCAGTGTTTTTGGCCATTTAAACACCTTGTCCTGAAAATAGTATAGGCCTAAATTAATTTTCAATGGCTCTCTGTGCTTTACTTGTAAAAATGTAAAAATGTTGTAAAACAGTATACAAATTGTAAAGTAATAGTTGTGGTGTGACGTCAGCAATCTACTTGTGTAAAAGCATTTTTTAAGCAGAAAAAGTTATCTTAAAATGTGGTGATGAAGGAAGAGGGAAGAAATGTTGAACAACATGAGGTTTGTGAACGGATCTTCATGTTTAAATCAATTTAATAGTGACACTGACTCTTTTTACTGCTTTACCTAGTCATTTTATAATAATCCTTTAACTGACTAATCTTTAAGCTTTCTGAAGAATTAGCTTTTAATAATCACAATGATTTAACAACATGTATGCCTAGCTTGACTAGCTAGCTGCCACATGTAGTCTGGGTCATTTTGTACTCATGTCGCTGTTTATTTCTTTCACTTATGGTGTAGGGATATGGATTAATTGCTTGTAACCCTAAATATCCCCTTATATTTTTTGTCTTACATCTTATACCTTATGGTGGTATGTCACAACTGATTGACTTATAATTCTCCACAAGCAGTACAGTATCAATGAACGTTTTTTCTGAACAACCGTTTGTCCTAGTAAGGGAATTTCATGAAATAATTCTATTTTAAAAATAAGAAATGAAAACAGGTATAATGTCTTGGGTAATTTATTATCGATACACTACAATATACACTGATGTATATTTCGCTTATTTCTGTTACTATACTATAAACTATACTATACTTTTAAGGCATGATTGATCTACTTTCTATAGCTCAAAATTACAAGCCATGGAAAACTGCAAAGACAAACATGGGTAATAGTGCTGCACTTACAGCAACAACCACATCACTTACCTGACAGCTACAAAGCTAAGGGTAATGTTTTCTTTTATTGCTGGAGCTCCTGCTGGCTTTAGTCATAGTAGTCCTTCACAAACAGACAACTGGTGGACAAATTTCACTATTGGAGTTACCTTCATTTGTTGAAATTTATCATGGTAGCATTCAGTCATTTAGCAGATGCTTTTATCCAAAGTGACTTACAAATAATAAATCCATTTTTTTGTTTTAGTTGTGGCACACTGGCTTCATGATTAGCACATTCACCTCTCAACACTGAAAATCCAGGTTTGAATCCCATCTGGGTTTCCACGTTCGGGTTTTCCTGTTTCCTCCCACTGTCCAAAAACATGGATTTTAAGATAAACAGCCTGCTCTATTTTGTCCCTTTTAAAAGTCATTTAAAGACACTGATGATTTTAATTTTAAAACTGCTTCAGTTTCATACTGAGACATGTTTCTGTGAACATAAGAGCTGGTGATGCGTCTCAAGTGTTGCATTATTGTTAGACAAGCTGACCTATTACCAGACAGTACATTGAAATCAGTAAAGGCCAATATAGGCTTGCTGCATACATTGAATGTCATTTGAGTCATAGACATTACCACTAAATGTCATTTCCAGTAATTCTGTGGGATTCATAATTATCTGTAATTTGATTATTACATTATAAGACATTTTAGCACCCAATTTTAGATATGGATGGATAATGTATAATGAAAATTCTATCATTGTTGTATGTTTTTTTTTGTGCTTTACTGATGACAACATAAAATGGTACAGTTTAGTATATGTTTTAGCAACAAGGCACATTATTCACTCATGTAAACACAATGAGGAAAAAAAGTCAAATGTAATACTGATTATTACAAAGAGTAACAATAGTTTAGACATATTATTAGTGAATTAAAAATACAGAATGTTTTGAAGAATGATCAAATATACTCAATGTTATAATCTATTTCTTAATATGCATTAAGACCATCATGGAACAGAATAATGACAGAATATCATGGATAATACACTAGTTTAGCCCCTAATGCTAGAGGCCTAATGAAATTATTTAAAGTTTGTGTATATATATATATATATATATATATATATATATATATATTACATTATTACAGTGTGTATTAAAGAAAAATCACCATACCTTTTTAAAATGTTCTTTTACAGCTCTGATATATTAAATACCCTTTTCTTTACATACTTCAAACAATTTGCACTTTTAACAGAAGCTAAAAAAATCAGTAGTACATTTGAATTGGACAGATTTGCACAATATTATTAAGAAAAAATTGTCAGCATCATTTTTATTCTGTTTGAAGAACACAAAACTTGGGAGGAATAAAGAGTAGAGTCAGCTCTAGAGAACAAACAGAACAAACCTCAGGATTTAAAACAGGCAGAATCAATACAATACAAAATGGACAGAAAAACATGAAATCTTTCACAAACCACACAATTGATTATTCTTTTAAAATGTATTTAAATAAATGTTTCTGTTCGTAACATAGGTAGTCTTGGAGAACACAATGCAATCATATTTAAAAATCTGTCAAAAGGCCAATGAATAAATGAGTTAACACCCACTAAAACATGTAATGAAGAAATATCGGGTTTGGTAAAAACTGCAGCAATTAATTAACAAAAAATCAATAATCTAAATAAACTGGAGAACAGAATAGAAATGCCGTTTATTATAAACATATTTACATTTAGCTATGGAAGAACTGTTTCGTTTATTATGTACAGAGCATGTAAAGTTTTGGACCAGTTTGAATTTATAACACAGCAAATTACATTAAATACTACTTTACATGCATATATATTTTTTTTAATTTACTTCAAATTTTAGAATTTAAAAAAATTAGTCGTTAAGAGGATTGAAAAATTAAGAATTCAAGGAAGATAATTAATTGCAAGAGGTGTAAATGTTTGTGTTTTTGCTCTCTGCACTGGGGAATTTTTGGCCTATGACCTTAATCAGGATATCATCTATTTGTGGGTAATAAAAAGTGAATAAAAGTGAGTGTATGCATGCACACATATAGGTTTAACATAATACTGGTAAATGTAAAACATGTGCAACCAATGTACCTCAGTGCATGTGTATTTCAGAGTTAAAATTGGTTTAAAATGGCAGTCTGCTTTAAATGATAGACATTTCAAAACTTGTTTTTTGTGACACACTGGGAAATATCTGCAGCTTACCTCTTTCTATAACTGTATTTTGACCAGACAATGAAAAAAAACCAATAACCCACATATGCCGTCACATATACAGTGTTATTTAATCTAATATAATATGATAAGAATGTCAGCACCCTTATAACTTATGGTAATTACTGTGGTTATGTGTATTGGCAACATTCTGTTAAAATATTTGTCCCCTGATGCTTATTTTTTATTATGTAAAGGTACTTTGTCAGTTTTAAAGAATAAGGTGGGCTTGGTTTGAATGAGACTAAATATAAGAAGCCATCCAGGACAAGTTAAAATAATTAATCTGTTAAGACACAAGAAAGGGAATAGAAAGACTGTTTATATCACTGTGGTGTTACATTTTCTGTGCCAAAAATGCACGTAGTTATATATAACACATGGCAAAAAGACTATCTGAAAAATGTTCCAAAACTGTTTTATAATATAATACATTAATGAATTACAATATACATACAACATACATAAGATTTTAGTCTTACAATTGATTATAATTAGATCAGCCTATCTGTAGTGTTATAATACATACATGCTGAAATGCTTACTGCACTTCATGGGATTTGTGCCAATGTTATGTTACTATATATAAATTGAAATATTCAAGGAAAGTGTACCAACCATCCAACAGGACCACCACTAATCATTCTAAATACATTGATGACACTGGCTTAATAATGTGCATTATGCTGTATAAATAAGATTTAGAAACATTTTCAAGTTGGATACATTTTATGCATGTACAGTTTGTTTTCCAAAAGCCATTTGCCTTGAAAAATACAACATGATTATCAGGGTTTTTTCCCCTCTTAGTTTTATTTTAACCCAAGGACCATGGAGGGTTTTTTTTTAAACATGGGGTTAGTTTTAGTCTCTTATGAGGTTGAGTATCCAGCAGTGCATTTCAGGTTATGGGTGTCAGCATCTTTAGCCTGTTGTGGATTTTACTTTTCATTCTGTAATAGAAATTACTGCAATAAAACTAATAAAATAAATAGGAAATGAGGTTGATAATCGTGATAAAAATATACTGCTAATGTAGCTGCAAGAAAACCTTGTTGCATGCAGAATACAATGGCTTTTATAGCATTTGTCTCAATGGAAATTTGAGTCAACCCGAGCAACCGCATTTTGTTTTCGGGTTAAAAAATTTCATGGTGAATAATAGAAATACAAATTTTTAATGAAAAGTTTATGCATTTGTCCAAATAGTGTTTAGGTCCAGAGATACAACTTAAGCCTAATAGATGTGTTTTTTTTAGGTTCTAAAGACAGCATGCAAAAATGATTCTTATGCAGGAAAAATGAGTTTTTTGCCAGTAATTGGCCCTTTTATTCAGCCAAGTATAAAAGACAGCTTTTTTAAACTCTGTGTTGTAAGGGAGCTGACACCTTGTTAATACATTCCAATTATCCAAACACATTTTCACAAAAAAGGGAAAAAAGAGCTTTTGCTCCAAGTACAAAGTTTAAGACCCTTGATGTATTTTAATCATTTTCCTTTCACACTAGTTTAAATCTGCATAAGTGAAATTGTAAACAAAATGGAAAGTCCTCATTTGTAAATGATTTGTCAGGTTTTTTTTTTAACATGGAGACTTTTGAGACTTGATGCAGCTGCTATTGACTTAAACCTCAAGTTTTTTTTGAGCTGCAGTTATTCGTAACATTTGGATTTTGTCCTAGCACCTCTGTTTGTCTAACACTGGCAGATTTATAGAAATCAGTTTCAACTCTATAAACATTTGAGCTGGGTGATCTTTATCTACGCCCATTGATTACTTTCGCCTTGATGTGTAAATTCAGCGTAGAATTGCTGTAATGATTTAGTGATAACAAAAAGAATGTGAAACTTACTAAGCATGCCATTTTTAATGAAATCAGTGGTAAATAAAGAGGCTGTAAGAATTGTTACATTATTCCCTCATGCTGGTTCCCCTGATGATGCCAAACTGAGTGAAAGCTGTTTTTTTCTCAGCACCACGCTGCATATGCAGCAACTGCTAATAAAGTGTAAATTATTCACTGACAGAGGAGTGGAAGTTTTTTAACAAATAGAAAATTTGTACAGAAGAAAGACAAGTTCCATAGAGACATTAATTATTTCCCACAGTGACGTGTGAATTGCTCTCCCTCACCTTCTATGAAATGTTTAAAACTTATTTTGGTCCTCTGTTAATAAGTACTTTCCCACACCAAAAGGTCTAACACAAGTCTAAGTCCAACACTAGCATTTTTTGGTGTTGAAGCACTTTTTTTTTCTTTGCTCTCATTGTTGCTTACACTAGTTGTTTTTTTTTTATTCTATAGTCTACAAAAGCTCCTTAAAAGGAATTTTGTAAATGATCAAAAGTTGCATACTTGCTTGAGCATGTTCTATACCAAGCATAGGTTTAATTTAGTTTAAATTAATTAAGTTTAAAATGTCTATTTAGGTGTATCTAGTGAGTATCACACAACCCACTACTCATAGCTATAAATCAAACCTGGTCAACATTTTGACAATCACCGAAGCCATTTTGCTAATCTATATATGTGTGTATATATATAAAGTATGTGAATGTGTGTTCATGCTAATTTCTTGCTTTTCACACAGAGATCTCAGATAGGATTTAGCTCTCCTCCGACCTTAATTAGGACAATCGGTTAATTTTCCCATGTGAATGTATTTGTCTAAGAGTTTGCTGTGTGATAGACTGTGCTTTAGGATCAACTGCATCACACCCTGTAATGTCTGTTTGGACAACCAGCTAATATAATGCATTAATAATGTTTAAAAACAGTTCAGTTAAGAAAAATGGTTAATATAAACAGCTTGCTTTTACTGGTTTGTCACAATCTGCGTTATTTTAGAAGCGCTTTTTATTCAATATAACAGGATAATTGACAGCTCAAGTCAGTTAGTGTTAAATTAAATATAAACTAATCATAGATCAGTGTTGTGTATAAAAAGACAGTTCTGAGCAAAGGTAAGCAGATGGAAATCTTACACAGCAGCTGTTTTTCTTAAAATGCATTCGACTGTTTCTATGGTGATCATCTCATTTAATCTGTCAGCATCGGTTTTTAAGTTGCAGATATTAAGACACTTTAATGGGTAGATTGATCATTTGGAACAGCACCACAATTTTTTCCCTTAAGAAATATATTCTGAACTGCCTGGTGGAAACGCAGGATGTGAAGTGGGTTATGATTTGAACATACTTTTACAAATCAGTATTAAATAAGGATCTGAACAGTTCATTAAATATATTTTCTAAGTGGGCGGCATGGTGCGGCACTGAAAAGGGCTTCTTCATTATTGCTAAAGGTAGCAGGTCTGGCATGGTGGTGTAGTGGTTGGCACACCTGCATCACAGTGCTGGGGATCCAGATTCAAATCCCAAACTGGTTGGTGTTTCAGTGCTTTCCCTAAGTGGAGATTCTGTGTTTATTTTTTATTTTTTTTTTTTTTCTGTCCAAAACTCAATTCAAGGTGAACTGATTGTTTTAAATGTCCCATTGAGTTTGTGCCCTGCCTTGGTGACCCCCTCCCCTTTCCCAGTTTGAATAACAGTTTACTGAGGATATGAATATATGTTTATGTCTATAGTGTAGTAAGTGATGCAGCTCATACATTTCCATGCATTTTGGACAGCTGTGCTTTCCGTTTGATCATCTACCACGACTAAGAATTTTTAAAATTGCATGAAATTTGACAGCAAGATAACCATGTGGGCCGGTGCTGTAAAAGGGTTGACAGTAGTTCAATCTAAAAAATGTGATTAAAGCATAGAAGAAGCCGAAAATCTGAAATACCTCTTTAGCATTAAACACTTTGAATGGCATAAAAATAATCCAAATCCGTCTTGCGCTTTCACAGATAAAAGAAAAACATACAGGGCTTCAAAATTTATGAGATTCTTTAATAAATTACATTCAGTGAATATGGCACACAGATAAGAGCAAAGATAAAAGTTACATGACAAAGGAAGACAATTTCTTTGTTCTTCAGAAGATTAATATGACTGTTTGCATTAAGACGTTTAACTCTGCAGAAAATACTTAGGATTGGTTTAACTTTTGATTAAAATGCAAAGAGCCTCAATTTAAAAAACAGAGGTTATCCTTCATTAGTTCATTGATCAGTTCACATTTACTTACATGCAGGGTTTTGGTGTCTTTGGCCCTCCTAGTCACACATACATACACACAAGCACTCATCAAAAACTTCTGCCTAATTAAATGCATCCAATATTTATCATCATTCATTCTTCTGCTTAATCCTCTACTAGAACCAAGGTTGTCCATGTCTATCCAGGGGAGAACGTTTTGGGCGCTGGGCAGATCAGCGACAGCCAGATCAGAACAGCCAATTTATCACTAGGCACAAACACAAACTATATGGGACAATTTAGAGCATTCAAAACCAAGTTTTTGGACTGAGGAAGGAAACCGGAGAACCTGATGGAAAACCACACGGATCTGGGGAGAACATGAAAACTCCACATAGTTTAGGATTCGAACCTGGGTCTCCAACACTAAGAGGCAAACATGCTAACCACTAAGCCACTGTGCCACCTCCTAATATTTATTACAAATGTAATTTTTTACTTTTATTGTTTAAGCAGCAAGATCATATAACCGTTACAAAATACCTTTGCTTCTTAGTAAATAGATGCTGATTTAAGTCAAGTGAATTCAAAATAATTATAGCATTTAGCATTCTAAAAGCTTTTAATAAGCATTATGATTTAAATAAGAAAGATGCAAATGACAGGGGAAACATCCAACCTCTAAAAAATGTAGTTGTACATTATCAACTGAGCTTTTTACAAAAGGGGGGGCGCAGTCCGTCGAAAGGCAAAAACTAAATAAATAAAACAAAAACCAAACCCGAAACCGAGTCGAACGCCAACGCGACGCCGAACAAAACACAGCACATAAACAACCAAAAGTAACATTCGTAATGCTGGCCTGCTGACTAAGGGCGCATGCGCTCTTAAAGTCTAGTCAGCAGGCCGCTTGTAACAAGGTAGGACCCAATCCCAGCTCTCGGGGATGGGCCCTACCTATGAGAACCCCAAACGAACAAATCCCGAAATAAGAAAATCAGGGGGGAGTGGCTTAGCCCTCCCAAGCCTGACAGAGCTTCTTTACCTCATTGTGTTTTTCCAACTGTGATTTAACTAAATACAATTCATCCAGTAAGTGAAATAAATGCATGTGACATTTTTAAAATGCAGTAAAGAAAAATAGGTTATTTATTTAAAGCTCTTTTAAAATGTCTAACTGCATCATCAGTCTTTGAAATAGTTGAGTGTATTTGTTTGCATGATTCCGGTTGGAGCACTAACATTTCCTCACTATTTGATGTCAGGTTTTTTGTCCTGGAGCATGTACTTTCTGTTTTATGTTTACCTTTTGATAAATGTCTGAAACACCTTTTGATGGATTTTTTCTGTTTAATGTCTTTTGTGGTTCCAAATTGTCAAAATAAGCAGTAAGCAAAAAAATGGCTTGTTCATGCAGTTTACTTGTGAACACTAACAATAAAGTCTAGCAAAAACACATTCAAGCATTTAAGGCATCAAATACTTGCATCCGTATTGTTGGTCCAATAGAAGTTTCTTTGTATATTTTAAATTTATTTTAATTTACCTTTTTTGAAACATTTAGATCATAACAGACAAATAGCTGCAGTAACAAATACATGTACTGATCACAATGTCTAATAACTCAGTAAACAAAACCTGTTCTGAATAACAAGATAATTGCCCAAGTGAAGCATGAATATTAGATTCTTCAGTAATGTTTACATGAACTGTTGTGCACACTGTGGAACTGCACCTCTTAAAATGAACCTAAGCTCTTCTCTTTCAAGCTATAATGGTATATTTAGTTTATATAACTATTTGATACTTTCTTAGAAATTGCTTTGATATGGAATGTTTTGAAGGCCTATAATTACTTTACTAGATTCTTTCAGCATCTCTATAGTGTAAATTCTAGCAACTACACTCTCTAATACATTCATTCATTATCTCCCGCTTTATCCTTTAGTAGGGTCGCGGTGGGATTCCCATGCTCATCCAGGAGAGAACGTCTCAGGCGCTGGGCAGATACACCCAGGACAGGGTGCCAATCCATCGCTGGGCACACACTCACTCACGCGGACACACTCTTTATGGGGCAATTTGGAGAATTCAATTGACTCGATCCATGTTTTTGGACTGTGGGAGGAAATGGGAAAACCCGGAGGAAACCCACGCAGACACGGGGAGAACATGGAAACTCCACCCAGATGGGGATTCGAACCGGGAATCCCTAGCGCTGAGAGGCGAACGTGCTAACCACTAAGCCACCGTGCCGCCTAATACATTCAATTTACTAAATTAATTTAAAGGAACTGCCTGCTTTAAATGGAAGAAATGTGAAACTTGATTTTAATATATATTTTTTGTCTGTACTTTTAAATTGTCTAATTCAAATCATAGAACAATTCTGAAATGGGTGCTAAACTAGTATATATCTATAGAGGATCAGGAGGGTGGATGTGTCAGAGAACAGTGTATGTTTTGTATTTATGACATTTAACAATATTAACAAATAGATTCTATAAAGCATTTATATATATAATGTTTATAAATGCTTTTATAGAATCTATTTGTTAATATTGTTAAATGTCAAAAACAAAATCTGACAAAAAATAATCAATCATAACAAAAATAGTTACCATGACCTTTTTAGATTTACTTCAATGTAAAAATCAAATCCCTATTGTCTGTTACTTCAGATATGCTTGAATATTAGATCATTGCTGTATAATAATCACACAATTACATAATATTAGTATGTGATTAGTAGTTGTACATGTAGCATTAATAGTATATATAGTATTATTAGTGTCTTCTAACAAACACAACAATACTTTACTGAAATTTCTAGCTCACTTCATTCACTGGGGATTGGGTTAGATTTTAACATGACATTGATAAATTGGTCTAATTCATACATTATACACTGATCAGAT
>JAFMOD010001110.1:812128-824218 GCA_019802435.1 Corydoras maculifer
CATTTCTTTAGAGATAGCTCTACTTTATTGATCTTGCATACAGATCTGACTAATTTCCAAGTCAAAGCTGATGAAAAACATCTCTGTAGCATGATGTTGCAATCATCATGCTTCACTGTGGGTTCAGAGAGTTGTCATTAATGTGTAAAAAATGGCTAAAAGGTTACACTTATTTGACATGTGGCATGCAACCATCTTGCTGTTTTAAAAATATTTTAAAAATATTAAATTGATAAATTACTTTTAGAATATATTTTGAGTCACTATTTAATAAATACCCAGCCATTTGGAGTGATAAGTAAATGATTGTTCTGTGCAAGAGTCATGAAAGAGTTTAGAAAAGAAAATTGTCTTCAAATGCATTTTTTTAATAACCTTAAGAATAATACTATGAACAACTGGTAATTTTAAATGATATTTTTATACAGTACTTTTTAGTTCTACAATTACAGAGTGTAGTCCATCTGTTTCAGGACTACAGTACACACTAGTTCACTCTTACTCTGTTCTCTAATGGTCAGGACCCCAACAGTAGCACCACAGAGCAATCATTATTTGGTTGGTGCATTACCAAACCCAACAGGTGACTAACATCAAAAAAAGATGGACTACAGTCTGTAATCACAGTGCTACTTTATAATAAGTGGAGAAAATGGACAATGGAGCAGGTGTGTCCAAACTTTTGACTGATGCTGTATTTATTAATTTTTTTGGTTCCTTTGTATTTATTAAGTGGTAAAAGTATAATAGCTTTACTGTAAAAGTTGACAGCATAAAAATCTTTATCAGTGAGTGTGTGCCCAGCGATGGATTGGCGCCCTGTCCTGGGTCTATCTGCCCAGCGCCCAAGATGGTCTCCCCTGAATGGGCATGGGGAACCCCACCACAACCCTAATAGAAGATAAAAGCGAGAGATAATGAATGAATGAATGTTGATTTAAGGTTCCTCTTTGATAAAGACATGCTTAAAGAAGTAAGTTACCTGCTGTTCACATATATCTCACATATTATAAATCATTATTTACAATACCATTCATCTTCCAGAAAATGAAGCAGACACAGAGACAGCATGCAGTCAACCACTGTGTCAAAGTTCTCAAACCCTGGTATCTTCCAGAATAACCTACATTTAAACTCAGATTATATGACAGTTTATAGAATTATAAACAGATTTATTGGATTATATAGAGACAAATAATTTAATTATATATTTTAATGTCAGCATCATTTTGAAAATAATATATTGAGTTTCTCACAGGATGACATGGTAGCACTATGGTTAGTGTTTCCACCTCACAGCAGGAGGGCCCTGGGTTCAATTCCTGCAAGGGTTGAGCAGAAAAGTTGTGCAGCATCTGTATATCCTTTCCATGCTGTGTTGCTTTTTCTCTGTAGTTTCTCTGTAGCTTCTATATTCCAAAGCCATACCAATATATGTGAATTGGAGCGTCATGTCAGTGGACTTGCAGTACCTGTTCTAAGCCAGTATAAATAAAAGTGTTGTTTCAAGAGGTACATCTGGTGTGAAATTGTACCAAATGTAATATGTGGTGCTTGCTGCTTTGGTGACCCTTAATGGCAACAGCCAAAAGCAGAAGAAGATATTCAATTTCTCACATTTTTTTACTGTGCAATATGTGTGGATTTGTGAAATGAAATCATACACTTTTTTTGTAATTAAAAACTATGTAATTTATGTACTTTAATTATTACAAATTATTAATGATTAATTAGTTTTTTTTATTCTTTTGTTCCGCTTACCCTGATCAATGTTGCAGAGGTTCCTGGAACCTATCCCAAAGCCCAAAAAGCGACAAATGAGTAAACACTCTGTACAGGTCATTAATCCATCATTGGGTACAAACAGCATTCCCCCAAACCTTTGCACCCAGGGAAAATTGGGCAACATTAATCTATCTATTACATTTTTGTAGAGACACAGGGAAACCTTGTGGCATCAAAAATGGCATCAAATCTAGAAAATACATTTTTCTTAAAGTTTCTTTTAAGCAGATTTATGTCAGGCTCAAATAAAGCAGAGAATCCAGCATTTTTACAAGTCACTGTGTTACTTAACCTGAACACTCTGTGTAAGTTCAAATAGAAAAAAAAACAGAACAAAACAGTAGGTTATAAACAAAGACAATTCTAATCAGTTTTAACCACTAAATAGTACTGCCACCTATTAGAGGTCTCTTCTACTTTTCCAAATCTCCAAAAACCCTGTGTACAAAGCCACTCAGATATAATGTATTATACCTATAGATAAAATAAAACCTATTTTATTTCAGGTTTATACTACTAGGAAAAAAATTTGATAACAAATACTTGTACAATGCTAGGGTCTTTAATATCTCATCTCATCCATCAATGGGCACACACTCATACAGCCTAACACAAACTTATTTATTTAGGCCATCCAATTTAAATAGAATCCATGTGAGAATCCCCAACAGTGAGAGGTGAACGTGGTAACCACTAAGCCACCATGTCACTTGGTTTTTTAAAATTAATTGTATTATTATTATAATTAAGGGGAATTAGAACTTGTGGTTAAGTATTACTTTTTACAACCAACAGGCGCCCCAGCTGACTTCCACATTAAATATCAATAAGGTGGGAAAATGTTAATCTCTTACATGGCATGAAGCAAAACCTTAAAAACCTAAAATATTGGTAGTCTTAAGTTTTTTTTGTTTTTTTTTTCTATTGGCTACTCAAATCCAATTGGCAAAGATGATATTTATGAAGTAATGGAGACATTACATACCACATTTTGTCACATGAATACAATTTGTTGATCTATATTGTGTGGATGGGTGCTGTAGATCATTGTTTCCATATGTCAGCATTGTGTGATGACTGAGCGGTCAGTGTTATGTTGACAATAGCCTCAGCTCATAAAATCTTCTTTAGTGTCTATTAAAGTGTAGATTTCAGTTGTATTTTCTCTACTTTCTTCTTTGTGAGTTAATTTGACATGTCTATAAAATGGCAGTTTTATTTAATATGAATCTATGAGAACTCATGTAATACTTTATCCATCCATGCACATAGAGCCCATGTCTTTTCACAATCTGGCTTGATAAATAATTTTTGAAATACTTTGCTAGGGGTAAATCTACCGAGGGAGCCTTATAGTCATTACTAATCCAGAGTGGTGTGACTGACAGACCATAATTAACCTAAAACATCCCATTTTATCCTAAGCTTTGTTCATTAATTTCTCCACATCCTGCTAACAATTGTAAATCAGATGCATACATAGAAGGATTATTCAAATTTATTTAAATATAGTCAGATTATTCAAATGTTCAGGGCCCATGGCTAAGTAACCGCGATTGCAGTTAAAGTTGCTGTAACTCATATGTTAACACGTCATTTATTTTTTAAATAGAACATTGTTCCATTTTATAGTTTGTCTTTTATTGTTTAATACATATTATCATATCATCCATTTTTTGGGCATTTTTATGTTCTCGCTGTGTCCATGTGAGTTTTTTTTAATTTTTTTTATGCTCTCCACCTTTCCAAAAATATGAAATTAAGGTAAATTTGCACCTATCTAAATTGTTTTTATATATTATGTCTGGGTGAGCGATAGATAGGTGCTATGTCCTGAGTGCCCAGCACCCAAAACAATCTCTTCTGAATGGGCATCCAGAACCCCCAGTGAACCAAGTATAGGATTAAGTAGTTAAGATAATGAGATGAGATAAAGGTATTGTTAATACATTCTAGTTCACCTGACCTACACGGCTTTAGATCTTAAGAAGAAGAACTCACATACGTGAAGAGAACATGAAACGTCCACCCAGGTCAACAACTTGGGAATTAAACACAGAATCTACTTGCTGTGAAGTGACAGTACCAACCAGTCTGTACGTTATCTCTTATAAAGTATCATAACAGATCATTGTATGCTCTAAGAAACAGCATTTAATCAACTCAATGATGCTTTGGTAATTAGTTCATTAATTGAATTCCGTGTTGAGAGTGGGGATAGGGCTAAAATGTGCAGAGCATGGAGCCTCTAGAGTGATGCCATTGATGGCAGATATTTTGTTGGTTCCACAGAGAACAGACGAATAATTTCTCACCACACTTATATTTTGTCAGAGATAATTATTCAGTTCACAATGGCACCCACAATACCTAGGAATTTTATAAAAGGTTTTTAACAGAAAGAAAAATAGATTTTTGTGGCATCTTTCTAAAGAACCTGTTTGGCACCTATCATATTATTTTTCCATCTATCAAAGGGACAGCAAGCACACAGCCTTCAAGAACACTTTAGCACAGGAGTTGTTATATATTGTCAGTCTCAGTAAAATGTCTTCAATATTTACCAAGTTGCACAGTCTTTATTTATTCAGACAATTAAAAATACCAGACATATTTTATCCAACTTTCAAACTTGATTTTTTTTAAACAGCTTTCATCCAACTGATGTTGCATAACTGGACAAAATGCACAGTTTGGTTAAATAGAATTACAAGACAGATTGTGATCCCTTCTGTTCAAGACTTTCACAGCTATAATCAACCCAAACAACAACGGCCAACAATGAAGGTGGTGACAGGCACCTTATTGCTAAAAGACACAACCTGATTTTCCATTACACCAGTGTAGTAATGCCACTGGAGACCTGCAATCACCATCTGCTTTCAGAAACATCATTGATTATTCAAGTCTTTGGAAAGCCAGGGCCATTGAGAATTGAGCATCAGCAGTGCTGGGAGAGGATTAGGAAAAAGAAATGAAACTGGAGAATTCAATAACAGCTTGTCAGCCTGAAACCTGTTAAGACTCAACAAAAATCATAAGAATGCACATGAAACAGGGAGAGTGATTCATTTTTATATTAATGATGCTGATGCCTTTTTTTGGCTGTGGGGCTGTCATCTGCCAATCTCACTTTAAAGCCTAAAAAATATTATTTCCAATGCAATGGGCTGCCACTTGAAACTAATCATAATGGAGCACATAATTTCCAGACACTGAGAATCAAGAGTTCTTAGAGTCCATTTGATTTTGTTTAATTTCTTATTGTGATTTCCACGAATATTGAGTAGCCAGGTAGCAAGGCCATATGTGAACAAATGCACAAGGAAGGTGCAATTTGATTTTTATAGGCTTTTCATGGGCTTTTACTTCTATGCTATTTAAGCCTCAGTTATAAGCAGTGACTGATAAATATTGTAACATTACCCAGAGGCATTCGTTAAGGAAAAGTACATATTTATTGGCATAAAGGGTTTGTGCCTGATCAACCATCAGTCTGCACCCCTCTCAAAAGCAAGACATTAATTGGGTGTAACCATTCATTTACCATGCTAGAAAACATTTCACTATTCCATTCTCATGGCAGAGCAGAAATAAGTCAACTCTCAAGAGTTCCATTCAGATTCACCAATTAGATCTGTCAACACCCATTAATACAGTCTACCCAAACAATAAGTAATTAAGAGTAAGGCTTTATAGCATCAAAGGGCCTTGCTGAGCAAGGCACTGCTCTTTCAGGTTTTGTTCACAATGTATATTAACACAAGGTTTTGGATAGATCCTTTACAGCCATTATTTTTCTTAATTAGAAAACAGAGTCTGACTTGATGGCTGTCCTGAAGGAGTTTTTAAGCTCACTTGTGAGTCACTATGGTGCTGAGATAAATAACCCCCCAACATAAATCCAACCATTTCAACCAGCTGCACCACTAAGTGTTTCTGCTGCAAAAAAATATATATATTCATAAACTGAATCGATCTGTGTAACATTGCATAATTTCTAACTATAAATTCTTTTTGGTGTATGCAATCACTGGCAAGAATTTAAGAATCTCCGC
This sequence comes from Corydoras maculifer, assembly GCA_019802435.1. Taxonomy (NCBI): domain Eukaryota; kingdom Metazoa; phylum Chordata; class Actinopteri; order Siluriformes; family Callichthyidae; genus Corydoras; species Corydoras maculifer. The sequence goes on from JAFMOD010001110.1 coordinate 817,972, forward strand.
TCTTGAACGATGTTCTTTTAATTAATTAGTTTAACTTAATGGAAAAACAGGAAATTAATTACCAACACTTGCCACAAAATTATATTACTTTCTGCCATTAAAAACAATATATTTGAGTTGTCATTTACAACTATTTTAATATTCTTAGATCAAATAGAGCAGAAAAAATATGAAATCACAGAACTCTGAGGAAAATATGGACTATTTATGCCAGAAGGTTAGATTTAAAAAAAAAAAAAAAAAAATTTTTTTTTTTTTTTTCTACAAGATAAAATTCCAAAACTGAAAAAACTTATTAAGTGTAAGTCCATAATGTTTGACAGGCATTCGTAGATGTGCATTAGTAAGAACACAGCACAATAACTATTTAAAATTACATTAGATGTATTTAATTAATTAAACTTTGTTTTTTCAAGAACATTTGATTATTTTATGATTCAAATCAACCGACATGCTGTGCTATGATTACCTCTCTTTACCAAAACTGAAATTGGTTCATCATGCCTCATTTTTAGCACAGGTAGATAAATCTAGTTTCATATGCAAACAACCATGAGTGACTTGGGCTAAAGCTTGATTAAAGGCTATATTTAGACAGCAGGCTTTAATCAGATCTAATCAAACCTTTTTTCAGTCCTCAGGAGGAAGCACCTGGTAGAAGTATTACTTTGCAGTACAGTGCAAATATGTACCCTATTGTTCAGATTCAAATCTAAATGTCCTTAACCAGAGCTATTACATTTTTTTAAAGCATTGTGCTTTTACACCATTAACACATTTTTCTACGCTACTTCAAATGCATTAACTTACAATTTATATTAATTTTGTAGGAACATTTTTTATAAATACTATTCCATTAAACTGATATACAAGCAGGTATGGTAGAAATAAAGGCCCCTACCTGATGGCCCTGAATGCCTATAATACTAAAGCAATTATAGCAAAATAATAAATTACAAAATAAATGATATTTTATATATGAATCTCTCTCTCTCTCTCTCAAATTGTCTCAAATTGGACAACTGAAGAATTACTGAGAAATGATTTGCCTCAACTTAAAAATGGCAGGGATTTAAAAAAAGAAAAGATTTTTAAATGTCCTTTGTCACAATAAAGTTAAGACCTGCAAGAAAGTACACCTAAGGGATTATTATACTTCTTAAATCTGAAGAAGACACTTAAATAAAACAAATCCTGATTTAATGATCAATGAAAAGGTACAACTGGGAATTTTACTCTGAAAATAGTTAATTCTTCTCTGGAATCTGACAGTACCAATGAACACGGAATGCTTGTTAAGCTAAAATATGGAAGATTAGAAAATGTACTTGCTTGTATTAAATAATAAAAGTTGTAAAGACAAGATAAAATTGTTTAGCTTAAGAAATATTAAGTTCTTAGGTCAAAAACTCTTGTCATGGCTAATTCACTCACATACTTTTTATTCCTCTGGTTAAATGGGTGCTTAACTTTTATAAAAAATGAGTTTGTTCCAATCGAGAAACAGCTATTATCATCCATCACACTGAATAGGATTCAAGTACATTGTGTTGCTCTTCAGCTATTTAAAATTACCAGTGCAATGCTTTTACCCTTAGCACTCGTAAATTCAAATAGACATAAGGGTATAGATCACTTTACTGCAGATGAAATGAGATGAGACCCACCTCCAATTCATTTCAATAAATTTTTTTCCAACCTCTTTAACATAATTTTAGTAATTTATGAATGCATTTATGGCCACAGAAGCTTATTATCATAATATTTACCTCATGGATTGAACACATGATACTAACCAAATTGTTGGTATAGATTTATAGATTTTTTTTTGAAGGGTCTCTTTTTGCATTCTGTACACTTAATGAAAATTAACTATTGCTTTGAGGTTTAGTATTAGAACTTCAGATTTTTTCTTTTGTGTAGCAATCCATCTTGTCCACTTAAAGAAATTAGTTTTTAATTAACTGTTGCCACCTCACTTGAATGGTTGTATAATTAAGAATGATGATGTAATTTTGGAAGCCAATTTTACTGGTGAATAATTCTGAATGCCATCAATCACTATCTAAACGAGCAATAAGCTGGTCTCAATTACTCCATAGTGGAATAACAGATGGACTATTGTAAACTTGTTACTTATTAACTTAGATGCAAAGTTAGTATGTGAAATGTATGTATGTATATATATATATATATATATATATATATATATATATATATATATATATATATATATATATATATATATATATGTGTGTGTGTGTTTGTTCATTTTTCTTTGCTTTTGCAGTAATTATTGCTTCTATTCATTAAAAGTATCTGGTGTTTTAATACTTTCTAACCACTTCTTTATAAAGAAACAAACAATAACCTTCACTTTGTATTTTAGTCTTTAAAGTACATACTGTGCCTTGCGAAGGCAAATTTTTATGACGTCTTGCCTCTTTTGTTATATGGTATTTAAAAAATCTACATGATAACCATGGATTACAGTTTTATATCATGAAACCATAAAATTTATGAAAGTTAATAATAAAAGTTATTTTTACTGCCTTGAAAAACCTTAACATTATTAAGATTACATATCAGGAATACGCAAACTAAATTTCAATTTCATAAAAACAAAGTTGCAATGATGTAACGCTACAGAACTATTTATTTGAAATGGCAGATTTTACAACATGTCAGTGATTTACCTTTAACGTAAACCTCTAATGCAAGGATTTATAGCATAGTCCAATTATGTTACAACATTGCAAATTAGTTTTCTAAGATGAACAATTACAGCTATAAGCTTTTACCACAAGACTTTGACATGTAGCTATTAAGCTTATAAAGTAAGGTAAGGTAAGCAAAACACCTAATTAAGCCTTCTTCATAAATTTGCCCTTGCATGCAGTGTCAGCATTCTACTAACTGCAGTAGCAGGCATTATGTATGTGAAATTAGATTAAGGTTAGCTCCTGACAAAGGAGGAAAAACCTACCGTGCTCTGAGAAGATTTGATAGAAAATGGGGCAACGTCTCATAGTTCACTTCACAGCCTTTTAGACATCTGCAAGACAAGAAATCTATATACTTGGTCATAGTACTCAATGCATGGTTAAATATCAGGAAATTTAAATAAATATTTCTCTATTCTTTTCTAAATTATGTTAATATTGGTAATGCACTTCAAATACAAAAAATGCCTTACATAATGCTTAAATATGGATTTCATATTCTTTACTATTAATAGACTATTTCATTATCTTCATTTACTTCAGACAAAACAAAAATATTGTCATGTTTGCTTTAGCTTGCTTTAAATACTTAAATTATTGTAATAAGATGTAACATTTGTAATAAGGTGTAACATTTATTATTAAAAACATGTGTGGTTCACATTGTAATTTATATATAGAGGTGTGTACTTTGTGTGATGAATCAGATATATATGATTTTTATTATTTGGAACTAATACACTAATTGCTTATGGCTCATATATTTATATTCATAACATATAAGATTATACACTAATTAGGTTCATGTGGGTGCTTCAGTCTATCCCAGAACTCATTATATAAAAAGTCTTAATGTAATTAAATATAAATGACATGTTTGGGCTGCTCCTGGACCAGTTAGTCTGTCTACTTAAAATTGTATTTTTCAAGTTCAGATTATTTGGTTAGTTTATTTTCCTTTTTGAAAACTTATATAGTCAGTCCTATTTTGGCAGTCCTCATGCCAGGACACAACAAGGACTGGAGGATTTAGTAAGCACCGTAACAAGTTTGTTCACAGATTAAAATAAACACCAACAGTTGGCTGGAGGAGCTGCAGGCATGCTATGTTTCAGTCACTGCTGCGAACACTTTTCATCTTCTTTGTCTCAGCATGGCTCATATAGGCTGCACATAGACCAATAGTGGAACATCCAGCAGATGTGTTAATTACCTTCAATTACTCTCTTATTGTCATTGGTTCCATGCTTCTGCACAACAATAAATATCATACACATAACTCCACAATAAATCTATATGCAATGCACCTTGTACAGTAAAACATGGCATTGTTAACATTTTCTACAATGAAGTCTACTGTGCTCTGACATGTAGTTGTACATTCACACTGCTATATATGGGCATTTCTGTTTTTTTTTTTAAATACATTATGAAAAGCGGTGTATAGATAAACCACAGATTTCATTCATTTACTGTCAAAAATTGTTACCCTCTGCTTTTAGTAGTGTCGGCTTTCAAGTAAATGAAAGTGGCCTCTAAAGGTCTTTGAAGTGGATGCATTCTGATTCATCTTAAAGGGTATAAATAGAAAATGACCTTCATTTAAAAGGACATTAATACCAGCTAATGCAATATGGCATTTTTTGGCACATCTTTCAATCTACATATAATGTATCGGTAAGTTTTTTAAGAGCAAAAAGAGCACATTCAGCATGTTGGTCTGGTGCAATAACAACTTATACAAAGCAAGTCCTGTGTCAAGTTTAAAACAAGGTTGCAAAATACAACAGAGCTGATGGGTCAGGTACTGTACTGTAAGTGTGAGTCATTGTAAGTAATGAGTAGCCACAACAAAGACCACTGCAACAGAAGTTCATTACCTATAATTTTTTGTTAATGCTAAATAGAGCGGCATGGTGGCTAAGTGTTAGCAGTGGTTAGCAGGTTTTCCTCTCTGCACTAGGGATCCAGGTTTGAGTCCCCATTTCTATGTGGGTTTTTTCAGGTTCCCTGGTTTTCTCCCACAGTCTTTCACAGAAATTTAAATGGGCTGCTCTAAACTGCCCCTATGTAGTGTGTGTCTGTGTGAGTTTCTGTGTGAGTGTGTGCCCAGCGATGGATTGGCTCCCAGTTCTGGGTGCATCTGCCCAGCGAACAAAATGTTCTTCCCTGGATCGACCAGTGGAACCCCTCCACAACCCTAGTAGAGGATTGAGCATAAGATAATGAGATGAAATGAGATTTCCATGGCATAGTAAACATGGAAACCTTCCTTGGTAGTTTTTATTTTAGTTTCTAAATTATAATCATTTTATAAGCTACAAAAATTTTATTTTGACTAAAACAGAACACAAACTCTTTTCTTCAGACATAAGCTGTTATGCAATACTAAGAAAAACAGCAATCTGGGTTAAAAAATATCTTTATGACCTTAAGCATACATGTCATCATCTTGCCCTCTCTGTACATAAAGCACTAAACTAAATCTAATCTGGATTGCATTAAATACATAGAGCAATCGACTTAACTGGGGTGCATTATGTAGCCCAGGGTTTTACCAATGACTTTGTTATAACTGATGGATTTGCTTGTTCTTGTACATTGATCAAATTATTAAATGTACCAATAGATATGGAGAAATCATAAATCCTGTGGCAAAGCACTGCAAGACATTGTGTTAGATTGAGTTTAATTTACTGTACAACATTTTGTAAACAGCTTAATATTTAAATTCATCATCTGGCTCATTTTAGAAAACTCATATTCATTGTAATCAAGAGACTGGATTCTTTTTGTGAATATAAATAATTTAACAGAGATTCTGTATCATGGCTGACCCTGTGCACTGACTGAAACTAGCATGCTAGGATACCTGTAGGTCGTTTTGGATAAAAGCATTTACAAAATTCATCTATACATTTATATGACAAATAATGATGACTATTTAGACTTTATATGTGCTGAATGCCACAAAATTTTTTTCAGAATTTGATGGAATATGGTGTGTGCATTAATTAAGTGAACAGGAGACATGAGAGTATGTTACAACATTCCCTACCTGACCATGAAAAAATACTTAAACTAAAAACTGTGTACATATTCATTTTAAGATTATTTGGATAACCTTTTGCAACATCACATCACTTCCAAATAGCATTTATTTTGGGCCAACATTTTGTAATAATGATGACAAAATCAAAACTTTCCATAACATCTCCTGTTCATTCCAGAGGCTATTTAATAGCCAGTTGTAAAAATGTTAATTTTTATTAAACACTATAATTTAGTGGGCGGCACGGTGGCTTAGTGGTTAGCACGTTCGCCTCTCAGCGCTAGGGATTCCCGGTTCAAATCCCCATCTGGGTGGAGTTTCCATGTTCTCCCCGTGTCTGCGTGGGTTTCCTCCGGGTTCTCCGGTTTCCTCCCACAGTCCAAAAACATGGAACAAGTTAATTGAATTCTCAAAATTGCCCCCTATAGAGTGTGTCTGTGTGAGTGAGTGTGTGCCCAGCGATGGATTGGCG
>JAFMOD010001110.1:824719-849310 GCA_019802435.1 Corydoras maculifer
GAACTATAATTTAGTCTTTTAGGTGACTCTTGAATATTTTAACGCCATCAGCTAAGAAAAGTATTTTGATGAGGTTATCTGGTCTTTAAATAAATTCATATACAGTATTTAACTACTTCATCTTGTCAACAAGAAATCGTTTGTTAAAACTTCAATCAGCAACATCAATGCACTGTATGTCTTAATGACCTCTCGTCAGAGAACAACAATGTCTGGGTATTAGTTGTGGACATTTTTGCCTCGTCCTTTAGTTTTCATTCCACCTTGTCACCTCTGACAATTTAGGGACCTAGAGTGATTCAATTATTGCAAGTTTTGTCCATATTATTGAATATGATAAGCTTAAGTGTCCTTTGATTAACTATGTACGGACCTTTGCTTGTCCTTGCTTGACTTTTCTGTTTGGGCTTTTTTCAGGCTCTGTTTTGCCAATTACTAATACAGAACACTGACTTGTAAAATTAAAATCACAATTTAATATCAATTATGTTTATATCAAATGTGTATCTATGCATTACATACATTAATATCACATTTACATTTAGAAGACACTTTTATCCAAAGTGACTTTGGAGTCAGAGCAAAGGGTTGGTACAGCATCTCTGGAGCATTAAGGGTTAAGTGCCTTGCTCAAGGAACCAACTTTGGTAACTTCAGTGGACTTGAGATTTCAACACACAACCTATTGATTTTAACCCAATATATATTATACAAGTACAATATATACAATATATATACACAGGTATGCAAGTCAATGCATAAAAATATTGTTTAACCTATTTCTATACCCCATGGATTATAAGGGAAATTAACACTAAACTGCAATTGATGAATTGGATGCATTTTACTGAAAATGCAAGAAAGTTATTGAATAAGTTGAAGTTTATCGCACAATTTACTTAAAGGGTACAACACATATGTTTAAACAGTTTTGTGACAAACCATTTGTGAGCATTAAATGTTATTTAATAAAATTACAGAAAAAAAGAAAAAAGGAAATACACACATATATATATATATATATATATATATATATATATATATATATATATATATATATATATATATATATAATTACATATATAATTATTTAATTTTTGCTTCTCTGTTAAAGACTTGGGTCTTAACATCCATCCATCTATTATCTTCCGCTTTATCCTCTAGTAGGGTTGCGGTGGGATTCCCCATGCCCATGCAGGGGAGAACGTCTCGGGCACCGGGCAGATACACCCAAGACAGGGCACCAATCCATCACTGGGCACATACTCCCTTACACAAACATACTCTATATGGGGCAATTTGAAGAACTCAATCGACTTCATCCATGTTTTAGGAATGTGGGAGGAAACCGGAGAACCCAGAGGAAACCCACACGGACACGGGGAGAACATGGAAACTCCACCCAGATTGGGATGCGAACCGGGAATCCCTAGTGCTGAGAGGCGAATGTGCTAACAACTAAGCCACCGTGGCGCCCTGGGTCTTAACAAGCTTCTTTTAAACAGAGAGAAGAGGTATTTTGGCATTAGTATTTGGCACTGCATCCTACCTGTAATAAAGAAAATCACAAGAGTCTTTCATCTAGCCTGACTGCATTACAAACAAGGAAAGCTACCTTGCTGTGCTGCTCAACATGAGATCCCAAAGTCATACTGCTTATCAAAGCCCCGGTCATTGAGTCATGTATCTGCAAACTAATAAATAGCAAAATCATAGATGGCACTTCAGGGCCGTAAATGTGGCTTACCATAAAAATGGGTTACAGCACCTAGGCCTTTTAACCCTCATGTTTTAAGTATGTTAGCATTATTAACATGGAGACTATACATCCATCCATTTAGACATTTGTGTCAAGTATAGATCTTTTCAAATAGGTCTTCCAATCAATCACTGAAACAACTCACATTTTAAATGGCCTGTTGTTGTAACCTTTAGTCGTTACTATGCTCAAGGCAGCCAATGTATGTGTCACTGTCACAAACACTCACTTATAATCTCAGTCTCAGTAGACCCATTATGATAGGCCCTTATGATAAAAATGCATGAGCTATAATCCCCATGCTGTTATCTGGACAGAAAAAGGACCGTTTCTGGAAGCTAAACACCTTTGGGGTTTTTCTGCCTACCACCATCAGCATAATTAGCTTGAGCAGCTGTGTTTGACCCCCTCCACCCTCCACCTCTCTGTCACGTCCTTGGGAGAACTGATGGCTACATTTATTGACAGATTTGCTACTGCAGCCTGGGTGGTGAACAAGAAGTGCTCAAAGGACATCACTGACAATATGTATAAAATTAGAGGAGCCACTTTAGATTTTAGCAGCACATGAAATCTTTAAGCATGATCAATGTTTTTACAGTGTCAAAAAAAAGAAAAAAAGAGCCAAAAGCAAAAGGTTGAATACCCTATATGGTCATTACTTAAGTCACATCTCCTTTGGCATGTATCATCATTTTTAAATAAAGTTTGTATTCAGCAGTGTCCAGTTTTTCTGTCAAGGGATTTTTATTCATTCTTTTTGCAAAAGTTTTCTAGTACTGTGAGATTCTTGGAGCAAACTTTTGAGGTCTAGCCCAAGATTTTCAATGATGTTTCAGGTCAAGGAACTTTTGAAAGCTTTAGCTTGTACCTGTTTTGTACCTGTTAGTTTTTTTCTGGACGGGGGTGTTTAAGATCATTATCTTGTTATAGAAGCCATTTTCCTTTCAACTATGTATTTGATACTCAGTGTTATATTTTGTTTTATTATTTACTGCTAATTAATTAAATACATTCTTCTACATCTGCTGTTTAAATATTCTCTGCATTGCAGGCTGCAGTACAAGCTCCAAGCAGGTACACCTCTGTGATTAACATTTAAAAAGGTAAACTGAATTTCTGCACTATTTTTTTTTTATTCAGACCTTCACTCATTGTGATCATAATATTATTTCTTAATATTGTTTTAACATAATGAATATGTTGTGCTTGTTTTAAAAAATGTATCATGCTTGTTAAGATTTGCAAAATTAGCAGATTTCAGATGTTGAATCTTGTAGTGAAGCGGCATAATAATTCTAAAAGAAGTATTAATAAAGAGCAGTTATGAAACTTTAAAATTTGCATTCCATTTGCTTTATTAACATAGCCCATGAAAAAGCCATGTTCCTGACAAGCTAATTAAAGCGTCTAAGTGCCCTCTTTTAGCAATCTTTGGTGAGCCATAGCTAGCGCATTACACAGCTTGATTTGAGGCATGTCCGTTTTTTTTTTATATTGTAATGACTTAAATTCATTCATTCATTATCTTCCGCTTATCCTCTATTAGGGTCGCGGTGGGGTTCCCCATGCCCATCCAGGGGAGAACATCTCGGGCGCTGGGCAGATAGACCCAGCACAGGGCGCCAATCCATCGCTGGGCACACACAGTCACACTATAAACGGGGCAATTTTGAGAATTCAATTAACTTGATCCATGTTTTTGGACTGTGGGAGGAAACCGGAGAACCCGGAGGAAACCCACGCAGACACGGGGAGAACATGGAAACTCCACCCAGATGGTGATTCGAACCGGGAATCCCCAGCGCTGAGAGGCGAACGTGCTAACCACTAAGCCGCCTGACTTAAATTGCATATACTAAAAATCTTAATATTTCATGAGTGTTTTAGACATTACATGCAATAAATTGATCAGTGTTCCTTTATGAGCCAGCTGCAGTCTAACTTTGGCAGATTGCTATTTCCATTATCCATCCATTATCCATCCATTATCTTCTGCTTTATCCTATATAAGGATAAATATCTGTATTTAATAAACTAGCACAATCTAATATACATATTGTTAATTGTAAAGTTCTAAAATCAATATACAATAACATTAAAGCCATTTTAAATGAATTAACTATTTAATTTATGATCATTTAGAAGAGCTAACAGAAACAGAATATTTTTTTGTTGCTCTTTGCAAGTTTTCTACCAGTCTGTCATTGCCAGTGCTTTGTTGTGTGTTTTTGGGCAAAGGCATTACAACAGGTGCAGCAAACAGACTCAAAACACACTGATTAAGACTAGCGCTGTCGTAGGAGGGTGTCACAAAGCAAAGGACCCTGAACAAACTATTATCCGTCATGAACAATGCTGCACACCCACTCCTGTCAGACACAAGAGGCAAAAGCAGACGCAATTGCAGTTCAGTTTAATTTAAAAACTGGCAAACAGGTTCAAAACAGCATTCAACTAGAATTACCGACATGTGGCTATATGTTTGTTAACCATATAGGCATATAAGTTATTGTTCACAAAAATAGGACTAAATGGGATTGATTTGAGGTCACCGTGACTTTACCAAAGTATCTTTTGACTTTTAAATTCGGATCAGTTTAAGTCTAAGTGGCGATGTGTTTTACATGTAATTAAAAACCCTTAAGGCTTTTTCAAAAGTTTTGTCATTACAGGGAAATGACAGATGTTGGGTAACAATGCATTTGGCTTTTGGCAACTAATATCTAATCAGGTAATCCTTGAGTTCAAGAAAATTTTAGTGTAATATTTAAAGGAATGGTCAATAAGCATGAAAATGAGCTGAAACATTCATGAGAAGGGATCAATGTGAGGATTCTGTGATCTTGAAAGTCTAATCAGTTTCTTGAGAATAGAAAAGAGTCACTAACAGGGGTGTTTGACCTATAGGGCAGTTTGAGCTGCAGCACAGGGCCCAAGTGTAATGTTTATTTTGATATCCAAATACCCATAAATAACATATTTAAACAATAAAATGACTGACATGAGTCATTCTTTTATTGGCCAGTAGAATAGATCTTGTTTAAAAATATATATTTTTTAATATTCTTCAACCAATTTTCCAAAAAGGTCTTACCTTATCCATTAGTTACTTCTACAACATTTAAAATGTAAATAATATTTATGGTTTTTTGCATATCCTACTTGCTACATTTTTGCATATCAACTTTTAATTTCATAGGTATAGGTCTAAGAGTTGTATGTAAGCACTGGGCCATGGATAAATTGTGGCCCTGGTTCTGTTTAAGACAAAGTAATTTATGTGATTGTTTTTTAAACATTTGAAAATTAATATTTGTATATATCATGTTTATTAGAAAAGGTCTAATAAGAAAATTACTAGACCGCAGAAACAATAACTTAACTTTAATCAATCTGTAATCAGTCCTCTTTATTCAAGTTAATGTTTTACTGTCTTTTCTGTCACTAACATTGGCTAAAAATTCAAGGTAATCAAACATGCAATCCACACAGGAAAAAAAAAATTGTCAAGAAGCTATCTGGAATATAATTGAAGTATTCCACAATGCATTTTTTAAAGGTAAAATAAAATCAAGGTCACTAAAAAGAACTATATATACAGTTATTCACTGTGGTGCAAAGAAAAATAGCAGATGGACAAGCTGATTTGCTACGTGAGCTGAGTAAAAACTGCAACTGGTCAAAATGAAAGGCATGAGACATCATGTTTCTAGTGCTAATATAAGCAGAGCAGTGCAGTACACTTTGCATTTATTTATTAGAAAAATACACTGACTATATGTATTTATATCTATTGTTGGTATTTATTCCACCAGTTAACATTGATCTTTTTGATGATCTTATGTACATCATGTCTAAAGTCATAAACTGAGTAGAGAATATTGAATAAATTAATTACAATTGATGCATGAATTTTCCACTGATTAATTAATTATTATTTAAGTTTACCTTAAAGTAGAAGATAGGAGACCATATTGGTGTTTTTATTGTTGTAGAAAAAGAGTTGTTTTTTGACTTAACTCTTTCCACCTATCTGTCATTAATCTATCTACCTGCCTACCTACTTTTCTACCTACCTATCTATGTTCTTAATTAAAAAAAACTGTATTTGTGTGCTTAAAGGCAAAATATAAAAATGTTCCACAGCACAAGAACCTCAGTTGCACAGCATATTTCCACAGTAAGACAAAATCCAAGAAGACTAATCCCAAAATGACCTAATTATGGACTGTTCTACATAAAAGCGCCTTAAACTGGGCTGCTGTTTTGCGTTTTCTCATTTAGAGAAGTTGCCCAAGGATAATTTGATTTGTTCAGACACTCTCAAACATAACTTTAATTATTCTGTACAATTAGAACATGGGTGATGGTGCACATATTAAACTGCATCACGCAGACTAGTCTGAGCATGCATTCCTACCTGTAGAATAGATGTGTTATTTTTCTAAGTCAAAAGGCCAGTTTGCCATGCCGTGGAAAATCTCTGCATTCACCTTTCCAATGATTAAGTTCCCTGTAAACACATCATTAGCAACCAGGTCCAGCTTACATCAAGATGCAGTTTGGAGCTGGAGACAGTTTCAATGCAATAGCATGCCCTTGTGGTTTAATGGGCATTTCAGATGTCTTAGTGTTTTTTAGAATAGCTGGATTGTGAATAGAAATAAATGCAAGGACAATGTAGCATGTAACATTTGTGTAGTAGGTGTACCAATACTTGTTCCTATAATAGTTATGCTTGTATTTTGGATCTTTAGAAAATAAGGTTTTGTGAGGAACTGATTAAATGCGTAGTAGTGAGCACATGCTTGTTTGCATATAAAGCGAGTGAAGCAAACTGTCATCGTTGATTACTCTTGATTTACAATGCAGGCTGATGATAAAATTCTTCGAATGACCTTTTAATTTGTCTTGTATGGATTATTAATTGCTATTTTTTAATTAAGTCACAAATCTGTCTCTTTAGACTCAAGCATGATGATGTAAACCAAGTTTGTAAATTATGTCACAAACATTTAACTGTGCTTTCTTTGACCCTCTATGTATTGTTGTGTGTCACCAGTAAGAGTTGCTGAATTGGCAGATGGTCCAAATTGTACATGCTCACAACACTGTGACAGCCCCCAACAGCTCCTGTGAGAAAAGGGTAATTAAATACTGAATTTAATCAGCTTTTTGAAATTATGGTCCAGCTGGGTTCTCTCCTGAACTTTCCTGCTGTTCATTGCCTCACAGCTTTCCTTTTGTACCTGCTGTCTGTGAAGTTCACTCCAGATAACTTACAAATCACAAAGGCCTACCTGCTGCAGAGAGGGACAGGATGTGATAATTAATTGTAAAGTATATCACAGTTTTGACAGGACTTTGGGGGAACTGCTGGAAAGGAACATTCACACACTGGCCAACAACGACTAATTAAGTTCAAATTCTTAAATGTGTTCTATTAAGTTGTTAGCATTTTATATAATGCAGTTAGCAATATTTTCATTCATGTCTCCAAAAACCATACAACAGTGTTTAAAGAGCCTCTTGGGCATGCATTTGAAAACTCATATATTAGATTGAGAATATTTGAGAATAATATTGAATTAAATAATAATCTTTGTGTCCAAATTTGGGAAGATAGATAGATAGATATATAGATAGATCACAATGTTTAGAGCTCTAACATACATCACCAACCAAAAATGACATAACAATTTTGATTCACGTGCATTTTGTTTCAGTTGAAAGAATACAAAAATTATTTCAATAATTAGAAATAATGACTATTTTTGAGTATTTCTATTTAATCAATCTAAAGAATAGTGTAAAATAGTAAGAAAGTGTAAAGCATATTATTCTCTCTAACTGATATTTATTGAAAAATCTGAGGTTATTATTCAAGTATGATTTGGAATGGTCAAATTAATAAATCTTAGCAACTTTGAGATGAAATGATTATCGGTGCTAGACTAGCCATGTACAATACTTTTTGTGCCATGGAACACAGAAAACAGTTTACAGAAAACAGCATGGGAGAGGAGAAAAAAGGATAGACAATCATTCTGGAGAACAGGCAGTGCACAGTCAAGTAAATTGCTGTCGAATACAATGCTGGTACTCCAACTAACATTTCCAAATGCACAGCATTGTTTTTTTTAGCATGGATGGAATACAACAGCAGCCCAACAGTTTGAGTGCCACTGCTGTATAAAGCAAACAAACAGAAAGGCAATACTCAGTGGGCAAGGAGCTCAACAATTAGATCTATTGTACCATGTTGATGGACAATTCAAGATTTGGCACTAGTTGCATTAATCAATGTACCATTATTTTCAGGTCTAAACAGCTCCAGGATGCTGAAGAGAGAATAATGTCATAAATGTTTTTGGCACATTTTGGGTCTATTGATGCCTTTGGATGGACATTTGGAAGGTTTAACTAAATTCATTTTGTTATTGTAACTGTGCACTCAATGGCAGAAGTACACTATCTGCAGGACAATTTACCATGCCACAGAGTTTGTACAGTCATGGATTTATACATACACCGATTTGCCACTTTATCAGAGGCACCCATCTAGTATGTTGGATTTACGTTACTTCATAACCATGGAAATTCATCATGGCATAGATTCCACTATGTGTAGAAATCATTAGAATAGCTTCCAGATAAACAGATGGAGGTACTTTCTTGCTCTGAATAGCCTATTCTATCTTATACTAGAAACAATTTAAAGCCATAGTTCCCAAATTTGGGTATGCACCATCCTCAGAAGAGGAGCAAGAGGAACACAACAAGGGGTGTACATAGTTTGTCCACTTTTTAAGGTACCTGAAATATTTTTACATAATTAATATAACTAATTAAATTAAAATAATTTAATAATAATAAAAAAAACTTATTAAATAAAAAAATATTTGGGACCTTAGCTGCTTTTATATAAATGTGTGTTTATTTTAAATGCTTGCAACTTTTCATTCATCCATTATCTTCTGTTCAATCCTTCTGTTCAATCACTGAGGGAGCGGTTCTCCATGCCCATCCAGGGGAGAATGTTTTGGGCACTGAGCAGATACACCCGGGACAGGGTGGCAATCTACTGCAGAACACTCAGTCACTCACACACACAGATACACACACTATAAAAAAGGAAATTTAGAGCAGCCAATTAACCTTGAATCCATGTTTTTGGACAAGAGGAGAACATGGAAACCGCACTCAAATCGAGATTTGAACCTGAATCCCCAGTGCTAACCACTAAGCCACCATATCGACCTGAAACTGCATATAAATACAAATATAACTTAAAATGAAAAAAAATACAAATATACCCATCCTTAAAAGGTAAAAAAAAATGAAAGACATATTGTAGTTCCGTGGAGCAATATACTGTAGGCCTGTTATTAAACACAAAACAGCAGATCCATCAACCTGTGCAGTTTATAAACCTCACTTGAAGAAAATACAACCAATGGCTGTATTAAATGCTAATGCAAATCTTATCAGTGAAGCGAGCAGGCTGCACAGTGCACACAGGCTGTTGCATACTGGGTGAAGGGCAGGCGTGATGTCAGAAGCCAAGGCGCTGGCTGGGTTTCAGGACCGCGGACAGCACCGGCTTTAACGGAAGGCAAGCTAAACATCAAACGAAACCTTTTAGTTTCAGGCTCGGGTTGTAAACTGTGATGTGTTGAGTTGATAAAGTATACAAAAGAACATGTAAGGCCGGAAAGAAAACTTGAAATTTGCGGCGATTGCTGTAAATGAAATGAACAGAGAGAGTGACATGCTGAAGTTTCGTGCAGCGCGTCGGTCGGGTGTTGATTCGGCAGGTGAATGTGGCTCTCGACTTGCAAAACAGACGGTATGCAAAAACAGCCGCCGCTTCTCTTTACATTCTCAGCAGCCCTGTTCGAGTCAGTAGACATTAGGCAACAGCCTAGAGCGCTCGGATCCGGAGGGGGAGGGATCTGCTTTGCTTCCCGCCTCGCCGCTTCTGAAAAAAAGAGAAAAGAAGCAGATTCCTGTGTTGGAGCGAGTGCGCTCGAGTTCCCAACTTCCTGCACTGAGCTGCGCAATAGCGCTTAACGACGGAGCCAGAGCGGCGCAAAGACGCGAGCAGCAGAGCGGGGCTGTCTCCTCCTGAAGCCTCTCACGGTTCGGATTAACCTCGGAATGGGAATGTGAAGTGGAGAAGCGGCTGGTGGGCTGCGCGACATGTCCCGCAGAATCTCTCCTCTCCAGTTTCGTGGAACCGTATCGCTCTTCTGCGCCAAAACAAAGCTGAACGCCTAACGCATTCATCCCGTCTTTCCTCTCAACTCTTCGTTCGTCGCGGCGATCAGACGGACATGAGGACTGCAAGCTGCCCGCGCCGATACGGGCTCCAGTGTTGGACCCTGTCCCTGCTGCTCATCCAGTCGATCAGCCCGCATCCCGGTGAGTAACAGAGCGCTTTCAGAGCTCCTAAGCTTCCGATCGTGTCCGAGAAAAAGAAAAGTTCCTGAACTCGGCCTCTGGCGCATCGATGACCAGCAATTAGGGAACGGAATGAACAAACGATGCCTACGCCGTTAACGCTCCGTGGCTGTTTGGATGCGTCTAATTAACCCCACGAGAGAAACAGACCGTGGCCTCTCAGATTTATTTAGACACTATTAGGCAGAAAGTAGTTGTTTTGCTCTAAGGCTGTCATTAAGGCTGGCAGAATAAAGCGGAAAGAAAGATACACTGAGCATCTGTGCCAAACAAGGCTTTAAGCGAACGATGTTAGTGTTAAGTCAATACTGTGAGTCCATTCTGCACTTTGGGCATTCATTCAGGGCTCATTATTAAGATTGATGGAAGCTCTTACTGACGAGGGAAAGTTGAAACCAGTCCGTCAATAGCTTGTCAGTACATAATATATATATATATATATATATATATATATATATATATATATATATATATATATATATATATATATATATTGTTTTGAGATATTATATATAATAATCTCATCTCATTATCTTTCGCTTAATCCTCTACTAGGGTTTTCTAATGACCACATTAATGCAAATGTTTAATTTACAACTCATTATCTGTATGCCTATATTCAGAAAGCAATACATTTCTATGACTCAAAATAACCCACTACTCACTTTTTATGTATTATTATTCTTCATCTCATTATGTTGACTGCTTAACTTAATTCTTTACTGGGCTCATGTGGGGGGGGGAGGTCTTACAACCCATTCAGGGTAGAACATTTGGGGCGTTTGGCATATACACTCAGGACAGGTCGCCAATTCATTGCTGGGCACACTCTTACTTACACTCTCAGACACACATTATATAGGGGGAGATTAGAGCAGTAAGTTCACCTTGAATCAATGTTTTTAGAGATTGGGAGAAAACCACAGGGGCACAATATGGGAACTCCACCCAGATCGGGATTCGAAACCTGGATCCACAGAACTGAGTGGTGAACGCGCTAAACACTAAACTATCATATTGGATGTGTTATTGATTTCTTACAGAAATATATTTTTACATCCATACTTACAAGACATGTTTCGTTGATTTTTCTAACATTTTGGCATTGTTTGGAATATGCACGAGCCACTAAAAATTTCACTTGGTACTTAAATACAGTTTATGTTTCATACATGGCCTGCATTTGATCCCATTTATAGCTGGAAAGATTTTTTAGTATGGCTTTTTTTCCCACAGTGCTGATGCAGACTCAATAAGGTCCCTGTCGTAGCTTATACTATACAAACACGCAGTCTGTGAGTTAACTTAATGTACCTGCAAAGGGAGTCACTGTAGAACACTGATGTCAGCCTCCGCTTGTGGTATTAAGGCTTGATGGCTTTATTAGAGGGCTGATGAATGCTTTGGATAAAAGCCCCTGTCATTTAAGGACGTACTAGGTTGCACTTGGCTTAGTCATTCAGCTATTGATAGATGTTCTTCATCAACCTTTCTCCTTCTCTGCCCAGACTTACTGACACTCAGTGTTGTCCAATTTCACTCACAGGTATGAGATGTTAAAAGAAAACTGTGGTGATGTCAGAATAGTGTTGAACGGATTCTAGGTTACAGTGAACAGACAAACAGACAGATATGGATATATGGAACATCCAGAAATGTTGGGTCACTGCATAAATTGCATATTGGAAGGGTTCACAATTAGCAAGTAAATTAACAAGCGTGGTCATCATGGGGGTAGCATGATAGTGTAGTGGTTACTGCCTCATATCAAGCAGATCCTGGATTCAAATGTTACTGTGAACATATGTGTTAAATACTGGTATTTACACAATTCACAACAAGGTCATGAACTCATTTCACGCTGGCTGGCCAAGCAAGTATGACTTTCCAGAAAAATAGAATGCAATATGCTGTAGATTAGACTTAATTGAAGTAAAATGGCAATTAAGTGTATGGTTTATCTTATGAGGGCTTATGAACTCACTCCAGCAGTTAATCCTTATTCAGAGAATGTGCAGAATATTAGTGTGCAATTTTGAAATTCCTTGTACTGAAGATGGAGGTCATTTATACAACAGCACATGCTCTGACAACATTTCCCTCCCAATGACATCTGCTTTTACTTGTAAATAGAAATGGCTTCAGAGAGGATTAGTTCAGGCTGTAATCTTGCTATAAGAGCAGTGGATGAGGTGTTATCTCTTTTTTTTGCTTGCAACTGAGGGTTATGGATTGTGTAGTTGAAATACTAGGTTGGATAAAGAGTACAGGGAGGCGTAAATACATGTAGGCTGTTTTAAAGAGGTAGGAGACTGTTTGGCCAGGAGTGGCTAATCTGCTCTATACAGCACAATAGGGTCCTGCGTAAGCTAAGTGTTTCACCATTGTTTTATAAATGCAACACAGAAATGTAGACAAACTGAATTATTTAGTTTAGGAAGGGTTGAATTGTTTGTTTCCTGTGTGTGTGTGTGTGTGTGTGTGTGTGTGTGTGTGTGTGTGTGTGTGTGTGTGTGGAGAATGAAATAGGCTGTGTATATCCTTTAATGAATAGCCCTGAGCTATAAGTATGTGATCATGTGCGTGAATATCCTTCAATTTTTTACCCATGCCAGCTGATGACACTGTGACTGATTCAGCTGTATTAATGCCACATACAATATTGTGGAAATGTTTGGTCACATCAACAGTCCAAGTATTCAGTCTTCTCTATGGAGGTCAGTCTCTGTGGAGGAGTGATGGACTACACTTTGCTACTCATGGACATTAAAGCCACATATGTGGTAACCATATACTGTATACATCCAGTATGTGGTTTGTATAGATGGCCTACAGAACTGTCCTTACAAACTGATAATGAGATGTGTTTGCCCTTGAATGACTTTTCATTGACATCATCTGTCTACAATTCACTCTTCCCGGTACTTACACATATGAGTGTTGGTGTAGGTACATGTTAAGTTAAAGATTAGAGTGTCATGTGGAAATTGACTCTGCCCTTCTGTCAAATACTCATAGAGCCTTGCTGGAAGTTTCACCCTGATAAGCGAATCAAGCCAGGGCCTCTTGTCAGAAGATACTGGGCTTTTGTAATGCTTTACCTTACCCTTCATTCTCCCGAGCAGCACTCACCCTCTCCACTAATGAACACTCCTCTGCTGGGTGATTGAATGGTTGTCTATGTAATGAAATCAGAAAGGAATTCTTTCTCCCTCTCCTTTTCTAATCTGCCCATCTTCTGTACCCTGACCTGCATAAAAAGACTCCATAAATTGTTTAATTGAAAGCAGAGAGTGAAAAATCAATACTGGGAAAGCATTAAACTTAATGGAAGGCAGTGATCCAGATCCATATTTCATATCCACAAGAAGGGTGTGACTTTTACTCGTGTCACTGGTCCAATTTACCATGGCTTTTCAGGGATTGTTTTATTTCTTATAAGTACTTTAAATAAATGAAAGAGGTAAGTGTTTTGTTGACAGAAATTAAATGCTGGATACCTTTTATCATAGAAGAAATGCTATACTCCGCATTTCAATTACTATGACAAAGACGGATTTAGCCGGCACCTAACGATTAATTTTTAATCGATTAATCTAACAATTCTTTTTTTTTTTTTGATAGTTGATTAATCTGAAAACTAAAACTCTAATGTGATTGTGTTTGGAATTAAAATAACTTCTCCAAAAAAATTAAAAACAAAAACCTTTAAAGTTAAAGTATTTTAGGGGCTCTTAAGGGCACTATTGAAATACAAAAATGCATTAACAGTTTTATCAAACATAATCTCACCCACAAGAGATTCAATAATTCAAGTATAATATAAAGCACATTAGAATGATGGTGGAATATTTCAAAATGAGTCTCACTATTACTGAAATGTCTTTTCAAAAATACTGGTTGTAAAAAATAATCATTTTTTTCTCTAAATAATTTACTTTAAATTATTAAATCACTGGCGGCACGGTGGCTTAGTGGTTAGCACGTTCGCCTCTCAGTGCTAGGGATTCCCGGTTCGAATCCCCATCTGGGTGGAGTTTCCATGTTCTCCCCGTGTTTGCGTGGGTTTCCTCCGGGTTCTCCGGTTTCCTCCCACAGTCCAAAAACATGGATCAAGTTAATTGAATTCTCAAAAAATTGCCCCCTATAGAGTGTGTCTGTGTGAGTGAGTGTGTGCCCAGTGATGGATTGGCGCCCTGTCCTGGGTCTATCTGCCCAGCGCCCGAGATGTTCTCCCCTGGATGGGCATGGGGAACCCCACCGCAACCCTAATAGAGGATAAGCGGGAGATAATGAATAATGAATTAATTATTAAATCACCAGATAATGAGCAGGTTCTTGGTGAAAAAAAACTGCTGTACTTCAAGGGAACAAGGGTATATATTTGTAAATGTGCCAAATGTGCCATTATTATTAACAATAATAAATAATAATAATAATAATAATAATAATAATAATAATAATAATAACAATAATAATAATATAAATACAAAAACATGGATTTAAGGTCAATTTAATGGTCTAAATTGCCCCATAAAGAATGTGATTGTGTCTGTCTGTGTGAGTGAGCGTGCCCAGTGATAGATTGGCGCCCTGTCCTGGGTGTATCTTCCCAGTGTCCGAAACATTCTCTCCTGGATGGGCATGGGGAACCCCTCTAGGGGAACCAACCCTAGTGAAGAATTAAACTGAATATAATGAATGAATGAATGTCTGCCTCTATCTGCCTCTTCAAAACTCTGCAGCCCGACTTGTGTTTAACCAGCCCAAGCAAGCACATGTCACTCCTTTACTCACTTTCCTCCATTGGCTTCCTGTAGCTGCTCGCATTCAGTTCAAGTCACTGACTCTAGTATACAGAACCATTTCCGGATCCGCCCCCTCCTACCTTCATCCCATCTTTCCTAAATACACTCCGACCCGTTCTCTTCGCTCCAGCGATGATTGCCGCCTGATGATTCCACCTCACCGAGTAGGTAAGTCTCACTCCGTGGCGTCCACCACTGCAAAATGGTGGAATGCTCTTCCCAAATCTGTCCGTAAGGCAGAATCACTGAACAGGTTTAAAAAATTACTGAAGACACATCTCTTTAACAAATACCTGTTGTAAAAAAAAAAAAAAAAAAAAAAAAAGGGGGGGGGTGCCGCGGCATCGACTAACATTCAGCTTTGATGAATTTACAGTATAGTTGGTTTTCTTCATAGCTTCTGACTTGTGGTGTTCTCATTTGTAAGTCGCTTTGGATAAAAGCGTCTGCTAAATGACTAAATGTAAATGTAAAATGTAAATCTAAAAGGCCCCTCCAGGTTTTCCTCCCACAGTCCAAAAACATAGATTTAAGATAAAATGGCTGAGTGAGTGTGCCCAGTAAGGGATTGGCTCCCTAGCCTGGGTGTATCTGCTCAGCGCCTGAAATGTTTTCAATGATGTTCTAGCGTCATTTTACGTCTGTGTGGTTTGTTTGTGAATGCATATTTTGTACCCTCTGTATTCCTTAAATACATCTTCTTATCTGAACTTGGACCTTGTATTCCTGCAGCATAGGCGGCCAAAAACATGATACATAACCTACGCAAATTAAATTTAAATATTTTAGGAATTACTCATTTATGGCACGTTGTTCACTATTCTAACAGTTTGAGCTGGAAGGAGGTGTAAGCCATGAAAACTGTTTAATAGGCATGAGCAAATTTAGAGCAGATATCCTTTGGCATGTATATCATAGATGATGGGGTTGTGGTTTGGTGACACTTTGGTGGCATGAGGTAAAACTACATCACTTTGTGGAGAAGAGGAAGATTGTATCCAGTTTTGTTCACAAACAAGGACAGATTAGGGAAATCAGCAGCAATGTCTTGACAAATCAAGGGCAATAGATTTACCGGCATACAGTTAAGAAAAGAAGGATAATGGGCAATGAATGGTGAAGGCATTAAATTTATTATTGGAGCCACTTGTATTGTCCTCCCGACCTTTCAAAACCTCAGTGTGTGGGTAGGACGGAAGCTGCGGGGAGTGTATGGGAGTTGATGCTTTAAAACATATTCTGTCTGGTCATTAAACTAGCTGATCTCAGGAATGTTATATACAAGAGGAGGCAAAATCAGGTTTTAAACCTATTGGTGTGTTTGTATGAGAATGATTGGGTTGAAATGAACTGTTTGCCAACATAGAGGACTTTATGGATGTAGAAACAGTTCTGGAAAATGAGGCAAAGCACAGGTTTGGTTGTTGCATGTTGGTGTCGATAGACACCTTCATTTTGTATTACAGTAACTAATATGAGACTGGACATGGTGTTGTATCCCGAGTGTGCAAACAATGTTTACTTTATCGAGTTAACGATTCCCTTTGAAGCTGCAACTGAGAAAGCCGTTATAAGAAAAAAGCTAAATTATCCTGAACTGGTAGGGGAAGTGAGAGAACAAGGCTGTCAAGCAGACACAAAACTAGTGGTGTCAGAGGCTTTGTGGCTTAATCAACCCCAGCGTGTTTATTGGATTTAGCTTTTTCAAGGACAGTCATACAAAAGGAAGTTGGCTCAGTCTCAGTGGTTAATGACTAAAAAACTCACATATCACCTAAGAGCATATAAAGTTTACATTAGGTAGAAAACACAAGGAATAGATGCTGAGCCAGATTTTGTAATCAAAGTACAATAATAATTAAAAGTTTTGACATACCTCCTCTTTGCTTCACTTATTGTATCAATTCCACTTACTGTAAAGATGGATGTTAAGAATTCCAGACTGTAGTCCATCTGTTTGTGGACTACAGTACATACTGTGTTAGTCCTCTTTACTGTGTTCGCTAATGGTCAGGATCTCAATAGTACCACCGCAGAGCAGGTATTATTATGTTGGTGCATTATTTCTATCCCAGCAGTGTCAATGAGGTGTGCAGCTGCTCTAAAACCCCCTCACTGCACTGTCACTGCACAACTGACAATAAACTATCCACCACTCAAATGATACCTGTTCTGTGATGCTCCTGACAAACAGAGAACATAGAAACAACAAGGAACTAACAAAAAATATTTTTATTGTACAAATTACTACAAAGTCCATCTATAAGGTAAGTGGAGAAAATAGTCAATAGAGCAAAAAGGTGTGTCTAAAGTTTTTACTGGTGCTGTACTGTTCTAAAATCTTTTCTGACATTTGTTTAGTCAGTAGTGCTTGAGGTGTGTTTTGGGGTCTTGTTGTCTCAGGTATTAATATGTGTTCTAATCGAGTCTTTGTACTGGCATAAGGAACAAATAAAAACAAAACAGAAACCAAAAAGACTGCTGGGTGCAGAAACATGATAATTGACAATTAATACATTTAAAGTTGTCTATAAATGAACAGCAGTATTTTCCATATTCTTTTTCTTTTTTTTTGTATTTTTCAAATATTCCTGTAAATAAAACTGTATATAAAGTAGTTTAAAGTATATCCACCTACTACAGCTACAATAATAACAGTCCACCCACACACAACACTAAGTCAGTATTGCTATAATCGATTCATCTCGTATTATTTAAGGCTGTTAAACGTAAACTTTTATTTTAAAATTACACATTGCGGTTTTCTTGATTTAATTTTAATTAGGTGATTTGTATTTGTAATTCAAAGCGTTTTTTATGTAGGCATTTGCATTTAATGTAACGGATAATTCTCCGCTGTAGCTATTTTAAGCAGATATAAGTACAAAACTATCTTATCAAAATATTGCAGTTAAAGCTTTAAAGCTGTTTGATGCTGTCTTGCTGAATACATGATTCAGTTGACAAATCTTTTATTTTATAAATGTCAGAAAATGTTTAGCAGGACTGGTTTTAACCCAATAGGAAAATATAATTGCCTCTGGCACAGTTTATTTTGGCTCTACTGTGTATTTCATTAGTTTATATATATATATATATATACATGGCAATTGAATGGTTGGATCCTTTACAATAGCCCATTGAGTAAAAACTTTCTCACATTGGAAGTCCTTTGCAGTCAAAAATAGGCCAGACTTCTTTTGAAACAATGAGATGGCAGGGTAATTATACTTCCATAAATACAGGATGAAGGCAGGATGTTGCTGGTCTATGCACACACTATGACTTCATTGCTTTGACTACATGTTACCATGAAGAAGCCACCATGTTTCTTGCCTTTGATACTGATAAACCCTTTTGTACTATTCAACCGGCAGGAAAATACAATGTAACCACCCTGGGTTAAAATACCAGAATACCTCCTCAACAGGGCGATTGTCATCCCAATTAAAATTCTTGTTTGAGTAGTCATTTACAGCTAACAGCAATATAGAGTGTTTAAAATACAGTTATATGATGCTCTACATCTGCTTGGATTTTAAAGTATCAGAGTATATAATCAGTCAGGCTTTAAGTGTGGCATCCTGTAATTTTTAGGTAAAAGTTAAAATGTCATTTCATTTGAACCCAAATATGGTATTACATTTAGAAAAAAACTGCTGCTGTATACTTTTAAGCAGCAAAAAATTTAAACACCCCTTTTATTCACTGAATTCAGGTGTTTGTTTATCTTTTTATTGGCAAATGTGTGTAAAGTCAAGCACTTAGTAATGGTTTTTGGACTATGCTTGGAGTGGACTATGCTTTCAACTATGTTCCCACAATTTGTGGAATGACTTTTTCTGTTTAGGGAAATTGTGGCCAGGTATACAAAGCCTGGTCCATAATTGCTTTGTTAAGGGAGTTTGGTGTGGAAGAACCTGACTGTCACAGAATTCTGACCTTATCCGCAGCACACACCTTTGGGATGCACTATAACCAAAATTGTGAGACAGGCTTCTCATCCAAAATCTGTTTCACAACACGGTCCCAAATATTAAAAAAATAATCCCTAGACAAGTGGAAGCTTTTGTAGATTCAGGAAATGGATCTCTACGTGTAATGTGCAGGTGTCCCAATACTTTTGTCCACATAGGGTATGTGATCATTTATTTCCCTTTTTTTGGTTTGGCTTAAAACCTAAGCTCATTACAACGACATGCATGAACCACTTCATAAGAGGGCCAAAAGAATCTATGTCATCCTATTTGATGAACCGTCCTGTCACTATGGTAACAAGTGTTTTAGGTTGTCAGTAGAAGATGTAGAAGACAATTGACATGGTTTATCGTGCAAACCGGCTCCGGTTGTTTCACAGCACAACCTTGGGGTCATTTCCATTAAATAAGCTTTTCAGTTCTAAATCTTGTGTGGAGCTTTGTGTAAACTAATCTGCTCACCAGAGTTCTTTACAATGTGCAGGCAAACCACAATACTTAGAGGTTCAGACCTTAAACTGAATGACAGTATGAAACATTAGGAGAAAACGTAAATGTATACATTTAACCCCTCTGTTGGCTGGTGGCAGCACAACTTTTCCACTACAATGCAAATTAATGTAACAGAATGCAAAGTTTGAATATTAGCTAATGTTCCGTCAGTTTGACAAAAAAAATCGGACACTGCCTGTTGTGTGTATAGCTACTATCAAATCATGTTCACAATATCAGTCGGAATTAGCTGTCAACCAACTCATCAACAACGGGCGATCAATGCATCACCACACCCACTTCTATAAAACTTATTGTGATAGGGGCATGATAAATGGATTTCGCTCGGAGGTGAGGATGTGGTAATCGTCTGCATTTGGTGAGTTGATTGACTAACCAACTTGTACTAACCAACCGATATCGTGAGCATGACTTCATAGTAGCTATATACACATTACATTATGTGTGTCTAATTTCTTCAAGAGCTGATGTTTATTCATTTAATAACTTTATCCTTATTGGGGTCTTGGAAACATTTATTCAAGCATAAGGTAAAAGGCAGTGACACACCCTGCACAGGTCCTCAGTCCATCACAGGGCAGACACACAGAGAAGCACATTAACGTAATACTAAAACAAAATAATGTTTTGTTTAGCAGGCCTAATTAAGTACTTCTTCAGTACTTAAAACAATAAAGTTGTCACATCAGTTGTTATTACTGATAATCTGGAATGGCTAATCAGCACCCTCTATTGTGTCCTGATGGTATTATTTGTTAATTTGTGTTGTCTGGAGCAGCTGAGTATTTATTGTTTAAATAATTCCTATTAACTGGTAAATCTGTTCTATCCACTACAGCTATGTTTCCTGTCACGTGACTACCCTCTGTATGTTCAAAAACCCTGCCTCTCCCTGTGTTTATTGTTAGAATATTGTTTATGTTATGTTTATATCATGGTGTGGCTGTCTCTGAATTCACCCAGTGCTAGCTGCATTAAATACTACCTATGAATCAGCTTCAGCTATAGACACTGTCCCTCCAAGCCCTGTCATCCCCAGATTGTAACAAAGGTATATATTTATTTACATTAAATTTAGGCAGTTGCTTAAGCGTTTATATTTTATGGGTATTGTGGTTGTGTTCTTTATAAAAGTCAATCACTGTGCATAGAGAGATTAAAGGCATTTTGGTGAGTATTAAGGGCAAGGGTTGGACAGTCACAGTTGTCTCTACTGCTACATGCTTTAAATTTCTTGCTTTTTTTGTATTTTGATGCTAAATAGCAAACTAGAGGCAAAAAGCCATGTACTCTTTATCGTCTGTAACTAAGAACTGTGTTGCATAGAGCCAAATCTAAATAAGTTCAAGTTTCTTTGAGCTAAGCTTCATTATTTACATAGCACTTTTCACCCTAGGTCATTGTTTAAGAACAAGTTTCCAAATCTCTATAGCCTAAGCCTCCAGTGAGCAGGCCAGGGCAAAAGTGTCACGGAAAACTCTACACGCCTTCTTTAATAGCATCTTGTAATACCATTGAACCATTTATTCTCATTACCACTGTCTATTTAGAAGCCCTTAGATGTTAGCTTGTTGAGCAGCATTAACTGTTCCTGTTACATTGGTTACTTTTCCTTTGAGCATTATGCCATGTAGAGGTAAACAGTGATGCCACAAAAACACTGCTCATCAGTCAGCAGTGGGACAAAATATCCATACATTACAGTAAGAATAAGACAATGCATGTGCTTTGTTTATCACAAGGTTCTGTGTTTTGTCAGTTGCTTTGTTCTTTCAGATTTTGCTAATATGTATCTATGTGTCACCTCAAGGATAAATGCCATGAGCATGTTTCAACAATTGTCTTGTAATCTGTATGAAATCCTAAAGCAATGGCAATACACATGAAACACAATCAAAGCAATTTAGTTTTCATTTGTTTGTGGTGACAGTGATAAACATCTCCTGTGTTTTGGGGTGGCGAGGTGGGGTTTCCTACACATAAAACCACTTCAGCAATTTTTTTTTAGCCTTGAAAGTAGGTCCTTCAGAACATCACACAGACATAAATACACACCACTGTAATGTAATGAATTAAACTGTCTGTGGAAAGGGCTGAATTTAAACCAGTAGAAACTTTCAGGGGGAAAGGGTGTAGCGGCTTTGCATCATGCCTAATAACACGCATTTCCCGTGATTTATTCACAATATTGCACACCTTCTTGCACCTTATTGCTTTAATAAAGTACCTTTAACATGCCAGTTGAGTTATTAATCATGTCAACAAAGGAGCATAATCTGTTTGTTTCAATTGGTTATTGTGAATAAATCACTGGAAAAATCTAAACGGAAAATGACGGAGTCCAGTTACACCTCTTTCCCATGAGCTATTTACAATATTCCACAACCTCAAGAGCTCTAGAACTTTTATTAAACACTTACAAACACTATAATGAAAAAAACAAGGTTTTATACATAAATGTGGTTATTAAAAATAAAATTTTTAATAAACTGTTCTTTTTCAAGTGAGCTAGTCCTGTTTTATAGTTAACACTGATCGCTGAGTAACGGCTTGGTTTGCGAATTAGTTTGCTATTAAATATAATCTGAATTTCTATTATTGGCTCATAATTTAAAATAATGTGATGTATCTCACACAATAATACAATTGTGAAGCAGTCAGAGGTGTGCATTATTTTCAATGCCACAGCTAGAGAAACAGCTCAGCCAATCCAATTTAAGGACCCGAACTACCTGTTTTATAATTACATTGATGTCATCCTGGCGGCTGATGCCCGAAAGGACAACAGGACTAATCCTTATCAGGTATTGATGACGAGAGGGGAGTTTTGAATACTGTAGCCATGAGACTTAGTGACCTTTTGCAGCTCTGAGGTCTTTATGTGCTATCTCCTTTGAGAGCTTGCTCAGGAGAACTGTGTAAATGGGTGCTGTGCTGTTCTGCTTGTTTGTTCAGCAGATTTAGAGCTTACTAGACACCTATACACAGAAAAAAAAACAGAAAGTGTTTCACAATTGCTGGCTGGCTCACACAGGAGAGAGATTTCCCTACCTTGACTTGTTCCAAATAAAGGCATATCGACATTTTCTGTTATGGTCCGTGTAGCTGTGTGTGTGTGTGTGTGTGTGTGTGTGTTCGCACTTTTTAGACCTGGTTAACTCTTTTTGCCGTGCATGCAAAGTCTGGACATTTATGATCATACTAAAGCTAATTTGCAGGCTTTCCGTTGTTCCCTTTAAGTAGTATGTTAAGAAAGAAATTGCTGAAGTGTTCATCAATTAATTAAAAGAATGGCTTATATAATGACAATTAAATAGTAATGTATTACATGTTCATTTATATTTAATGTTTGGTAATGTGTTTAAGAAGCGTACATCACATTTATCACTAGTAAATATAAAATATTTAAATTAATGATCCTATGAACTTTATTGCACCAAAACAACCATCCATGTCAAAAATATTAATAGCATATTTGCCATTATAAATAAAATAGCAAATTAATGGCTGTTGGTATGAATCCATGCTATTGGTGTCCAATGGTGACAAATAAATACCTAAAAGGGAAAAAAAGGGTATTTTGCTATTTGTAAATCCAAAAATGTTAAAAATGTTTAATAAGTCAGTCACTGGCAGACTGTCCTTGATGCATTTATTTTGATGTATGAAAGTATTTTTTATTCAGTATTAGGGTTACATAGCTAATAAAGGTTATCCAAACTTTATTTACAAACTTGTAAATAAAATCAGGAGAACTAAAAAGAATGTAAACAGTGTGTAATTGTAATTAACAAAACACAGGGTGACCATGTGCTCCGTAGAAATTGCGATGCTTTAAAACACAGGCTAAAGATTATTTAAACAGTGGCAGTATTAACAACTAATCAAAAGAGTCGGCAATAATTGCAGATGGGTGGCTGCCAAGGTAGGTTTGCTTTTTCCTAGTGTGACAAGCTGAAAGGAATAAAGAATAACGATTTTTCAAATGCTATTAAACCCATGCAGGCATGTCATTTCAACATGGCTCTTAATTACATGTCCAGCTGGTGTGAACTTGGCATAAGGTGGGTTGTACTATAATGCTGCACCTTGCTGCTGTTACCGTCATTTCAGAGCTGTATGAATCCCCTCCCTTTTCGCTACCTTCTGTGAGTGTCAAATTCCCAACTGCTGTTGGAACACATGCCCATGAGGAGGCTGCCGACTTGTAGCTATCGTTACCAGACTCGAGGGATTTAGAGCACTTTAGTCTGTGCAGCTCGCTTTAGAGCTTGGATCTTGAACATATTTCTCAAAATGGATGAGGGAACGAGGTCAACAACAAGGTGCCTTATATTTTCATTTCGGTGTGCAACTGCAAGTCAGGAAAATGTTAAAAAGGCCCAGAATGTGTAGATTTCATGTTAAAATTTTAATGACAGAAAGTAAAATAAGTAGGGCAAGAAAGGCTCCAC
Source organism: Corydoras maculifer (assembly GCA_019802435.1). Lineage (NCBI taxonomy): Eukaryota > Metazoa > Chordata > Actinopteri > Siluriformes > Callichthyidae > Corydoras > Corydoras maculifer. Next base: position 848,697 of record JAFMOD010001110.1, read on the forward strand.
AATATTGTAGTTTCCTAGATGCATCCATACAAAGGAAATTAATGACTAAATGTAATTTGTAAATTACCTTTATAGGTTTTTCATTCATTCATTCATTATCTCCCGCTTATCCTCTATTAGGGTCGCGGTGGGGTTCCCCATGCCCATCCAGGGGAGAACATCTCGGGCGCTGGGCAGATAGACCCAGGACAGGGCGCCAATCCATCGCTGGGCACACACTCACTCACACAGACACACTCTAAACGGGGCAATTTTGAGAATTCAATTAACTTGATCCATGTTTTTGGACTGTGCGAACGTGCTAACCACTAAGCCACCGTGCCGCCAGCTGTATAGGTTTTTCCAAACTATATTTTTTAACCATTAATATAATACATGGGCGGCACGGTGGCTTAGTGGTTAGCACGTTCGCCTCTCAGCGCTAGGGATTCCCGGTTCGAATCCCCATCTGGGTGGAGTTTCCATGTTCTCCCCGTGTCTGCGTGGGTTTCCTCCGGGTTCTCCGGTTTCCTCCCACAGTCCAAAAACATGGATCAAGTTAATTGAATTCTCAAAATTGCCCCGTTTAGAGTGTGTCTGTGTGAGTGAGTGTGTGCCCAGCGATGGATTGGCGC
>JAFMOD010001110.1:855111-922483 GCA_019802435.1 Corydoras maculifer
AGACACACTCTAAACGGGGCAATTTTGAGAATTCAATTAACTTGATCCATGTTTTTGGACTGTGGGAGGAAACCGGAGAACCCGGAGGAAACCCACGCAGACACGGGGAGAACATGGAAACTCCACCCAGATGGGGATTCGAACCGGGAATCCCTAGCGCTGAGAGGCGAACGTGCTAACCACTAAGCCACCGTGCCGCTTATGCTGATTAAAGAATATTAAAACCAATATTATATTTCCATGATGACTTTTACATAGGCAGGAGGTCTCCTGCAGGTGTGCCTCTGCTTTGAGACACACACAGAGAGATAAACAGCACAATTACAGAGCTGTGGGAAGAATCGCAAGACAGATTATGGTACATGTTTAATGGTGTGGATTTAAAGGAAGTGTGGGTTGCTGCTGAAATATAACAAAAGGACCGGGTGGGAAGAGTGAATTTTTTTATAATTTTTTTTTTCTTCTTTTTCTTCTTTCCCAACCTGAAGTATATAGACACTCATGTGAGGTTGCACATATTTTACTTGTGTGGTTTCCTAATTCACTCTCTCTTTTTTTTTTTCACACTCCACCAGTATACCACAGTTTTTTGCATGATTGCACATCGTTTTTTGTATAATCCTTTTTGTTGAGACTTTCTGGAACATTGCCATTGTGACATCCAAGTCATTTGGGAAGCAGCTGAAATTGGATCTCCAGTCTAGTGAACTTGATAAGACATATGTCATGTGTAATAACAAAAATGTAATTAAAAAAATTAGGCTGTTTGTGGAATTTGTCGCCGGTGGCACCGCAAGAGGCAATATGCAGTTCCTTTTCTAGTGTTCATTTGTTTATAATAATGATATCACATTGACAAACTGATTCAACAGCTAGGACGGCACTTTATAGAAAGGTCTGCCAATCAGATATAAGATGTGGGAGGTGGAGGGAGTTTGTGAACCTTTTTGTCAGAGATGGTGGGAGTGAGGGAATATCAACTAGCACACGTTTACTTTGTACAGTTGCACTGCAATTAGTAAAATCACTCTATAAAATGCTATGAAAAAAACAAAATGTATTTACAATATTATTGTTGCCATGTCAACACTTAATGCACAAATTTTATTTATATTTATTTATTTGATAATATGCAGTGTGTTATAGTTGAGTTATTTGTTTTATTTGGTTAAAAGAGTGTGATAATATCTTGGGTGTCATGAGCTCAATATGTCACTGTTACTGTAGCGCAGCTTCACTATAGGGACGGAAAGTCAGAGCAGTTGGCAAAGGATTTAATTAGAAGTAATTAACACACCTGACGTGGCTCCGCTTGATGATTGTGTGTAGCCTTTATATTCCATTGGAATAGATTCCATTGGAAAATGGTAGTGGGACTACACCAGTCAACAGCTGTATGTTTAAATGTATGTTTAAAGTCTGTGAATAAATTCACCTTGAATCTATGTGTTTGGACTTTGGAAAAAAACTACAATTTGAATTTTGTTTTCCTTCCCTTGTGCAATATGAAACAGCTTCTGGTTGCCTTGAATTTCCCTTTGGGATTATTAAAGTCTCTATCTATCTAATATTTTTGTTAGTTACTTGCTTTGAATTGAGGCTCTGACAGATAAAAGCAAACCCATAGGTTAAGATAAAATATTAAATAAATCTGGTATACCGAGCTGTTATTCTAATAGTAAATTAAACTTTGCATTTGTTTCTGCTGTTTTAGTAAAACAACAGATAATTTCTAGAAACAAAAACAAGGTAATAATTATATTTAAAAATAGAATGGACTGAGTCAACAGAAGCTGGAATGAATCTTTGTTGTTTCATGGATGTTCAGCAGCTGATTGTTTTACCTTTCTTTTTTACGGTACTTATCAAATCATGCCTCTGTTTGTCTGTATCAGCTGCACTGTCGAGAACAAAACATCATGGGGAAATGGCTTATCAGAGAGAGAAGAGGGCTGCGGGAGAAATCTACTGGGCATATTCTGGTAGGTCACCTCTTAATTATAAAAGCGTTTTAGGAAATATATTATTAGTAGTCATTTACCTTTTTATCATTTTCTATTGCACTGATTTTCTTTGTTGAGCAAACAACTTCTCATGTTTGGATCGTGTAATTAGTTTTATTTCATTTTGTGCTGCACAATGTCTACAGGCTTGACAAGTGCAACTTTGATTTATCAAAGACTGTATTGTTCATTCATTCATTATCTTCCACTTTATCCTATATTAGGGTCGCGGGGGGGGGGGGTTCCCCATGCCCATCCAGTGGAGAACGTTTCGGGCGCTGGGCAGATACACCCAGGACAGCGTGCCAATCTATCGCTGGTCACACACTCACACACACTCTGAATGGGTCAATTTGGAGAACTCAATTGACTTGATCCATGTTTTTGGACTGTGGGAGGAAACCGGAGAACCCGGAGGAAACCCACTCACATTTCCATGTTGGCTATAATCCCAGGAATACCAGTGACAGTATATGGTGTGACAGCAATAAGAGCATCTTGGTATTAATTACATTAGAAAGCAGAGGTATACATGAACAGGCATAAAATATATGATCACCTTCCTAATACTGGAAGGCATGAACTCCACTAGACCTCTGAAAGTGTGCTAAGGTGTCTGGCACCAAGTTGTTAGCAGCAGATCTTTTAACTCCTGTAGGAAGTTTGGACTGTCACAGATAATGTGTTCATTTGACCTGTCAGTCAGTGGTAATGATGTTATGCCTGATGAGGGTATGTACAAATCGTTTGAGTAATCAACATGCTGTGTTCACTTCTTTTATAGAATTCAGATTTGTACAGATTTGTAAAATAATTAAAACTTGGGTAAGGATGATTAAGTGATTCATTTACAGCATTATAAGTGTAAATGCTAAAGAGATCACACTAGTTACATTTGTGCAAGTGCGTACTTGATGTTGGAAATTTTTTTTGATTGAATAAGATCTCAACATTTCACAGTTATGTTAAACCAAGTCATTTTTCTGTGTGACAATAAGTGCTAAATATCATGCAGAAGTTAGTAGGTGGCGTATAACACGTGAGTGTCTTCTTCTTCTTTCGGCTGTTCCTATTGGGGGCTTGCCACACCAGAACATTCTTCTTTATTTTGCTCTGTCCTGAGTGGAGATAAGACAATAAGTCAATTTTGCCATTAATTGTGATTAAAAACATTATAATTAATTAATTGTAAAAGCGACTCAACATTGTCATGATGGTATTCATAAAAATGTCTTTTATCGATTACCTTAATTAAATACTAAATAAAAAAAGAAAAAAAAAAACATGCATTGTTTGTGTATAATTGTGATTATTTCTTGGACAATAATCATCAAATCTGCAATCGTCTCATCCCTAGTCTTGAGTATTGAAAAAGACAGTGTGTCAGTGGGGTGACAACAGACTTTCACACCAACAAACAGGATATTAAGTGTAGATTATGAATGCAATAGTATTGCATTATAGTATTATAACAGCTACTTTAAACCCCTGGTTGGGGTGAACAAAGCTTATTTCTGAGTGGAGTCTGCATGTCCTCCATGTGCTTTATTAGTTATTCTCTAGGTACTCTAGTTTCTTCCCAAGTTCCAAAAACATGCTGTTAGGTGAATAACAAATTTAAAATATTAAAAATATATATAAAAATAATATTAGAGATACCGAATTTGAATTTGCCCCTGATTATAACATTTGTAAACTATGGTTGAAGAAAGACTTGGTGACCAACCTTATAAAAACCTTCACCATGAAACTATGGATTGGAAACATAAACTGGCCTTTTAAACTAAATTAATAATAAATAATAAACTTGGACATGACTGAATAACACACAAACTTAAAGAAATAGCTAAACGTTAGGATTGACTTTAAAGTTAGTTGGAATTTAAAACCTTTACGTTAATCAAGCACCAACCACCCATAATAGGTGAGTGAACAGATTTGATTTTTCCACAAACTTGTTTGGTTTGAGGCCAAATCTGCTGACATTTGAGGCATTTTAATTGGAGAGGTTTGCTTTCTCCTTGTATCTGTGAATGTGTGTATGTGTGTGTGTGTGTTTGCATTTGGAAAGGATGCTGAAGGGGGTTATACCTTTCATGCTTACAATCATTCCATTTGCCATGGGGGTTCTGTTGGCACTTCTTTGCTTTTGCTTTGTTTCTTATTTCTCTGAAAGAAATTTTGGGTGTGTTTTTTGGCCTCAATACAGCAAAGGGAAACAAAGCAAAGCAGGAATGATCAAATGCTGAATCCTATAAGCTATAAAAAGCACAAATGCACTATGGGTTAAATACAACCACAGATGAGCAAGCCCAAATCCTTAATACTTTAAAATTCTGTATGACTATCTTTTTTTAAAATGTGCATAATGTGAACAAAGGAAACATAAATTACAAACATTAATTTTGCCTGCAGATAATATATAAGACAGGCAGTCATTCTTTGCATACAATCTCAGTATGTACAATTCTCTAGTGTACAGTATCTGCAGAGGATGCAATTAGACGTGTTTAAGATTTTGGACATATATCCTAGGGTGACATTATGGAATCATTGTAGCGGCTGTGTAGTACTTGTCTTGGAGTATTTAGGCAATGCCTTAGGTTGATGGAATCTCCAGGAGGTAGTTCCATTATCTAAATTCCTGTTATTTATCTCACCTTTTTTTCTCTTTCTGCACAGTGTCATACTCTGTATTGGTCCCATCAAAGTCCACAACCTCTCGTTCATTTTCTGTACATCTTTTCTCTAATCACTGTGTAATTTGTGTTTTTGCTTTTAACTGCAAATTGAAGTGGTCATATCTCTACTGGAGCCCAATAAAATCTCTAATCTACACTACGCCTCTGTCAAAAAATATTTCATGACCAATTGGTTATTGTTTTTTAAGTGATAATCACACATAAGAGAATGATCGCACTGGGTGTAACAGTAAGTCAATTACCTCTAAATGATATAAAGGAGGTCATTTAGGTAATTTAAATATAATTAAGCACAGAAAGATGCTTCATACTGTCATTAGTAGATTGTAAAACAGCCTTTAAATCATCAACTTGCAATTACTTTAGCCAGGGGAGTCAGGATTGGATTGTGGTTTATTTAAAGTATGTGGAGAAAGGTGATTTTCAGACAGAGGCATTAATTGTGTGCAAACTGCTGTAATCTGCTGAGAAAAGGGTGCAACATCATTGATCAGTACACATAATTTTTTCCATATACATGTTTACTTTATAACCATTTTTCTTCTCAGGTGTTTGAAAATACTGTTGTACAGAGAGATGCACACATGTTCACTGCAGTTTTGCTGACTGAAAAATCATTTTGGATTATCTGAGCTAATATGAAATGTATTTCACTCATGTAGTGTTCTTAGAGGCAGTCAAGGCAATTGCAAGGATCTAAATTGAAACAATGTTGATAAATATAGCAATAATGGCATGAAATAAAATGAGACTGGATTGGTAATTCAAGCCTGCACTTTAAAAATAGTATGTTTTAATCAACGTTTTATATCAGATATTTGTAGTCTGAATTTTTCTTTGTTTTTTATTTGAAAAGGTAAAAATCACATTAAAATGCAAACTAAAGGCATAGATGCTTTACTCAAGCTTAAAACAGAAGGACAATTGCTGTAAGCGAGTGTCAGTCTTTTTGGATTTAAAATATAGATGTACAGTAAAATATAGATGTACAGTATAGACTGTAATAAACTCTTTTACTATGTCCCTCTCTTTCCTCAGCTTTTTTCTGAGTCTGTCTCTTTTCTCTCTCTCTTTCTTTCACGTTCTATCTCTATTTTTCAGTCTCTCTCCCTCTCTCTCTCTCTCTCTCTCTCACACACACACACACACACACCGTCACAGAAGCAGACGCACACACACACACACACACACACACACACACACACACACACACACACACACTCACATACTCAACAAACAAACAGCATGAGTCCTGTGATGAGCCAAATCTCTGCCAAGCTCTACAGGGTAATATCTTCATACTAACTAGTACATCAATTATCCAGAACAACATAATTCTGGATTTGATCACCGACTAATGACTTAGTTTGTTTTTTTGTTGTTGTTGATTTACAGAAGAATGACCAGTTTATGTTAAAATGTCCGATGCAATTAACGCATGTTTAACTCTTTAAACTGTTTTTTAAAGGGATAACGTTTTTTTACAGCATTTTCAAAATATGTTTTATATATTTATTTATTGAAAAAGTAATAGTAATTATTCAGGGATAGTTTAAGCAATAAATCTAGGTAAGAATTTAATCTTAAAAAATTCTCACCTGTCTGTGCATAAAAGCATTTTATAATACATTTTTACTTTAGGGGAACTATGTACAGTATATGATCAATATGAAACTTATTTATTTTAATCAATATTTGTTTTATAGTAAAGCAATAATTCCCATAGCTTTACATCTTATTTGGGCTTTAAAAATTTTCTAATCAGTACTTTCTTGAGGAGGGTGGGGGTGCTCAGTTAAACCTTCCAAGTCCCACTCCTACACAAGTATAAACAATGCAAATGATAATATCTTTGTGACTGGGTGGAAGAGGATATGAAGTTAATAGTCGGATGAGCTCTGGAACATGGATTAATTTGTTGGGCTACTTGTATTAATATTTATATACAGTATTATTATTGTATCACAGTATTTATATTTGTCCTTTGTCTTATTGTTTTATTAACAAACATTCAGTTTATAGGGTAAAGCTCAGAATTGCTCAGCAAATCGGTGCATTCTGTTTTTCATATTTTATAAACTAAACTTATGTTTGTTACAGCTGTGGGTTAAATAGTATAACACTGGCAAATATATTTGTAAAAAATATTCCTTTGTAAGTCGCTTTCGTCATTTGTAAGCTTTGGATAAAAACGTCTGCTAAATGACTATAAATATCACTGTGCTGGTTAATGCACCATAGGTTGATGTGATTAGTCCCTAAGCTAGTGGCTACAGAACCTTTGAAACAAAACAAGAAGAGACAAAGGTAACAAAACAACATGTATATTGATATCAAATACATAGAAGATCCATCAAAAAGAGAATACCATGGCTTAGAGGACTTAATATTAGCAACCAAAAACCAAGAAAAGTCAATAGTAAAAACTAAAATAACCCTCAAATAGAACACTTGAAAAGTATTATATAAATGAACAGGAAATACACAGGAAATACACAGGTAATTGGAAAGAAAAGCAACTGGAGCACTTAGGAGATAAATAACAATAACATAAAATAATTGCAAAAGACCCAGGAGATAATCTTATAAATAAGGCTAAAAATGTGTGTGTGTATGTGTGTGTGTGTGTGTGTGTGTGTGTGTGTTGGGGGGGCGGGGGGGTGTTACCTATACAAATCCACAATGTTGTTTTGATTAACATGACCTTTAACATACTTACTCTTAACACAGACGTTTATACACTCTTTATAGCCACCAACAGGCAGCTTAAGCTGTCTCACCACCTCTACATGGTTTAATCGACAACACCAGTGATTGGTGGCCAAGAGTGGTTAGTGCTACTGTGCCATTTTTTTCAGTTAGTTTAATAATAATGGCTGCTTTCCAAAAATAATACATCAATTACACTTAAAATGTTTGCACCATTTGCAGGAAACCTCATCACAAGCATGGGTCGAGAAGGGACTAGTACTCTAAGATCTAAATATAAAATGCATCTTAAAAGGTAACACATAAGGATATTGCAAAGTGGATGATTATTACTAACTCTAGAATTAGTGTGTACTAACACAGGTCAGGCGGCACGGTGGCTTAGTGGTTAGCACGTTCGCCTCTCAGCGCTGGGGATTCCCGGTTCGAATCCCTATCTGGGTGGAGTTTCCATGTTCTCCCCGTGTCTGCGTGGGTTTCCTCCGGGTTCTCCGGTTTCCTCCCACAGTCCAAAAACATGGATTAAGTTAATTGAATTCTCAAAATTGCCCCATATAGAGTGTGTCTGTGTGAGTGAGTGTGTGCCCAGCGATGGATTGGCGCCCTGTCCTGGGTCTATCTGCCCAGCGCCCGACACGGGGAGAACATGGAAACTCCACCCAGATGGGGATTCGAACCGGGAATCCCTAGTGCTGAGAGGCGAACGTGCTAACCACTAAGCCACCGTGCCGCCAAAAACTTACATTAATTCATTAAAAAAAAAAGAAAAACATTAAATATGAAGAATGAAAAAGAATGTCTTTGAAACATGCAGAGGGTTACGAATGGACTTTTTATCGTTACAGTGCGCACATCTATACATTGGTTTTCTGCACTGTTTAACTTTCTGGCCACTCAAGGGAGATAGGTCCTCACTGAGCCTTGGTCCTCACAAGGTTTCCTCCTTAATAACTAACAACACAGAGTTTTTTTTGCCACAATAGTCATTGTAACTGCTGTTAAAAGTATTCCTTTTTCGTAAGATCTCACTGTATGAACTGCAATTTGATTGGCATTTTTGGTAATTTATGTGTAGATGATAAGACAAACTTAGATGCAGGCATAAGGTGCTCACAGGTGCCAATTAAAAAAAACTACATAATATTTTATCAGTAAATAACAGATTGGAATTAAAGTTGATAGACAAAAGCACATACAATAAACTAAGAAATTTATTGAGTCTATATTTGAAAGAGGAAAAACAACAAGACTTTGATATATCTAATAAAAATATACAAATCTTCTGTGGCATTTTATCTCTGAATGCGTCTGATGCATCCACCACAAAAGCAAATCAAGATGCTGATGCAGGATTATAAGGCAATAAAGAGCACAGCAACCAAAGCACAGCTGATCTGTCAACTGACCTGTATTACTCTAAAGTTTCTACAGTGATTTAAATGTGAACAGACCAAATAAACACATGATGGTACATAAAGTACCAGACAAAAGTTTGGAAACATTTAATTTTTGCTGTACATATTTATTGTATTAGATACACTCACTATAAAGATGGACTTTTGGTCCATCTGTTTGGGTACTACAGTAAATACTATGTTAGTCCCCTTTACTCTGTTCTCTAATGGTCAAAAATTGTAGTACCACAGAGCAGGTATTATTTTGTTGGTGCATTATTCCTTCTAAAACCCCCTCACCGCATCAGTGTCACAGCAGATCTGACAATAAACAATCCACCACCCAAATGATACCTGTTCTGTGATGGTCCTGACCAATAGAGAACAGAGAATTACTAAAATTAAACAGTCCATCTATATGGTAAAAGAAGAAAATAGATAACAAAGCAGTGTGCATTGTGTGTGATATATATATATATATATATATATATATATATATATATATATATATATATATATATATATATATATATATATATATATATATATATATATACAAAGCACGTTTGTGTGACGTGTGGGAATAAAAGACTGACTCCAGTGACCTCATTGCCTGTATCAGTAAGCTTGGTCCTTTCTCCTTTTAATTGGCATGTATGATGTTCAGGATCAGAACAATCTCATTGTATTCTGTTGTTGCTCTATTTATCTCTCTGATAAAACGTTTACCTAGAAGGTGTCAGAATTTTTTGTTTGCTATAGATGTATAGGTATGTTTTAAGGGATGCTACATTAACAAAAAGGGTAATGAATACAAGGAGCAGTTCTATTCATTATTTTTATTCAAGTGGTATTTTGGCATTACCCCTGGGTTTTGTTCACTCTTTCAACAATGCATTTTGTGCTTTAAAGGTGACCTTTGCCAGACCCAGACTTTCAGACTAGCAATAGTGCTCATTTTTCTACATTTGAAGACACCCTGGTCTTTGTAAAAGCTTAGGTGACATCAAATCCTCATTAACTGAAATGCTGCTAACCCAAACGTTCATATATTTTACAGCTTGGGATTAAAATGATTAGTAAATGTGATTGATAAAAATGTTATTCTTTGCATTATTAGTTTATGTAAATTTGTAATTATTTTGTAAGACAGATTGATCTGCTGAAATTGTAATAATACAGTAAATAAAGAAATAAATACATTTTAAAAGAGGATATAATTTTAAAAGAGGATCTAATGGCACGTTCACGTTCACGTTCGCATCTCAGAGCTAGGGATCCAGGTTTGAATTCCAGTCTGGAGTTTCCATGCTCTTCCCATGTCTGCGTGGGTCCAGAAAGCCAAAAAAGATGTACTTAAGGTAAATTGGCTGCTCTAAATTGTGTGAGTGAGTGTGTGCACAGCGATGAATGGATTAGTGCCCTGTCCTGTGTTGTGTTTTGTGTTGTGCTACATTTATAGGCTTTACTGGATTAAGTTCTTTTCACACTAACATCTAGAATAACATGCTGGCTGTTATAAATAGTACAAGTTCAATAGTGCTATCATTATCCTTTGACTGGAAATGATCTTTGAAATAGCTGCATTGATGGCTAAACATTGATATATTGATATATCTCACTGAAAATATACCCCTTTGCCAGACTACATAAACAGAATAAATTTATTGTGATTTTATCAAACAAAAGTTTAATCTTCTCCTCAAGTAGTCCTGCAACAGGTTTAACCTTTGAAGGTTCAAGTAAAAACATTTTAAAATCATAATAGCATGATGCACCAATGAGGTACTTTTTCACCATTTATTAAAACGGGAAATTGCCTAGCCCTTAAAAAATGCTACAGGAATGGATTGGTTTATTAACTAGTGTGGGTTAGTTAATTGTATAGATTTAGGCAGTCATGCCAAGTATTGTATTGTTTTCATCTGCTGTGATTGAGTTTACACATTGAAACATTGAAGTCACAAAATGGCATTTGTTCTTCTGTTGTGATTCCAGGTTTTTAGCTTCATACATATTTTTACTTATCTGGTTTTAAAATAGTAAATACTTAGAATACTATATTCCATTTATAATAATATGAATTTATATGTAACCCTTAAGTTCTTTTGATGTCTGAATTAAGTGTATTACTTTGAGTAGAATGAGTTGTTTTGGGTTTTTTTCAGCTGCTTTTAAATGTTTTGCCTTCAGCAATACAAACTAAATAGGGGTTTACAATCCTGTCTGAAAAAATGAAATAAAATATTAACTTCTCTTCTCATAATAAATGTTTAAATTTAAATATATCCATATTAATTTTATTTACTGATTTGAAAAGTCACTTAAAGTAATAGCTGTGATTGGCCATATCATAATTATGTGCTTTAACAATGGATTTACTTGATGAAATGTACAACCTGATATTCTTTCATTCATTAACTTATCACTTGACACACTCACTTGCATGCACACACACACACACTCACACATACCCACACACACATGCGCGCACACACACACACACACACATACACACAAACGCACGCACACACACACACATATGGGGCAATTTAGACTCAATTTACCTTTTGACCCGGAGAAAACCAATCAGATATCAATTTTAATCTTATGCTAGGCCTAATACTAGGCCTTATACTAGGCCAATTTTAAACATATACTAGGGCTAATTTAAGCTCCAGTGTGTAGAAAAAAGTATTTGGACAGTTACACATTACACCAACAGGAGTTTTATGAACTTGTCCCAACTATTTACATTACATTTAGTAATGTAGCAGATGCTTTTATCCAAAGCAACTTGAAAACAATTATTTTTGACTTCATTTTCTAATTAAATTTATATAATTAATATATGTTTATAAAAAAAGAAATAGAGCTAGATAAAATCACATGTTAACACAGTGTTTTGTTTATTTGCTGTTTTAATGTGTTAAACCTCAATAAAATATATAGAACTCTTCAAATAATAACCATAAGTCCTAAATTGAGTTATAGCTGGCATAATTTTTTCAAAACACCTGGGAACACTTTCCTTAATAGTTTCATTTGTTCGTTCATTGTCATTCTCTGGAGTAGATGACTTGAAATGGGTTTTTAAAATTGTAGTTTTTTAAATTGTATTTGGCTGATGGCTACAGGATTAAACATTTCATCGTGAGGTATGAGAATGCTTTAAGAGCCCAGAATGATTATTTTCTTTTCTTTTATGCTTGTAAAGAATTCTCGCAGCATTTACATGAGTTATATTGCTTGGTGTCAATGATGGCAATAACTCCAAGTTTACAGTCCCTGATCCATGCCGCTGTCACTCTCAATCATGTCAACATAGTATGTTTGTTTCCTGTTGTCCATGCCTGGTCTGTGGAACGTCAAGGGTTAGATTGAACACGACTTGTGAGCCGTGCTCTGCCAAAATGCATGAGGCCTGCCAAATAGAGTGCAATGTTTTCTCTTTTCTCAAGGGACAAAACTGACATGACAAGGCAATCTCCACATTGTCACCCTCCTCCCGGCCTCTGCATTGAGCTTATTTATCCCCAAGGTTAATGGGATTGCAGCATAGTAACAAAGGTGGTAGATTGAGACAAACATGTGGTGGTGGGACTTGAGGGAATGTGACAGAGAGTGGTGCCTGTCAAACTAAGTGACTGGGCTGACTAGAGCAGATGGCACAGAAAGCATGCACAGGAAATAAAAGCATGCTACATGGCTAATGAGCTATTAGCTGCCCTTTTGAGTTAGATAGTGAGCTTTGTGCGTTTTATTTTGATTTTTTTTATGTAAAGATAATCAAATGGATAATAATAGTAAATTGGAGAATTTAATGATTTGACATTTATAACTGATAATATTCCTCTATTATCTTTCAATTAATCGTATATTAGAGTCACAAGGGTGTTCCCAATGCCCATCCAGAGGGAGAACATTTTTCACACTTGGCAGATACACCCAAAACTGGCTGGCAATCTATCGCTGGGCACACACACACACACACACACACACACACACACACACACACACACAGACACTATATAGGGGCAATTTAGAGCAGCCAATTCACCTTGAATGTTTTTGGACAATGGGAAGAAACCGGAGAAGGTGGAGGAAACCCATGTTGACACGGGGAAAATAAGGAAACTCCACCAAGAATTGAGATTCGAACATGGATCCACAGCACTTACCGTGCTATCCACCGTGCGTCCCACTGATAATACCAATTCTATAAATCATTTTATATAACTTGAAACTTTGAGTATGAACAGACCACTTTACAAAAAGTAGGTGCTTTATCCTTTTTTATAATGTTTACAGACCACGAGTTAATTGTAAGAAAATCCATTTAGATTGCAGCTAATTCTGCCTGTGCTATTTTCTTTGCCTCTGTCTATTCAGGGAATAGTTTAAAAAATGTAAAAACTAAACTGTAAATATTAAACTGTGTTTTTGCTTAGAATGCCAATACCTGTTTTAAACTAATTAGAGTTATAATAAAACTCTTGAAAGTACAAGAGTGTTTTGGGACCTTTGGCTTGAGCAGCTGTTACGACCATGTAGGTTTTTCTTACATGCACACAATTAACTGTCCTGAAAAGGTAAAAAATGGCTGTAATAACAGTAATAGCCGCTCTTATCATACCAACAAAAAATAAAGTGCATACTTAGCAAAAGCAATCTTAGAGAGGCAATGATAACCCAGTAGAGCGTCAGCATGCAAACAGTGAACCACCAGCAATAGAAAAGCTTTAAGGTGAAAATGGCATCACAATACAAAACAACTGTAAGCAAAAAAATGTTACTAGAATATAGCTTTTGTGTAAAATGTGACTAGAAATATAGTATTGTGCTTGTGTAGCTGGTCTATATGTGTAGTGATGAGGAAGAAACCTAGGGGAAAAAGAAGTCTTCTTGTTAGTCTCACTGGCAAAAATGACAGCAGTGATCCCTTTGTATCACCTTAGCCAAGCCTCATTAAACAGCTCAACATAGATTGATCACAATATGGCCTATTAGTTCAAAATACCCTGGCAGGTTTTTCGTCTCATAGAATTCATGTCATCTAAAATTCTTTGCAACAAAGTTCCATCAGCGAAATGTACCTACTGAAGTAGGTCACTCTCAAGCAAATTCAGGGCACAAACCTAGGAGGTGTGTATGTATGTGTATAAGTATGTATGTATGTATGTATGTGTATACACAATGTTCGTGCCCTGGATTTGCTTAAGAGTATATATATATATATATATATATATATATATATATATATATATATATATATATATATATATATACATTATAAAGTATACCTGTATATCATGTACATAATATATGTCATATACATAATATACATATCATATACATAATATATGTCATACTTTATTGTTTTACAATTATAGACAGTAGTACATCTGTTTTCTGTATTTTTTGTTGGTCCTCTATTGGTCAGGGGCATCACAGAACAGGAAGAATTTGGGTGGTGGATTGTTTATTGTCAGTTCACTAATGCAGTGATGGGGTTTTAGTTTCTGTAGTTTAATTTCTCCACCTCAGTGACACTGCTAGGATAGGAATAATGCACCAACCAAATAATACCTGCTATGATTATTTTCTAGGAAATATTTACGGTTATACAATTATTAAGATTATTATGCAATATGAGTTTTTGCTGAATATTAACATAAAATATTCTTTATAACAAAAATTTATAAATTGTTATGTTTCCCTAAAAGTACATATCGGCATACCATTTTAAAAGAAAATTAAAAAGTAAACAGTAAAGTGTGCCGCAACTGTATTTTTATTTTTTTCTGTACAAGTTGAGCCACTTTGTCTGATGACAATAGTGGACAATGTGCACAATGGGCAATATGTGGAGCCAAAAGGAGGTGTGTACAAACTTTTAGATGGTGCTGTAAATAGTGAATCTGATTCTCCCTTTTGAGTATGTTTGGAGGTCTGCTGTGGCAGTTCTTAAACCTAAAATATGTAGTTTTATATGTGACACTGGAATTTTAGCTATGATGTGAGCATCGTAGTATTTAACAAGCAGGAAATGTTGATTGAATCCTAATCTGAGCCTTGCTTTTGTGAAAATACGAAGTAATCTTTTCTATACTTTCTAAGAAACAGTTTTCTGTAGGCATGTCATTATATGGTAATGAGCTACTGCTTACCCCAACATCATCTACCATGTGGTGTGCTACCCTGGCAACCTTGTGATACAAAACCCATAACCGACATGCTAATAGAACAAACCCTTGATGCCCAAGAGGAGTGGTTGGTGAGTCTTCTTTACACAGGGCTAAAGGCTAGGCATTAACAGCAATAGACAAATCTTTGTGCACTTAGGAGCGAATTGGTTTAGCGTTAATTTTATGGCTATGTTAAATAATCTAATCATTTCATCTGAATGATTACTATTTATCCACAAATTATATTTAGTACAGTTTTACACTGGAGACCCTCCCTGATGTAATGCTCCTATTTATCAGTGTTTAACTCTGACACTACAAGTGATTTACACCAAGTTTATTAAAGCTTTTATTTACAAAGGTGAATTGATTTTGTAGTGATTTGTTTACTTGCTGTACTCTTATCTTCACATAATAATAACTACAAGGCTGGCAAATACTTGAGTTGTACTATTTTAGAAAGCAAGCTTGTAGTCACAAATGACCACAAAAGGTAACTCAGGTTAAGTTTTTGAGTCCAAAAATCACTAACATAATTAAACAAATCCAGACAGAGCACTTAGATATATTTTTTTTTATCTGAGATGATATAGTTCAATCCAGTTCTACAATCCATTGCAGTATAGTACAGCATTTAACTAATCATTTCTTTAATGATGCTCATTAATAATAAAATATTAATAAAAATTTGTGAAAGTAATTAATGGAAATAAAATGTGATTAAATGTAAAAAGGCTTAATGGCAGTATAATAGTTATTGGAGAAACAAGGATACATATTGTGAAAGTTATTTTCCTTCTCATTATTATTGACTTGCTGATGCTGTGTCTGGAAATCAGATGATGGGAAATTAATCCAATTAGTGTCTTTGAGAATTAACCTGCTATTCTGATATAATTCAGTTCTTTGTAACTGATATTGCTGAGACTGTTTTGAGCACTAATTAAAATGCATTGAGAATAATGTGACTTGGCAGTATGTGACTGGAATGTCTGTTTTTGAGACAGATTTAAAAAAAGAAAAAAGAAAAAGAAAACAAGTACAGATAAGGAAGCATGTGTTTTTCACTGTATACTCATTAAATGCTTAGCAGATAAAATGTCAAGTAAGCAAAAACGATAAATTAATTAAAATGCACTTTATGTAGGTGTATGGTATAAAACATGGAACGCAACCAATTAGGCATGAAAATGCAAGTTGGAATATATTATATTATGGTGTATATAATGGTCATATTGTAACTTAAAATCAGTACATTACATTACTTCATATTAAATAGTTCAGTCTTTTGACTGTCTAAATCTGTTTATTTGGTTAATTGCTTTGAAATATTTTTTATTGGGGAATATTAAATATAATTATTAGAGACGCTAAAATTATGCTAAAATATATTTGTGGATATAGTTAGCTTAACATGTTTCCATCCATCCATAATGTTCCGCTTTATCCTCTATTATGGTTGCGGGCGGGGGGGTTCCCATGCCCATGCCCATGCCCATGCCCATCCAGGGGCTTGGGGTGCTCGGCAGATACACCCAGTACAGGGCGCCAATCTATCACTGGGCACATACTCACTCACACAGACATGCACACAAACACACTCTATATGGGGCAATTTGAAGAATTCAATTGACTTAATCCATGTTTTTGGACTATGGGAGGAACCCGGAGAACCTGGAGGAAACCCACGTGGACACAGGGAGAGTACACGGTGCAATACACAATGATGCAATTTTGCATTGATGTAGAATAATGTACATTTTTATCTGTATTTTGTTTATTGTGAGTGTAAAACTTTGCATAGCTGCTAACTGGCACGTGCTATGGGTTTGTGAACTGCCCATGTGTGTAACAAGCTGGGTTGACACCTGTGGTTTGTGTTTTGAACATAGCAATACACAAGAGATGTACTTGAACACACCTCATTTGAGACCACCACGCACGTCAACGTAGATGGCAATGAGGATTGTGACACGAATTGTGCAGTGTGTAAGGAGGGACTTAATTTTTTTTTACATTGTTCTAGACTTAGATTTTCCTTATGATTTTACCCCTTGTTGGTGAGGATAACTATATCAAAAGCTGAATTATGTTGTCATAAAACATTTTAAATCGTTGACCAGTTAAAAAGATAAAACCAGCACCTTGTAATTTGTTAGTATTAGAATTACTAAGCATTTCAATAATCACAAAAAGTCCATTATACCATATTTAGGGTAAAAGAAACCTTGATTTTGGACTGTATGTGATAATTAATTCATTTTTTAACAAACCCACCTGGAATCCACAAGATATGTTTTGCCTCTGGTGATTCCTCATTTAGTGTAAATTACTCACTGTGTCTCTGTGTCATTGCTGTTCAAAGGTTATATAACATTAAGTGCAATGTTGGTTTAGGAGCTGGGAAGAAAAGTAG
Source organism: Corydoras maculifer (assembly GCA_019802435.1). Taxonomy (NCBI): domain Eukaryota; kingdom Metazoa; phylum Chordata; class Actinopteri; order Siluriformes; family Callichthyidae; genus Corydoras; species Corydoras maculifer. Next base: position 872,524 of record JAFMOD010001110.1, read on the forward strand.
AGCACATCACCATGATGTGATCCATCAGTTATTTTTAAAAATGAGTCAATAATTTTTAGTGGTTTGCCACACTCGATTGATTAATTTTATTTATGCAGATGCTACATTTACACAAATGAATTCTCAAATTCAAAATAAATAATTTTGAGAAAAATGTGTTGTAAATGCCCTTTCCTTTAACATACTTATGAGGAATATGAAGATATTTATGAAAATAGCAAACTGACGGACTGTAGCTATGTAGCAATGTAAGAACATAAAATATGAATAAATATGATTTGATAAAAGTAGGCGACATGCAAGCATGTTGCTCCTGTGCTTAATTTCCAGTGGGAGTAACCATGGGCCCTTTATGTGAGGATTCTACATGTCCTCCTCATGCCATTCTAAGCTTCCTCTGAGGTATCTGTGTTCCTCCCATGTTTGAAAAACTTGCTGATAGGTAAAGTGAAGATACTAAATTGAATCAGTGTGAGCATTACTATCAGCATACTAATAGTGCTGATCTCAAGTCCAGTTAAAAAGGATGGTTGCGTCAGGAAGGTCATGCAATGTAAATCTATCTGATATGGGGATCTTTGCTCTGTGGTGACTTCTATCGAGAGCAAGCAAAAAAGAAACCAGAAGAAAAAGAATGTCTGATAGCCATGACACTGGCCCATCCCCAGCCTGTCAAACACTTTGATACAAATACCACAAGGAATTAGAACCACTCTAAAGTCTATATCTTACACTATTATTTTGCCATTGAGAGGTAATGAGCTTCTGCTCACCCCAAACCTGTGTACTGTGTGGTGTTAACCTCTCACTGCCTGCTACTTTGACAACAGTTGTAAGTCATTACACTTTAGTTCTCTCAAAATGGCAAAACAGGGTGACAATTTGCTGTTTAATTTTTTTCGAACTGCAATCTGTTAAAATGTCAAAATTCACTTCATAGCCTGCTTCTCCACAAACCATTAGGGAAACCGAAATGCACCTTAGAATGCAACTTAGGCTTTAATATGGCTTTTGAGAAGATTACATCTGCATGACCAACAATAAATTGTATATAATGAGACTTAAAAATAAACATTCCTGCTTACATGTTTAAGGCTTTACATCAAGTACACTTGATTGTTTGCTATTTAGTATCTGCTTTGAGAGAATCAATTATTGCATCTTAGAAATCTGTGTCGGAGGAAAAGTTGTTTTATGACAATGAAGACTTTCTTAAATGAAACTAAATGTTCAACCCATGTGTAAATGTAGCTGATAGGCAGGATGAATTCATCATGCCTGCTCATGTCAGCCCTGCTGTGTGTATGTGTCCAAACATGCAGAATGAAATAATATTGATGGATTAGAAAGTTTGAGTCTAATCCAAATCTTACTTTATCATCCCAGGGATTATGTCAGATAAATCCACTAATCCACACAACCTATCAAAGAATGATGAGCCGTTTTTAAATGACCCCTGCAAAGAAGCAGGGCAATGATATCTGCCTCCCTTCAATCAGGCATGCATTCTGTTGCTCATTCGAGCAAAATGAAAATGCACAATTTGATCCTCTTCTCTGGAATACAGATTATTTGGGCTAGATAAATATTATAAATTGCGAAAAAATAAGCCAATAATTTGTTATAGATTTAGAATCTTACTTTTTTTTTTTATGCTTTATTCTATTTTAGTAGTAGCAGCCATACAAAGAGGAGTACTGAGCCATGCACTTTTCTTTAATATTAAACTTTTTATAACAGCCTATTTATAAACTATCTATTATTTGTGTAGTGGAGAGAAGATCTGCATACAGAAAAGCCTCCTTCCAGCACAGTGTAATGTTTAGAATTTAATAACCTGTGTAAGTAATACTGAAATGTTCATTCATTATCTTCTGCTTATTCCTCACTGGGCACATACACTTACACAAATACACACTATATGGGGCAATTTAGAGCATTCAGTTTACCTTGATCCATGTTTTTGGACTGTGGGAACATGGGGGAAACCCATACTGACATGGGAAGTACATGGAAACTCCACCCAGTTTGGGATTTGAACCTGAATCCCAGGCATTGAGAAGGGAACAGGCTAACCACTAAGCCACCGTGCTTTTACTCCGGGTTCTCCGATTTTGTCCCACAGTCCAAAAACATGGATTCAAGTTGATTTTGCTTTTTATTTGGCTCTATATAGTGTGTATGTGAGTGAGTAAGTGTGTGCCTAGTGATGAATTGGCACCCTGCCCTGCATAGAGCCCAAAATACTCTTCTCTGGATGGAAATGGGAAAGCCCCCCTTAATCTCTTTCCCCCAACCCTTGCCAAAATAGGATTATATAAGAAAATAAGCAAAAGACAATGAGATTATATGATTATTTCTTAAGTGAGCACCTGTAACCTCCTGTTATGTAGATCAATAATTTAAATAATACAGTGAACTCATTCATTTTATTGTAAGATGTATGTATGTAATGTAAAATGAATGATAATTACATTTTTCAGTATAATATGCAGTAATACTGTAAAGTTCTCTTCGTTTAGACCTCATACAGAATAATTTTTTAAGACGAGGGATTCTAAATGTGATCTTTCAAGAGCAATGTCTGAATGCAAGGTTCATTTTGAGATCTAAGACATAAGATAAACCTAGATAAGATAAACCTTTATTTGTCCCACAATGGGGAAATTCACAACTGTAAAAAACAACTGTATCATATTTCTTGGAAAATGGAAAAGGATATGTATGGTCTTAGACCGTTATCGTTGCTTCAATGTCTGTAATTTAGCAAAAAGGCAAATGTTTTATGAGGCTTAGAACATTACAATACTTTTTTCAATTTAACACACAGATTTTCATTTTACAAACCACAGCAGAAATAAACATTAAAAAGTCTTGATGAGAGGAGGCGTTCGGGTTAGCAAGGTTCAGGTCGTAATTAATTCATTTAGTCTCCAAGTACCTTGAATGTGACAGAAATGCTGCTCTCAGGCTCTATAATTTATGCAGCAAGGTTGAAATTATATTGTTCTCACCAGAGCTATGAAGATTGTCATTCCAGAGAAGTGTGTGCTAGCTCATTAATTAAGAGTTTGGGACCACAGTATCTTCCTAAGATGCCAGTATCATACAGTGTGTGGTACACTTGTGCTGTATCTTTTTTAACAATAAAAGTTCAACCAGCAGTTTAGAAAATAACTCCATACTGTTTTTAGACCCCCATACTGTTTTACTGTTTTAAAATATTTAAATATACTAATATTTATAGTGACTTGGTGTTTGCCTTGAAGCACCTGTATATAATCCACCAATGTATTTTCATGATTCCAGTGTATTTTTTGTGGGACAAAATTGTATTGTTTTGATATTTTATAAATGGGTATTATAATTTGAAAATAATTAATCTTGTTTAGAACATTCTTTAATAATGATAGCTTAACTGAATAAAGCCAATACCCCTGAAGTCACCATTTGTCTTGTCACTCACAGTACTACAGTGTGTCATGCAGGGTTTTCACATAATCACAGCATATGAACCATTTTGACAGCAGACCCCGTGTTGTGACACATTTGCTTGTTCAATCATAAGAACACAGCAACCTAACGCTGTAGATGCTAAGAATGTACAATGCTTAAAAATGTAGTGACAGGGAAGCCAGTTACACTGTCATATATGGAAGATGGAGGACCAGTTTGGCTGGTGGAATGGATACAGCCACCATCACTCACAAAAACTCAGCTTGGTCCAAAAGTTTAGATAAAGAAAGGGGAAGATTAAAATGGCAAGTAAAAATTTGTTTGAGAAGAAAATTGCAGCCCGGCACAATGGGGAACAGCCTTTGGTAAACTGATGATTTTAAGGTTAACCGAAAACCAGCTGACAGCAGTGGCAGCAGAACATTTTAAAGCTTTTCTAAATTAAAAATGGTGTTTAAACCAAGAATGAAACATATTGCTAACTTATATGAAGTTGCCAGTTATGTGCATTTAGGAGGAAATAGTTTTCACATTGAATTAGAATTAATAATAGCATTATTTTATTTATACTGAAAAAAAATACTGGAAAAATCCTGTATTAATTATTTATATTATATATTTACAGTGACTTGGTTTTCTCCCTATACAGAACCTCTTCCCTGCATATATGCTGTATATAATCATGAAACATTATTAATATTATTATACATTTGTAAGAAAAATGACATAATTGTAAAAATTTTTCTTTTACTGTATAAATGACAGAGATGTTAGAACTCTAACACTAGAATAGGGATAATCTGCAGGTTTGGGTTGGGTTATTAATAAGAATTTATTTTCAGTTATGTTTTTGACTTATGATTATAAAAAAAAACACAAAGGTAAATATATTAAGAAATTTTGAAAAGATATACAATATAAAACCATTAGCTTGAATACATTTAATCTGTCTGAATTTGGTCTCTGTCTGCACAGTCAGTTGGGAATTTATTTAACTCTTAACGTAACTCCTGTGACCTATTAATCTCAGTTAGACCTGTGACATAATTTTATAGCCGCCGGTAATATAGCTGTCGCATTATTAATAGAACATAATTGTAATTGCATAATTCTATTTAAAATGCAGCATATGACTGTGCCAGAGGCTTTGCTAGACATCAAACTCTACTGGGGCTCAGACCCTTATTTCTCAAATGACACTTTTTTTTTTTATGCCTGAAGTAAATGACTGAAGCAAAACTATGAAATGTGCTCACAATGTGCTCTCTAGCTTCACCAGCTATTACTGACATAGGGCTATCGCTGAGACAGTGAACTGATTAAACAAAGTCTGATGACAAATACATAAATATTTAAAAAAAACATTTATTTTAACATAAATTATAAACAGGCGGCACGGTGGCTTAGTGGTTAGCACATTCGCCTCTCAGCGCTAGGGATTCCCGGTTCGAATCCCCATCTGGGTGGAGTTTCCATGTTCTCCCCGTGTCTGCGTGGGTTTCCTCCGGGTTCTCCGGTTTCCTCCCACAGTCCAAAAACATGGATCAAGTTAATTGAATTCTCAAAATTGCCCAATTTAGAGTGTGTATGTGTGAGTGAGTGTGTGCCCAGCGATGGATTGNGACTGACTGTCTGGCCAAAATGTCACACACTAATAGTTCTTTAATCCACTTTTCACATGCATTTGGAAGTTCACAAATATTTTGTATTGGTGATAAAGATTTGCACCACTGCAAAAAGTATTTTCCAGAACATCCCAAATATTCTCAATGAGGTTCATATCTGAATTTTGTGGCGGCCAACCCATGTGTAAAAATGATGTTTCATGCTCCCTTAAGCACTCTTTCACAATTTGAGCTTTCTTAAACAGGATGTGTCTTTCGACATGGTTGTTTAACAAATGAGAAGCTTCTTATCAGTTAGGGTTAAATAACTTGTCAACTAAAACATAATCATTCATGCAGTAATTATTCGATGGGAGCCTCTTGCGTATTTGCTCAGCTGAATTTAGTGATCAGTTAGTGATCATTTTTGATCAGGCAGTGTATATGCTGAACTATTTGGGCATTGTACAATTCTTAACATTGCACTGACATTGACATGTTGGTGGTGTAGTGTATTACTGGTGTGATCCAGTCATAAAGTAGTGCTGTTGGTGTTTTTGTATGCTGTGCACAGTCTGCAATTTTAAAGTTACAAAGTGCACCTATATGGTAAGTGGAACTCCTAATATGTACAGTTAAATTCATCACAGTGAAAGCATTTAAGACCTGCTTCAAGGTATTATCGTGACTTAATCAAACAGTAGAACTCGTAAGTGGCTTATTGCTTTTGTTAAGTGCCATAGAATTCAATTTACGAATGTATTTTTTGCAGTAAATAGTTTTACCATGAAACACTGTTGCATAACATTGTTACTAGGCTACATGTGGGTGAAGATTATGCTATTATTATAATAATAGGTTAATGAGTAAGACACTTAATTTATAAAATGGTAACACAAATCTATAAAGTAATTAATAATAAATACAATAACATTATATTTGCATTAGGTCATTTAGGTGATGATTTTATTCAAACTGACTTACAAGGTTAAAGTTGATGGTACAGGGTCAGTCAAGAACATTTTGAAATACTGAAATACACAATGCACAGTTTACAATTACATGGTGGTCAGACATTCATGGCTATCCTGGCAGTAAATTGCCTACACAATTTATGGTGTGTTTTACAGTTGTTCATTAGCAAATTAAGGTTGACTCATTTCTCCATCACTGAAGTAAATTACACAGCAGGATTCAAACTGACAGTCTTATCCAATTGAAATGGCAATCCACCAAAGTCAGGCAACACCACGCTGTCTGACTCCAAGACCAAGAAAATGGCATGCGATACGCTGATTGGTGTTGTGCACATTTCAGCCCAAACACAGGCATATATAATGAAGGTAATTAGCGTGTGCCCTTGCAAAGTGCATTTTTTGGTCATTACTATAGCATAGACACCGGCCCCCTTTAATCAAATTTCGATGTTGCGAGGCAGTAGTATATTTTTGTATTGTGTATTTTAGCATGGCTCGGAATGCATCTCAGGCTGTCAGCTTTTGCACCACCTGAAGACATCACAGTGGATAGGAAGTTGAATGTTGACCAGAACTTAATGGAGAATAAAACAGTTTACTTTAGTTTACCACAAAAGTTTAACTCATGCAAGCAGTTCTGCCAAAACAAATAAGCAAACATTTATTAACTATACTTAGTAAATTTGGTAAAAAAGAAAAAAAATCAGAATAATTATGATTTAAGCTAAACATGAACACACATAGGATTAAATAAAGCAGGACTGCACCCAACTTAAACGTTTGGTGTCTGATTAGATATATGTGAGTAATATAGAGTATTTACCATCTGTTCAGACAGACAGCCAGACTGTCTGGATCTCAGTGTAGGATATTGACCAGCAGGCCTGGCTATTTTCACATGCATTTTAACTGCATCTTATGGCATCACAGACCTGTTTTTGCTATAAAATGCACCTTGTCTACTCTAGAAGTTGGACATTGGATGGCAAAAAAAATTATGACTTCAGAGGTTTCAATGCTATTGATGCATTTGCACAATCCAGCATGAAAGTAAGACACGATTGTTTAAAACCATTATAATAAAGAAAAATAAATATTTTCATGTGAGCAATTCAATTCTATGTATCCAGCTTTGCCAATAAAATAGCACTGTTGTGTTGGACTGTCTTTTTAAGGAAGGTGTATTACAGGTACTTGTCTGACAGTAAAAAAAAAAAAATCCTGAAATAAAAAGACTTAAAGTATCTCAGTCGATTGACAGGTCTGACTGATGGCTTTCAGTTGACATTACATAAATCAAGTGATGGAGTTCAGTCACATTGTATTCAATTTTTTCTTTTTTTTTAGTTAATTTCCTAAACGCGGCACAGTGGCTTGGTGGTTAGCACGTTCGCCTCTTAGCACTAGGGATTCCCGGTTCGAATCCCCATCTGGGTGGAGTTTCCATGTTCTCCCTGTGTCCGCGTGGGTTTCCTCCGGGGTTTCCTCCCACAGTCCAAAAACATGGATCAAGTCAATTGAGTTCTCCAAATTGCCCCATATAGAGTGTGTCTGTGTGAGTGTGTGCCCAGCAATAGATTGGCGATCTGAATAGATCTGCCCAGCGCCCGAAACGTTCTCCCCTGGATGGGCATGGGGAACCCCCCGCGACCCTAATATAGGATAAAGCGGAAGATAATGAATGAATTTCCTAAACTATATTTAGCCTCTTTGCTTACATGTTAAATCATAAATACACTCGAAGAAATACATTATTAATGGGTTTTGGCTTTAAGTGCATAAAAATCACAGGAAAATTTAATTTGTGCAGTTTTGTAAATAATGGAATAACTATCACTTCAATCATGTATATAAAGGGAAACCGACCATTTTTCCCTTTATCAGATATGACTAAAGAAAATTGGAAGATTCAGATCAGAACTCATTAAAATGGATTGTAAACTTTGCATGTCAGTAAATGTTCAGGATAAATTGTTTCCCGGGTTAACTCATTTTAGCAGTTGCCTTCCTATATTTCAGGTATAAGGAACAGTTAACGAGTTTAATGACAAGGACAAGCAAATGTCAAGTTTACTACAAAGACAAAGTGACTGATTATTTGTCTCTCAGTGTTTCATTCACACGGTTTGAATCAGGTGGTTTTCAAGTTGGCTGCTGTAAATTAGCAATCATGGAGCACACTGGGAATTTGAAGACAGGAACTGCCAGTACGTAGGGTTCGTGCTAACTCCGTCAACTCTTTACTGTTCAAAATAAAATAAAATAACCAAGAAAAAAGTTTAAGGGAGTGAAGAGACTGTAGGTCTGCTTTGATACCACATTCCAAATAGAAGACCAGCATTGGCACCCAGCAGAAACAGCTAAAAGTCTAACTGCTATTTTAACAAAATGCTTAGAGCGAAGACATGGACTCCTGCTGAGCTCTCTGTTTTGGTTTTTTGATTCTTTTTGAAAATCTAAAGGTATCTGATGTTTTGACTGACAGTTTTTGATTATAACTTCCAATGTGTATTAGTATAAATTAAACGGCTTACTTTGCTTTTACTGTGTTTGTAATGGAATGTCTTCTCAAATGTTAGTCGACATTCAGAGACCAGATTCAAATGTTTAATCTTATATTCTGTAACATGACAAACCACATTTAGCAGCAATAGGTTGCTACATGCTGAAAAAAAGCAGTTACAGTTGTGTATAAAGATTTATCCAGCTCCTATCTGGCTGTAGTTAAGTGATGGGGCATTTTATGCAGTTCTTATAAGATCCTGCCAAACCATCACATTGGGATTGAGATCTGGACTATGAAATGGCTGTTACCTAATACCTTTTCAAGCCATTCAGATGTTCATTTTCTGGTGTGTAGGGATCATTGTCCTGTTCACGACTTACTGTTGCAGTCCATCATAATCTGGTTGACAGTTGGCCGCACATTTTGGTGTGACTTTGTCTCAAGGACTGCTACTTGCCAGGGTCTTTGGATGCAAATCATGATCCCATCACCATCACACCTGATTATTGGAATAGGGTAATTATGATGTGTTTGTTTTTATATCAAACACTGTGCTGTTCTAATAACCAAACATTACAACCAGTCTTCATTATTTTTAAAAGTAAGCATTCTTTATATACAGTATTGCAGAGGTGCTGCATATGTTCAGGAGATGATAGTTTCTACACTAGCCACTGTTCCAGAAACACAAAACCTGTTCATGTATCTCACAGAAATTCTCTGTGGGACATAAGCAGATAATGGGCTTATAGGTGATTATAGGCATTAAGTTTTCTGATGTTAAGTTGTTCTTAGTGTGAAGTATAGAATTTTAAATTGCTTAGATATGGTTTCATAACACTTCTCCCAATTTTTATTCATGGTATTGACTTTTCTTCTGGTTATGATGTGGACTTTTTACATTTGTTTTATTTTATTTATTTATTTGCCTTTGTGATTTCCAAGTCAGTTTATAATACATGAAATTGACAAAAATTGATTTTAAAAGGGTCTATTTTAAAGCATTTGATCTGTAATTGGCACAAACAGGGTTTCTAGGAAACTAAATATGGCATCACCTTGCAAAAAGAAGAATTACTCGAGGACCACATTGGAATTCAAAAAACAAACAAAACACTGAATGTTTTATCAGGATCAACCTAATTAACCCAAATTAGAATATACATATAGATGCAATGTTGGCACATTACAGACAGATTATGATTAAACTGAAAATATTCTTGCATTTGGAATGAGTTTGTTACTAAATGTCATTGTGCTGTGCATCGACCGATAAAAAGAAGAAACATAACACGTCAACCAATGTTAAACCTAACAAGGTTAAACCAGAAAGTACAATACAAAGTAGATGTATTTAATAGAACACACTGAAAACATATTATAAATATAACATGCAAAAACAGACATTTAAAGAAATTAAACGCAGGCCTTAGGATACACCAGTATTTCCAGAAGCGAGAAGTCTGGATGGGCACTTAAGGTCTTATATTGCTTTAATATGCCAAGATACACTCTTGCAAGATGCTCTGTCAGGGTTGCCCAGGGGTTAGATAGGTGAGCCTGTGAGTGTCTAGGCAATGTGCTTCAGCCTATAGGCCAAATGATTTCTTTGGGTGCAAGATGTGAACGGATTTTATAAAACTGCTTTGAGAAAGTGCAACAGATGGATTTTTTTCCCTTTATTTTGTTTTTTTGGTTGTCTTTTTTGGCTTAAGCTTGATTTTTGAGCTCTGAAGCATGTGCTGGCATGGTTTATATTAATGTAGGAGTAGGACTCATTTGGTAGCTGTAGTTGAGTAGGGTTGATGTTTTTAATGCCATCAGCTGGGACTCAGTGTAGAAGCATTGCCAAAGTATATTTGGTTAATTTTTGTTCCTTTATTATCATATTATTTGTTTATATCTTGGTCATTCTACATTTATTATATTATAACCTTTCATTTATGTTTGCTACTGCCATTTGTGGTATGCTGCCTCAATCAGTTGTGTGTAATGATTCCTTTGACCCACACTAGCATGAACATTATATTAGAAAACAGTGTCAATTATTACAGCGCTAAGGGACTTTATTTCATAAACTAAGAGTCTACCAACTTTAAAATGACCCATTTGTTCTCTCATTAATTGGGTAATAAGTGTAACCTTTTCTTATACAAAAGTGAAGCAGTACTACTCTTTTATTTGAAGTGGTTTGACCTTAATCTGTCAAACAGAAGCAAAATCTTCCTGGCTGTCTCTGGAGAATCAATTCCCCAGCTGGAGACAGGTATTGGATTTTAATCAGTAAAGGCATTTTAAAGGATTTTCAAAAAGCATCATTAAGTTGGTGACACTCTTTTAAGCCAATTTTACTTTTGTGAACATGTTCTCTCGAGTCCATTTCTAGTATTGTGATGGACTTCATATTTGTAAAACCTGAACTAAACCCTAGCATGGTCACTAGGATGTGCTTGGAGCCAAGGTATTGATTGGAAAAAGGCAGGAGTGAAAGCAACAGGCCAAACGGTACAGTGTTTATACACACACACACACACACACACACACACACGTAACCTCACAAGTAACTATTTTAGACACACATATTGAAACCAGGCTAGCAGGGGAGAAGCTATGAGCTTTAGCAGTGTTTAGACTAGATCAGTAAACAGGTTGTGAGCACATAGCTGACGAAAGAGGATCACTATAGAACCTGAAAATTAGCCTGTCTTTACAAACATGAAAAAAAAAAAACCTTGAAGAAGAGAACACATATAAAATTATGATAGGTGGAACACCCTGGTCTCACACAGACACAAGTTATATAGGGGCAATTTAGAGCCACGATTAAATCAGTGTTTTTGGAATGTGGGAAAAAACTGTAGAACCCAGATTAACCCATGCGGACATGGGGAGAACATGGAAATTCCACCTAGATTAGGATTAGAACCAGGATCCACAGCACTGAAAGGCAAATATGCTAATTATTCAATATTAATAGTAAAAATTTATCAAAAATTAAAGTAGAAGTCCTCTTCCATTGGCGCCAACAATATGAATAACAGTATTTTACAAAAAAAATTAAATAACTTTATATGAATGTAACATTTATTACAGCATTCCAGTGGTTTTGTTAAAGGTGAATCTTTGTGGCCATGGTATCTGAATGTTTTTCCAATGCTGTGTTTCCGTCACAGTACATCGGTGACAAATCTCACATTTCCAACTGATTTAAAGAAGCCAGTGCCCCCTCCTGCTTTCACCCTCTCTATCAATGAGCCCAGTGTGTGGTAATATTGATGAAATTACAGTGGATAGGCAGATTTTGTTTGTAATTGTGTTGCTGTGAGTGTGTGTGGTTGCCATGGTAATGCTGGTGTGTTTTGCTGATAATATTGGAGAACAGATCTTAAAATAGGAATGATTAGCTTCAGTCTTCTGTTTCTCTCTTTCTGACTTGGCAATAATGTTTAACACAGTATATAGTAATCTCAGTGGCCTTAAAGGTGAAGATGGAAAAACTGTAGGAGCTTAATTTAAAATTACCTTTCATACATTAACTCTACTTTGCACCAGACTGTCTGGGGTTTGAGTGAAATGTTAAGCATTTACAGAAGTTATAATTAATGATCAGTTCTGAAATGTTTTAAAAGGTCACCATTTTTTATGTTACCCATTTCATTAACACATTTTACTCCAAGTGTTTGTCATTGTGGGAATGAGGCTCATTATTTAGATTTTTTTTCTTCCGAGCTTCAAAATATAGCATTAATTTTTCACACAATAAAAAATAGTAAAATGAAGATGGTCATCCTAAAATTTTGAGTAGCTTACACTTTTATTTTTCTGTACCAAAGTTCCCAGAGTGCATAACAAAGTTTAAGGACATTTAAATCAGTAAGTAGATTCATCTTTACTTGCAACATAGGCTGCAATATGTTGGCTGTCACAGCTAATGAAACCATTAATCAGCTAAGTTTCTCTTTTTCGCTGAGCGGCTATGCTCATATTTCTCTGTCGAAGCCAGGCTCTGATGCTGATTATCAAATTTTAACTTAGCTGCAGTATGGGGGAGGGGGTGGTGGTCACAAAATTTACTTCTTTTCCATCTCCATGCAAAGTTCATTTGGAACAACGAGACAGTAAAAAATGATTCTGTGTTGGCTGTAATGATAAAATAATGATACAAATGACCGCTCTTTTATGCTGTACCACATATCACTATGCTGCAAATGTATTTTGTTTCTCTTAGGGATGGTTAGATATAGATAATATAAATTATTCAACCAATGATTTTACTAATTTTACCATAACAGTTCATTTATGAGTAAAATAAAAAGCATGTGGGTAAAAAGCATGTGTCCGCACTACATTTGGAATTAGAGAACAAAAGCTTGATGGGTATTATCATATACTTTTTACAGGGCTTGAGTAACCGAACCACTGAGCATAACTGGACCGAAAATGATTCCTTTGTGCATTAACTCATTTTCCAGGCTGCTTATCCTGATCGGGGTAGTTGAGGTTGCTGGAGCCTAGCCAAGTGCTGATAGGGCAAAGGGAAAGGAAGTACTCTAGGCTTGTTGTTCCCTACCTGGGAATTGAACCCATTAGCTTTTTACTTCTTCCATGTCACATGTATTTACATTTAACATAATTGTAACTGTATTGAACTGTAGGATCTTCTATATGGTAAGTGGAGTAAATATATAATGGAGCAAGAAGGTGGTGTGTACAAACTTTTGACTTGTATGGTTTGTTAAGTTGTATTAGACTAATGTACATAAATATAAGTCTACCGTCTACCGTTAAGGCAATACCTTATTTTTATTTCCTAATTTAGTAATCATATACTATAGCCAGTATTTATCTATTTTTTAACAATTTAAATTAGTGACTGTCAGTATAGGTTCATAGAAGCTATAAATAGATAAAAAATACACAATGCTAAAAAACAATTATGATTTTTCTGTTTAAAAAAATCATTTATTGCTTAATTTATTTCTACTACAGATCACCAGTGTAAGAGACACTTATTTATCATATTTTAACAAGCTACCTGGAGAAGGATATCCTAAGGCACAGTGTACTTTAAAGGAATATCTACAAGGTGCACATCTCCTCTGTAATTCTTGAGGGAAATTATTTAAACCTAACTAAACACCAGAGTATTTCTAAAAAGAGCTTGCACAATATTAATAGGGTTAAAAAGTTTTGATTGCAAACCTGCACTGACCTAAATCATTAACCTTTGCATTGCTATGTTGTTAAGAAAAAGAAAAGTATTACAAGTGAGCAGTTATTATTCTATACTGTCAATATACAACAATGGCAATGTTACCACTTTAAAAAGGTAGCAGTGTAATATTTTAGAGTAGATCAGTAGGTAGAGAAGGCATGCTAGTAACAGTTGTACGCACTGTTGTGAATGGTTTCTGTTATATATGTAATGGTGTGTTTTTGGTTTTGCACCCTGCTAATATCCGTTAACACCGACTAGGCATAACATCATGACCACCTCTAATATTATGTTGGCTCCCCGTTTGCAACCAAAACAGTACTGACCCATTGAGGAATGAACTCTACTAGATCTCTAATTGTGTTCTGTGGTATCTGGCACCTAGATGTTAGCAGCAGATACTTTTAACTCCTTTAAGATGTGAGGTGAAGACTCCATGAATCAGATTTAATAAGGAAGACTCATTTACTCTGTCACTTATTTTTCACAGTTCCTATTGGACCACCTTTAATAGATATGGACCATTGTAGAAGCGGATGCGTCATGAGAGCTGTAGTTTTAAAGATGCTTTTATTTGGTCATCTATTCATCCCTAATTTGAGATTAATTATTCACTTGTTACCTAATATATTCCATCAACTAACAAGTGAAGTGATAATTAGTGTTGTTAATTTCACCTATCAGTGAAAGTGATGTTATTCCTGGTCAGTGTATATTGTATTGTCAGTGGGCAGTATCATTCATTTACATTGCATTATTATTATTATTATCATCCTTTCTGTGTTTTTTTTAATGGCAATGCTATTTTTTCTATTTTTGTTTATAGGAGTTCATGGACCATGGAGATGGGCATCAATGTATCCTGAGTGTGGGGAGAGAAATCAGTCTCCTATCAACATCCCAGATAAGGATGCCAGAGTCTCTCAGGAGTGCCAGGAACTTACACTGGAGGGCTTTGAACTCAAATCATTAAACAAAACGTCAATGAAGAACACTGGCAAAACAGGTCAATAGCTTCTCTGTGCAATTAAGTTTTATAAATCTAGACAGTAACTCCAACATTTAATAACTGTAGCCATAATTGTGTTCCATATAATGAATATTATTGTATGGTCAAATATATATTTATATTATGATTGTTTTCAGCTTTCAGGAATTAAAAATACATTTTTTTTCTAAAAGTAATATATTTTCCCTTTTTGACTTTTGCATTTTTTTTCTTCAAATTTTCAACTAAATAGGTATGTTTTGCCTGCAGTTATTTCATCATAACGTGATTGCATCAGGTCTTCAATTAAAATACTATTTAAAATTCACTTGCTGCCATGTTAAAGATAAAGGGAAAAGGGGCATCTGACATATTTCTTGATCTTAGTCTTTGTTATTTATTTTAAAATGAAAGATCTTTTGATGGTTTTGTCTCTATTTGTCAGAGATTTATTCAACTTCAATTTATTCTACTCTTCACAATAAATAAATTATTTAACAATAAAGAATAAATAATGTTTTATAAATAACATTTTAATTATATTTAAGAGCAAAATGTTCTATATTTGGACCCATTCTGTGAGATGTTTCTCAGAGACAGTATGAACATTTTGATTATAGAATACTAGGTATGTCTAAAAATGTGTTGCAGAACAATGAGAACAATCACTGTCTGTGCATTGTGTTTGTGCTGGCAACAGAGACCTTTCCTTGAATTATTTCTTTTGTGTGAATTTTAATCTTTTTTTGAGCAGAACATATAGGTTCAGCGATGGATTGGCGCCCTGTCCTGGGTGTATCTGCCCAGCGCCCGAGACATTCTTCCCTGGATGGGCATGGGGAACCCCACTGCGACCCTAATAAAGGATAAAGCGGGAGATAATGAATGAATGAATGAACATATAGGTTTTTATGTTTGTCTAGGCTTCTCATTGTGCTGCAATATCTTTAATATGACACAAAAGGGATACAGAATGGCAAGTGATTAATATCAAAATTTTCCATAAAATCATGATAACATTTCTTTCTATTAATTGGTAATAAAGATTCGCCATTTTTAATGTCAGACATCAACAGAATAATACAAATTGTCTCAGAAACCAACTTAAAATAATACATTTGAGTTCTTCACATGACACACATTTACTTTCTACCTGAATTCAAGTGTCTTCCTATATTTAAATCCCCAAACTAATGCTTTAAATCTTGCTAAGTGTTCGTTTACACAAGAGCCCTTCTGGGAATTACCTAGGCCTATGTTTTTGTAAATTGCCACATTAATCTGACTGGGATTTCAGCTGTGGCTTTTGCTTTCATATTCCATCTTTATAAATGTGTCTTTGCATTACCTTTTTGTGTTCGCCAATACATTGGCTCCATGCATCGCCATGCAATCTAAATCTATTTTTAATAATATGTCGTTGTGTACTAATGCACTGGCTCCATCTATTTGTATCTTCAGGATATGGTACCTGTTTTATTTTTCAGCTCCTGGCTTACCTTTTAGCTGTCCTTGCATTTGGATTCACATTTGTTATTCAGCTCTCCCTGCTGCAGAAGATAAGATGGATCAGGCTGAATTTGAGACCAGTTTTTTTCTGTAAATGATATTTATCATTTCAGTTGTTCCAGGAAATTCTGTCTTCCATTTAAACCCACCTGTCCAGCAGTGTGTTCACCACATCTAGAATGCCCCTGAGCAACAGAGTCTGTGGGTGGCATTTAATGTGTTTTGCCTTTTTTTAAAGAAGTTTTTGTTAAGAAAAATGGGGCTGATTTCTTGGAAGTTTTACAATAATTGTTTAAACTGAAGTACATACTTGACAAACATTTTACAAAATTGCTGAATAAGATAAGATAACCTTTGTTATCTTATATTGTATCATATATATGCAAGATAGAATAATATTGCATTTAAATTGATTGTTCAGTAAAGGTGTAAAATTGATTTAGCATGACTAACTTGCTAGAAGTAATGACTGATTTTCACTCACTATTGTCACTATCCTTTATGAATTTTTTTATGGTGCAATAATTTTCCTTACTTCACATTTGCAACCCTTACACAACAGTACACAACATGGAAAAGAATTATGGAAACCAAATGCTGGGACTAATTTATAATTTGTTTCACTTTACCTTATACAATTACTGTGTGGAACACATTTTTATATTAGCCACAATTAGGCACATTTTTGGTTTTTAGAAAATTCTGGATGATTTCAGCCAACTCCAGCTATAGATTTTCATACAAATGTAGCAGGTGTACTGTGGAGAAACTTGTCCCAGAGGAGCCAAACACTAGCTAAATCCATTCTCTGTTGTTACTATCAGATCCTTGAGTTAACTCTCGATTGTTCTATAAAATAAAATGTGTCTAATAAAATTTGGTATGTTTCATTTAGGAAAGTGTGGTGCTTCTAAAAGATATGTTGTTTGCATTGCTAAACAGAACTAAACATTAGACTCAAGTTGACTTGCTTAATAAAGAGTAGAGTTTTAGCTGTGCTCATTCTATAAAGGTTTTTGTAACAACCATTTACTCTGTATTAGGATGATGGTTATCATAACTTCATATGTAAAGAAGTTTTCCAATATATATAGTACTAAAAGTAATTTACAATAGTAGGTCTTCTGAAATTATATCTTCCTTTTATTGCTTTAAAAAAACTAAATTCCAAACCTTGACTTATTTTTACTAACTTACTATACAGCAGAAAGTCATGTAATTTATAAGGTTAACTTATAAGAGGTTTGAATGTAATAATTATTTCCTTCTGTGCTTTTCAGTCTCCATACTTTTGAAGAATGATTATTTTGTGAGAGGAGCTGGACTTCCTGGACGCTTTAAAGCAGAAAGGGTGGAGTTTCACTGGGGTCAAAATAATGGCTCAGCTGGCTCAGAGCACAGCATAAATGGAAAGTGGTTTCCAGTTGAGGTAAGCAACCAGTTTTACTTTAAGTTAAAATGTATAAAGTAGTGACGTATATGGTTCGAGACAAATTTTGCATAATGTCTGTAATGCAAAACAGTGTATACTGTATGTAAGGCTTTCTTATTATCAGCAAAGTTTGGAAGCAAAAGTATATATTTTTTACAGGGAACAGAACAAAAATCATATTTAGCAAAAATAAGTTCAACTCAGGCTTAGTGATTAGCACGTTCACCTCTCAGCGCTAGGGATTCCCGGTTCAAATCCCAATCTGGGTGGAAATTCCATGTTCTCCCCGTGTCCACGTGGGTTTCTTCCATGTCCAAAAACATGGATAAAGTCAATTGAATTCTCCAAATTGCCATATATAGAGTGTATTTGAGTGAGTGTGCCCAGCGATAGATTGGTAGCCCAGCGCCCGAAACATTCTCCCCTGGATGGGCATGGGGAAGCCCACCACGACCCTAATATAGGATAAAGCGGAAGATAATGGATGGATGGAAGTTCATCTCATCATCTTCTGCTTAATCTTCTACTATGTTTTTTTTTCCTGTCCAAGGGAGAACATTTTGGACGCATACACCCAGGGTGCCAGACTATCACTGGGCACACAGTCACTTACACAGATACACACACTATAAAGGGGAAATTTAGAGAAACCAATTTACTGCAAATGCATGTTTTTGGACTGTAAGAAGAAACCTGGATGCAGACACGAGGGAGAACATGGAAACCACCCAGATCAGGAATCGAACCTGGATCCCCAGAGCTTAGAGTCAAACAGACTCAGTATTTCATTTGACTGCCTGTAGCTTACCATTATGCTATACCATCACTATAGCATTATTTCAAATTTACAACATTTTCTTCTGTCTTAAAACTGATCAAATTAATTCACTGCTCTTTTGTGAAAATTGTACACTTTTGGAATATAAGTTTATAAATGGCTGGTGAATGCTATTCATGTTCTTGTGTTCATGTTCTTTGAAGTTCAGGTGTACTATACAGGGTCAATATTCTTTTTGCACCAAAGACTTGTATACTTATTTACTGAAATGGCAAAAAATTTATTGTGAACATCTGTCATTCATAACATATGCTTGGGTAGATAATATGATGTGATATAAAGTATTCAGATTATGTGAGCCTATTTAACAGACCTTATCTCAACACTATCAAAATACATACACTTTATAGCGTATGTGAGCTGCTAAGACTTAAACCACATGAATAAGGACTATGTTCCTGTCTGTGAATACACCATTAAAGGCTGAGATTATAAATGTCTGATTGGTTTACATAATGAAGACATTGACTGTGATCTTCTTGCCTTTGATTTTAAACCTTTTTTGGTCTTGGATTGCATGGTATGGCCTTGGAGTGCCATTTAGATAAAGTATTTTTCAAGGACAAAATACATTTATAGTGTAGGAAACCTGAAACAAGGACAAAGAACCTTAAGTGCTATACAGGGACACTCACACTAACTTAGTGATCTATACCAAATGAAAGTTGTTTCCGTATTTCATTTTATGTGGCTTATCACTTGAATCAGTTCTGAGAACTTTATTATACACTAAAATTAATTGAACTTGTGTGTAAGAGTTGTGTTATGGGGATAGTAGTGATGTAGCAGTGTCAGAACCTTACTGACACATCACAACAAATGCACCAGGATACATCTACATTGAAAAGAAGATTTGAAAATCATAATTTTTTTTAAACGTTACATTTGGCACTGATTTACTACCAGATTGAACTACATTGGTATACTATCAGGGGAACAGTATGAATTGTATTGTATATGTTATGTAACATACATTTGAAGACTTATATAAAAGTCTCGAAACAGAGTGAGATTTTAATGTGACTCAAAGCAAGAGGAAGAACAAACATCTGCAATTTGATACAGTGGGTGAACACAAAGATGTAAAGGGAATTATGCTGAAAGATAAGAAGTTGCCAGAGAATGTTCTGTTGGAATTTGATTTTTATAGAGTTCTAATCCTTGCCTTTGTTTCACCAGTCTCTCTCTTTTTCTCACAATTTTTTTTTCTTTGCAGAACTTATCAGTAGCTAAATTCAGTCACATTCATTCTAAATTCATTTGTGTGCCTGCACTGAGACACTGTTTACAGCCAGAGTTGCATTTAATACGAAGCTCTACTTTATCCTAAGTCCTTCTTTTGAGAGAATGAGTAATCCCTAATTGTCATAAATGTCATAGTGTGGCTTGTCGCCTTTCAGAGTATTCCTGAGGTACTGTGTTTGTGTCTGTGAGGATGGGAGATGGGATTTCCTACATAACAAAAAAGAACTCAAATACAACTTCTTCACAAATCACCACAATTCAATACATTCTTTTTTCTTAGTTATTGCAGAGCTGTGCATAGGTGTGAGCTGCATGGTGCCTTGTCAATTTATTAAAAGGCAGAAAAAAATCCAATCACATTTTCTGGTATGCTCACAGATGCAGATTTTCTTCTATAATTCAGATGACTTTGACAGCCTCAGCACTGCAATAAAGGAGAGAAGAATCATTGCTGCCATGGCTGTCTTCTTTCAGGTAAGGATCTGCTTTTGTGTGCTGTAACACAAAGAAAGTTCATTTTGTATTTGTAAGAATTAACATATATGCCAAGTAATATCAAACCCACTTTAAAATGTCACTTTAAAGTATGAATAAAAACTGTGGAGTAAATTGTTTTTGAATATTTTATTTTATTTATGTTGCAACAATGGTTAGTAATATTCTGACGTCTATATATAACATTACAGCATGATAAGACAAATGCATGAGAATAAAAACCATATCATCTCATTCTCTTCTGCTTAATCCTCTACTATGGTCACTTAGGGGGTTCCCCATGCACGTTTCACAAGTTTCTGGCGCTGAGCAGATACACTCAGGACAGGATGCCAATCTATTGCTGGGCACACACTCACTACACAATATTTAATGCAGACAATTTACCTTTAATGCATGTTTTTGAACTGTGGGAGAAAAACAGAGAATCTGGAGGAAACCCACACAGACATGGGGAGAACATGAAAAGTTTCAGATTGGGATTCAAATATGGATCCTCAGTGCTGAGAGGTGGACATGTTAACCACTAAGTCACTGTTCCCCTCGACTAAAACGCTTGAACACTCTATAGAAATAAAGAAGACCTAAACAAAAGGTAATAGGTACCTATTAAGCAGATCTGTAAGCAGCTGCACCAGCTGTGTAGAGACACAATCGGGAGCCTCTGTCCCTCCTAGAATCTCATAAACTCAAAAAAAGCTCATATTGAGAGACAAGGAGCTCAGCTGCATAAGGTTGGAGCAGTGTTATAAATATTAAAATGTCTTTCAAGATCAAAAACAATATAAAATAATAACAATATAAACAATATGAAAATCATTCTTCAGCATTTTTAAAAATATATATTTATTGACATTTTAGTTTATTTCTTACTAAAGAAAATTAGCACCCTCTATTCAGAATTATTGGTTTGTTTATTCAAGATCTTGCTTGGTTACATTTAATATATGACTAATGCAGTTTGAAGACATACAAGAGTGAAACAATGCAAAAATGATTGTACAGGCTTTTACTGTCTCTTCAAAATGTACAGACTCTTCGATAAAATTGGAACAATTCTTTGAGAAAAATAGGTGAATATTCTGCAATCTGGCTGTGAAAAGCTGCTAGTAACATAAGTAAACAGAGGACTTTAATTTAGGTTTTTGAAATATGAAATATGAAATCAGAGTATTTATAACTTTTTCCTTCTCTATAACTGAAATGTATTTTATTAATGGGCATAAATTACAAACTGGTAATGGGGAAATCTTACTATTTCCAAAAATATGATTGTTCCAAACTCCATTTTGACGCGCTATAAATTCAGACTGTATGTATTAGGACACCTTTTATACCTTATACCTGGAACTAACATGAACGTACAGCAATAGAAAACGTTTTTTGTAGCTAAATGCCTTTGAAATTGTGGGAATTAAGAAAATATGACAACAGTGTATAAGATTTGTTTAGGTACATAGTGTTGCATTGAACCAACAAAACAAGTTTGTTCTTTTTATTGGCATATTTGATAGTTTCTGTTTATGACATGTCTGCTGTAATGACTGATTAAATTACATTACAATTAAAATAAGGCACCTGGTTGCAAACGAATAGGCCTATTTTTAAAATTCCAACACATTCATTAGCGCCGAATCACAAACTGTCCCTCAGCTGACAGGCCTATTCCTCAGCCTAAAACTGGAGCACAGGTGTGGTGTATGTAGGTCCGTTGTCAGGTAGTGAAAAACTGTGAAAATGCGGGGGCTAAACACACACTGCGTTCTGACAGAATTATGAGTTACCACTATTAGTGCACAGCTTAATGCTGTCCTTTAAAACGGGATGCATCTGTGTTTTATATAACTTATTACTGTTAAGGTCCAACAATGCAGCTTTTATCTGTGCATTGTCTCATCCAGTTAAAACAGGCCTCGTTATATGAGAGAGCCAAAATTAATAATGAGGCCTACCCAATGTTTCCCAGATTTATAATTTTAGAATTAACCATGGACATGTGTTCTATACTACAGTAACTTCATAAATTCCCCACTGAAATGGCAGCAGATTACCTGGCTACACATTATTTTAGAAGAATAAAACACAAATGAGTGTAAGTGATAATGGTTTATGTCAGAAAATGTCTGTGTCAAAAATAAACCCATGTTGATAGTGTCTACATGAGCATACTGTTACACTCGCCTACCTAGAGATTAAAGCAGCTGCGCATAGGAAGCGCAGAGCCGTCGCGCTCTAACGCGCTGAAGGGAGCCAGGCACGCAGGTAGCAGGAAAATGGAAATATATTTAAAGGTGTAGTACACCACAAAACAAAGGTACCGACGAGTGAACATAATCTTAAACCCACGAAGTGCACCGAGGACAGGGAAAGAAGGAAATAAATACAAATAAAAACCAATCACGTGCACAACACAACCAATCAACGGAAAGAGATAATTAAACAAACTAAATACCATTAATTAAAGTAAATTAACAAACATGGAAAAGGTGCCCTAGGCACCCGTTACACATACAGTGTGCTGTGAAAGCTCTAGAAAATGTGGCTTTGTTAATTAAAAACTTATTTACCATTAGAAACTGTGATATTTTAACTACTGGAAAATGTATATTAATATCTCGATTGCTGAAATATTATTAACCTAATATTTTGCAGGTAGGGAAAAAGAACAATCTAGCTGCAGACCCCATCATTGCAGGTCTCAAACGGGTCGTTCATCATGGTAAGTGAAACTGCATGGACAAAAGTAGAGAGCTCAGGAAACTTTATTGAGAATCATATGTGATATTGTTGCCATATATGTTGCTTTTACCAGAAAAGGAGACAAATCTAGGGCCTTTCATACTGAAAGACCTGCTGCCATCCACGCTTGGGAGCTACTACCGGTACACTGGGTCTCTTACTACACCTCCATGTAGTAAAGTAGTGGAGTGGATCGTCTTTAGTCAGCCTGTGTACTTGGCTTCCCACCAGGTGATGTATTGTTAATATTAAGTAAAGTTTCAGACGTGCAAGATTTCTTTGGAAATACCTTTAGAAACATGAGCCTCATTTAAAATGAAGGTTGGGAATGTGTACTATATTACCGAATGGACTAGGACACATAAATATTGGTTTCAGGTGTTTTGTTCTATGCTGAATATTCACTCACTTATTCCGCCTGTGCAGTGCACTGCAAGGTAAACTAGGGCTGCTTTTACGAAGGACGGTAAGTGGCTTTTATAATCTTGTCATACAGCACCTGGTTGTCCACATGGGATGGTATGTAGCTTTTCTTTCGGGATTCTCCAGGAATGTGTGACCCTGTAAATTATTGACTGTGAAAAATGACTTGTTTTGTTTTGAGGGATGTGTCTGTGTTTTATGTGTTAGTCTCCCCTATATTTTATATCAGTGGCAGACAGTCAGGGCCTTCAGGACCTTTTTTTACAAGCCGGAAAATGTCTGAATCACAGGACTGATGTTAATTATGTTATGTCCGTGAATACCTAAATAAATACAAATAGTTTGCCTTCTTCATTTCATAGTGTTTTTCCGGTTGCGCCGCTTCCAGACATACATTTTCATATTAAAGCATTTAACCAATAACATTACTGCATCATTTTTTGCCAGGTTCAAATAACAGACTGTTCAACAGACTGTGTTGATCAGACTGTTCAAACTCTTTAAACAGTCTGATTTTGAGTTGGCAAAACCAACGCCCTCTTGCAGACACACACGCATCAATGTATTCACGCGTGTTGATGGAATAGTCAGAGAGCGTACAGATGTGGTCGAGTGGACCTTTTTAGCAAATTAAAACTCAACTTTTAGCAATGAACTTTAATGCCAATAGATGGAACTAAATGAACTGATTTTTAGGAAAACACAATCAGTAAATTTTTTTTGTACAAATAATTAGGATTTAATTTTTGGTGAGTGTTATTTACCTAAATGCACTTTTATAAATTGAAGTTAAATGTTTAAATAATATTTATAATATCGATAATAAATACTTTATTTTTTATGTTAAATTGGACTGTAGTGAGAATAATGTTACAAGGTGGCACATAAACGTTGTTCAAAAGAGAGAGGACTGGAGAGACCGTGAGCTGAATGCCACCCACACAATTATGTATAAACAGTACTGTATTCCCAGCTTGAAATTGACTAGTGTCCTTCTCACTTCCTTTAGATTCATAACTACACACACACACACACTTGTGGACTGGTAGTTATTTATTTATTTTTTTTCGGCCCTGCATTATATAGTATTGTACTATAATATATTATATTTAACAAATGGTGACTGGTGATTGTTCATAAAAAATATAAATGTATAAATAGATGCATGCATTTTTATAAAAAAATATTTAACTGGTCCTCGACAAATACACAGTTCCAATTTCTAAACCTTTGCTTTTCACCACAAACTTTATTAAACCAGCTTAAAAGGATGGTGTGCATGTGCACTCACGTCACCCTCCAGTGTGGTTTATCAATTATTCTGCAATCTTTTCTATGACTTTTACACCAGACCTTTTACTAAGGCTGTCAAAATAACTTTCATACAGACAACCGCAGACATTGTAATATTTTTTTATTTGACTTAAATGTGTGATTTTTAAACAGCACCTCATTATAACAAACATTTTCTTTTGAAATAAGGTAATGTATATAAGGCTTTTAGACTATCCGACCATGTGCAGTGTCACGTTTTGTTTTATATTTAATATACATGCATTTAAAGGTTAAAATATCCATATTTTCCCCCTCTGCCCCGATTCAAACAGCTGGAGGCTTTCTACTCCATCTTTACCACTGAACAACAAGACCATGTGAAGTCAGTGGAATATCTCAGGAACAACCATCGACCCATTCAAGAGCTGGACAACCGGCTAATTTTCAAATCAGCGGTGAAGGATGCCTGGCTTTCATACCCTGTGTCTGAAACGCAGAACAGCCCCACAGACTCAGACACTTCGAAAGGTAAAAAACTGCTATTACATATGTTTCCTCATGGCCCTAAGATTTAGTAATATGTGTATCTTTTAAAAGTATCTTTTAAAGGACTTACATATAATCCACTGACTTCTAAGAGTTTTTACAGATTCACGTTCCACGTTCACTGAGCATAGTGAGAGTGCATTTATAATACCTGCTGTGAGAGTGCTCTGTAAATAAGGTTCATACTCTACCAATATGAAGGACTCTACTATTTTGTAATAAATACAATTATGTAACTGCCACAGTAAAATTTTAAGGTCCAACCTGACAAACAAGTGTGTATGTTTGTGCCATAATGATGATTATTGTTTCCATTGCTTACGGAGCAAATTATTAGCTTGTGGTTATGATGAATAGGGTGCAATGCAAAACAGACAAGATAAAGTAACCACAATTAATATCAGTCTATAAATAAACCCATGCAAATATATACTGTTTGTCAAAGAAATGTTTAATTGTCAAAGAATACAAAGTGCCGAAATAGAACCTTGACCCTGCCAGTCTGTCCTCAGTTCTCTGTGACCGTGTAGCTTTGGGTCGTTGCAATCAGTTGTACAAATTCTTACTGGGCTTACTCTAAAAGGCTGAGTTTTTTTAATGTGTATGCAGATCAGCAATTACTCTTGGACAGTGGTCACAAGTATGATTAGCATGCTGATGATTGAACTGATGAGAATAATAGTCTCCTGTTGAGACACTTCGAGCTAGCTTTCAAGTCTTACTTTCACCATCAGTACCCTTTCCTAATCACCAACTGTGCTTCACCCACCAGATACTTTCATTTTCAGTCCACATACAGATTTGTTTGTCACTGGATTGTTGAGTGGTTGCTGGTGCAGCCATGTAAGGGCTTTTATCATAATGACCTTAGGCCTGAATACAATCCCCTCTGTATACCATGAATCTTGTGTACACGAAAGATATCAAGAAATAAAAAAATCATTAGGCAGTTTAATAGTAAATTGTCAATTGTCAATTAAACAAGTAAATTGTCTTAAAGATGCAGTGGGGATTGAATGTTTTTGAATATTTCATTTTCAAAAAAACCCAAAATGAAGTGTGAGGAGACATCCTGTTTTTTTTTTTAACTAAAGGGATGTATTAAATCTGATATTCATAATGCATTTTTGTTGAAGTGTATCACGGCACAAACAAAGAAGGATTTCTATGGACCTTTAAAAAATGCTGTTGATGCTCATCCAGCTAAAAATTTTACAAAACCATCCCTAAAAATATGAACTCCATTATTCCACAATTACTGTGATTTGTATATACATATAACCTGGGCTGTACAGTATTGTAATTCAGTGTTCTCCTGATTGTGGACTCAAAAACATTTCAACTAATTATCTTCTGCTTAACCTTTCACTAGGGTCATGCTGGGTTCCCCATGCCCATGCGGAAACCTTTCAGGACAGGATGTCCACTCACACCTGATTGCCAACCCACTAACTAAAAATACCTGAATCTTATTCAAGGCATGAGGAAGAGAATATCTCAGACGCTGGGCAGATTCACCCTGGAGAGGTGTATATGGGGCATATTTAGATGTGGTCATTTCAGAGTAGCCAATTTAAATACATATTACAGCAACAAATCATATTGTATTCATAATGATTCCAGTTACTGTTAATCTCAATGGTCTTTTAAAAAATATCATATTACTGCGATGTCAGGTTGTAGGATTTTGTGCTAAGTGTGTTTATATTTAATGATCACCTTTGAAGTCACGTGTGATGGGATATATTGTACAAGTAACATTGACAATTCAAGCATTGTTTTGTATTTTTGCACATAGACATACATTCGTTTCATTTAGACCTATCCAAAACATAAGTACTATTACTGTAATTTTAGCTTAAACTTCAACATTTAGCCCAAACATCAAAATTCAGCCCAATTTCAATCTATGGTTTTGGGGACCAGGTGATATGTGAGTGTCTAACATATCTGGTCCCTAAAATGTGAAATAAAGGTAAACCACACACACACACACACAACGCACGCATAAACACACACACCCAAGCAAATATAGAGAGGGCACATAAATAGAAACAGAGGCTGCTTAAAAGCCTACGGCTAAACTCAGATGAAATGATGAAATCATGTATTATTTGCCTTTTTCGAAACAGTTTCTGGTGGGAACACTTTGGTGAGTCAGACAGAAATGAAAGATTTAGCCTCACCCCTGGGCTGTAGCCAGGGACCCATGTGATCATGGCTGCTTTCCCAAGATAATTTTCCTCATTTATTCCAATCACACAACCTTAATCAAATAAGAGGCACTCTCTACTGTTTCTCTCCTTCATGATGCTGTGAGATGGGAACCACAAGTTCATATTTTTTCCACTTTGGTCTTTTATTTTTTATTCAATCGTTTTTTTCCCCCCCAATATGCTCTTCAGTGTGCAGCAGCATTCCTGACAACATGAAGGCCCATCCTTTGAACAGAACTGCCCTGGTGCTCACTTGGGATCGACCCTTGAACATTTACCACCCACCCCTCATTGGCTTCTTGGTCTCATACAGCTGGGTTAAGGATGATGTGGCTTTTGAGAAGACCTTCAACCAGACCAATGAACAACATACTGTAAGTGTCACTGCTCATAACCAAAAGCATTATTTTACTGAAGATAAAAAGCAGTGGAAACTTAGATGATGGACCCTCAGACCTCTTGAAAGACTTTGTTGGGCTGATAGAATTAGACAGCATGTGCTCTGTCTTCTGATGAATGAGACAGCCCCAAACTCTCCACCCTGTCAGTCACTTTCCCAGATTGGTCTTCTACATGTGGTATCCATGACAACAGGGAAGGGTCCGGCAAGCTAAGGAAACTTCATCTGATGAAACCTGCCAATCTCGTTCTGATTTGGTGAAATTAGATTCGGGTTCAGTTGGAAGAATCTGTCCGCTATGGCCAAAGCCCAATTAATGCTCTTCTCTCCAGCACATTCTGCCTTCTTAATTATCTCTGTGCTAAATTTACATTTTTATTTCAATTTGGAGTGGGGATGTTAGCTCCGTAAAAGAGTCACAACCAATTTTTATCATTTGAGATTGTCCTAATATGCTCTACTTCTTCTGAGACCTGGAATGTAATTAAATGATTTGAAAAAAATTTAAAGAATTTAATCTAATTCTGCCCTGTGTATTCCTGACATGAATCTGAACTCACTTTTGTATTTGGGTATATGGGTCTCTTCCAGAGGGCAGTGATCACACGCATGTCTCCAGATATCTTGTACCTGTTTAGAGTGCAGGCCTTGTGTCAAAGGGACCAACGCAGTGACTTTAGTCAAACACTTTTATTTAAAGGTAAGTTAAAATTTTTGACTGTAATATTTTCTAATTATCTAATTAGAGGTTTTGGTGACATTTTAACCTGTAACATGATTTTTTTAGCAAACACCACAAGAATTTTTCAAGGGACAAGAATTGTGAAAACGGGAATGGTAAATATAATTCAATTTATATTTGTTCGAATAAGTAATATAATTGACTCGAAATCATCTCTTCTTACATGCCACATGGTTGTTTTTCAGCCCACAGTGTCTCCACCTTCAACTGCAGACATGGCACCTATTAGCTCTGGTTCCTCTACATGGGCCTCTTCTGGCCTCCCTTTCTCTTTTGTGTCCATTGCAACAGGTATGGGTCCCCCATCAAGTGGAGGGCCGACCACCATGGCGTCTTTGGTCACAAGCACACTGTTGGCTGGCCTAGGCTTCAGTGGTGGTATAATATCATCTTTCCCGGAATACCTCTGGCCCACACATTCTCCAAGTTCAGGCTCTGCCCCGACTCGGGATCCAGCCCCTTCAACGTCAGAAAACACCGGATTTGGAACCCAGATTCTGTCCCAAGAGGAGGGGGGAGGATCTAAAGAAACCAATGAGGAGGAGCACAAACAAGAAGAAGATGACGATAATGAGGAAGAGGGAGAAAATGAAAAGAAAAAGAAGCCAAAGAGTGAGAAAGGAACTGACAAACAGCCTAGGGACAGCACACGTCTTGAAACAACAGCTCCCAGTTCAGATTCCACCCTGGGAGACCAAAGACGAAAAGATGGTGCTGTGAACTTTAAGCCCTCTGCAGCACCACCAAAAACCGCGCGGGGGAAAACTGTTATCCCAGGACATTTAGAGGAAGAATCAAGACAACCAACCTGGCAGCAGGAAAATGATTTAGGAGATATGCAGCTTGTGAGCAGCTCCACTCCGACCATAAAGTCAACCAATGAGGATAAGAAGCTCTGGCCATTCTACATTCAGACTGGTAGGTGAGCCGGAGACAACCTGCTGTTCTTCTTAAAATTCCACTGTAGAATGGCAAAACAATAAGCTACAAATATCCATTGTCTCACAAATCATGCAGTTACAGAAAGCTGAGATATATTCATGTAATATTTTAAATATATATATTTGAAATGCTTTGCAGCTGCTTTTTGTTTTTGGGAATAATTATTATCTTTTAAAATAAAAGTTTTCTTGATGTCCATATGCAGAACGAAACAACATATCCAGAGAACCAACATCCTTATTTACCAAGATGGAATGGATCATCCCACTGATGATTGTATCAGCTCTCACTCTTCTGTGCCTCATAATGCTGCTTGCAGTACTGATTTACTGGAGGTAAAATTCATTCATTCATTCATTATCTCCCGCTTATCCTCTATTAGGGTCGCGGTGGGGTTTCCCATGCCCATCCAGGGGAGAACGTCTCGGGGGGGGGGGGGGGGGGGGGGGGGGGGGGGGGGGGGGGGGGGGGGGGGGGGGGGGGGGGGGGGGGGGGGGGGGGGGGGGGGGGGGGGGGGGGGGGGGGGGGGGCGCCAATCCATCGCTGGGCACACACTCACTCACACAGACACACTCTATATGGGGCAATTTTGAGAATTCAATTAACTTGATCCATGTTTTTGGACTGTGGGAGGAAACCGGAGAACCCGGAGGAAACCCACGCAGACACGGGGAGAACATGGAAACTCCACCCAGATGGGGATTCGAACCGGGAATCCCCAGCGCTGAGAGGCGAACGTGCTAACCACTAAGCCACCGTGCCGCCCTGGAGGTAAAATATTTCACCAAAATGTCCTTTCATGTTTATGTTAACATTTTTTCAAAGTTTTGCTCAGGGATATAAATGTCTAATTAAAAGTCAAAGTTTTTTAAAATTCCATTTATCCATTATCTTCCAGTAAAACTAGGATAGCGGGGGGTTCCAATTGCCCATCCAGGGGAGAACATTTCAAGCGTTGAGCAGATACACCCAGAGCAGATACACCCAGGA
This sequence comes from Corydoras maculifer, assembly GCA_019802435.1. NCBI lineage: Eukaryota > Metazoa > Chordata > Actinopteri > Siluriformes > Callichthyidae > Corydoras > Corydoras maculifer. The sequence goes on from JAFMOD010001110.1 coordinate 903,062, forward strand.
CAGGGTGCCAATTTATACCAGCCAATTCTCCTTTAGCCTATGATTTTGAACTGTGGAAAGAAACCTGGAGAACCCGGAGGAAACCCACGTAGACACGGGGAGAACATGGAAACACAACCCAGAACAATATTCAAAGTCACTTTGGAAAAAAGCATCTGCTAAATGACGTGAAGGATGAAAGATGAACTGAATCGTAACACTGTTTTTTTTTCATTAATATTTGTGCTTCTTTGTTATGACACCAGATAAATAGAAATACCACAGCCTCTTATATTCTTAGGTCTATCATCTTGTTTTAGAATCTAAACTAATTCCTGGATTTTGTCATTCTGTATCATCAGAAGCCCACATGCAGTATTATCAATAAAAACACAGAATCCCATTAACCAGTAGGTGATTTTATGGGGTGTGCCATTGCTCTAATTAACAAGATGACAAAAAACACATTCCACTTGTTAACCCCATTTATACGTTAAAAAGGTGTGTCACTAACTATTGGGCTGCTCAGTCTTCCCTTTAAAAATATCAAATGAATTACTGCCAAGAACTAAAACCTTCCCCATGATGACTGTATTAGTGCAGAATATGGAGTTGGAAAGATTCTGTATGTTCAGTTTTGTGCTTTCCTTTGGGACTAAAAAGCAAGGGGGCAGCAATTTTAACCAAATATATTAGTTTTTTTTTTCCTAAGACAGCCTGTCAACTGGCTTCTCTCGATTGTTCTTATTTGTGAGTGATTGTGATGGACTGGAGCACTTTTCTAAGTGTATTCTTGACTTGCGCCCAGTGTTCTTAAAAAGGCTCTGGACCCACTATGACCCTGACAGGGATGAAAGGACAACTGAAGATGAATCACAAATGAATGAAACTAAAGGTGGAAGGAAGGAAAAACTCTAAAGCTGTGATATCTAAGAGATTTATGATCTTTATGGTATTGAGGTTGCTATAGTTACCTCAGGAAATCTTAATGGCAAGAACCTGTTAGCAAGTAATATTTGAAAAATAGTCCAAATTGCCAGGATAAGTAAAACTTCAAACAAATTCCAAGTGAATTTTATATTTTATATAATGCCTGTAACAGTGTTATTAAGCATAACATCATCGTTTCAAAATAAAGTTACAAATAAGACAAAGTATCCTGATTGTACCTTTACCTTGGGTTAACCATTTTGGTAATCTCATTTCTATAATAGGCAATCTTACATTAGTGGAAGAGGGTTAATGATGAAGTAAATGAAATTGTGAATCGGTTGAATAGGCTTGTCGAGAACTTAATGAAGAGTGATCTTATGACTGAGTGGAAGAGACACAGATGGATATTTGACAGCTTTCTAGAGAATACAGACTTCATTTGATTTGTCATTAAGATGTCGTAAATGCACTGTATAAAGTATATTGCATGATAACAGCAAGAAAAAAGCTACGTCAAGAATGTCAGTCAGGGCTGTTGACTTGTTTTTGTCTTTCTTTTTTAATTATGCTGCAGACCCTATATTTTACAAGTTTAGTTTTATTAAAGCAATAAGGTATGAGAGGGCGGGCATTATTATAAATAAATCACAGGACAGAGGTGTTGTTGGGCACAAAGCGAAATGCTGTTACTCTTTCCTATGATTTATTCACAGTAATGCACGACCATGAGTGTCTTATTGCTTTTATAACACTGTTCCAAACACACTTTTTTCAGAAATGTATTTTTTGAAAACAAAATTTTTAATTGGTCTTCTGCTATGTAATCTAGTCCAAAATAAATGTTGTTTGCTGAGTAACAGGAGAACAGTCTTTCTAACAATCAAAAAATGTAATTTAATGGCCAAATTACAAAACACAAGGTATAAACAACAGCTGCAACAGGTTTAGTGCTCATTGGAAATCCACTTGCTCTTTATATTAGTCTGTATTTCCATTGATGGTACATGAGTTTAAATAATGTGTTGTATTGCACGCATTGACACTATTGTGAAGCAGTCAGAGGTGTACATTATTGTCATATATAGGACTTGGCTGGACAAACGGCTCAGCATATCAGATTTAAGGACTGGAAGTAGCCATTTTATAAGTCATTTATATCACGTCTTATTGTAGTTGTTAAGGGGAACAGAGCCAACGAAATTGATCTAATATCCCATTTTAAATGAAAGCTTCTTAAATGTTGAGTAATGAGGGTTTGTGCACAAATCGCTATACTTTTTTTTGATTTTTGCAGAGCAATCCTTCAGCTTTTACACATTTCTGTAATAATTGTGAGCTTTCCTTCACTCTAAAAAAGAAGACTTTGAAGCCAGATTTTCTGCACGAAACTTTTTTTAGGCAAGCCCCAGATTGTCTCAGATAACCTCCACTTCATAGATTTTTTATGGGATGCTGCAGTTTGAAGACCTCTTGTGTACATCAATGAAATCGCTACTGAAACAGAATGACAGTGCTTTTGTGAGACCATTGGTCTTGAATGTTCCATTAGTATGCAGAGCGGCCTTGCCTAGAAAGTGCTCACATACTTTGAAATATTGTAGCTTGCAGGGCCCTAGCACGTCTCACTTGCTCAATGGGTAAACATGTAGACACTACCCTGAGGCCACTAGTATGAAACAGTATGACCCTTCTGTTTCTTAGACCATGGTATCTAAAGTATTAACTTTGCTGGGAAAATGCATATAGTGGGCATTTTCTTGGGGTGGACAGAGATTGACACCAGGCTTTCCAAACCAAACATACATGTATTGTACCTAAATACTGGTTGTTCTTTACTCTCTCTCTATCTTCCCATAAGACCAAATCCATGCTGCTCTGGTACACAAGGTACCCCGTTGGGACAATAGCTATCTCCTGCTCGATGTGAATGGGGGGGGGGGGGGTTAACTACCTTCAGGTGGCAAAGACTTTCCCTTTGCTCACTGTTGCTACCACAATTGGCTGCCCTGGGAGAAACACATTAGCTTTTACATTTTTAAAATTCTTTTAAATGTTTAGTTTAAGCATGAACAATACACTACTATGTATCATGAATACAGTTCACTAACATAACATTGACAGACAGCTTATTAAGTCACATGGCATCATGGATGCTACGTTCCAGCAAAAATAAATCAAACCCAGACTTTTGAGGTCTTTTCAAGGTCTTGTTATTTTGTTTTTTAGTCTTTTATATTAAACTACAAAGAAATTTCGGAGGACAAGCTGAAGAAAAGGTCCACAAGCGTGGACTTCAGAAAACTACCCTACAGTGTTAGAACTCAGTAAAAAGTCGGGGCATGTGCTCACTGAGAACTACATATCTTCAAGGACTTTTGTTTCTTTTTGATGTTAGACCATATGTATGAATGTTTGCTTAGTTGTGAACAAAATTTGTTTGCGGGATTGTTTATAATCATGTATAATCACGTGTTAAGGAGCTATGGAGCAAAATAATTGCATGTATACCCTTGAAGTGCTCATGATGGGCAAGAGTCCAGAATTTAAAAAATCAACCCTATGAAATGTTCATGAATAGACCATAAGTGCATCACTCGAGTAATAGGTGTTATGCAGTGATGCATCATATAGCATTATTGCTTTGCAATATTAAGGTCCCCGTTTTGAATCCTGGTTGGGAACAAAGTACTATTCATTCGTTATCTTTCGTGTAATATTTCACTTGGTTCGCGGGAGGTGGAGGGGGTGGGGGTGGGATTCTAACCTGGATTCCCAGCACTAAAACCCTGTGCCTCCCTCAAAACAAACATACTATCTTAAAAATGTTGGAGTGAGCTATTGTTCATGTCTGGTATACATAAATCTTTAACATATTTGTGATATGTAGTTGTTTTTGTTAATTAATATGGACCTGATCAGGTTAGTGCAAGCAGTGCTGGATCTATAACCTCTAGCTCTGTGAACTTATTAAAACAATGTAATAAAAATATATTTAACGGCCTAATCTTTGCCACTTTTCAATTTTTTTTCAGTAAAAACCCTCATTTATTTACATTTGGACAACAAATTCAAAACAAATAAAACATGAACATTCTCAATCACCAGCCTGCTGACAGAGCAAGCATTTGACAAGACCAAAGCACTTCTGACAAACTAATCTATGATTAACTATGGTTATTTGTCTCATGTTGCAAAATCCCACAGCCTTCAGGATTAGAATCCATCCCCAGTTTTTTTCAGTGTAGAAATATACGAGAGGTTCCGACAATCGATTGCGGGTAGCTGTTAACTAAAACTAAATGACAGCTGCCACACACATGGTCTTAAATACAATTACCTTAATATACGTATATTATAAATAATACACAAAAATTAAAACTAGTTAAATGTGTAGAATAAAAGAAAATTTGTGCTGCAAATGTGTTGCAAATGAAGTAAACTGGGGAATGGTATATATCACAAGTACATCCTTGTTTTTTATATTGCATGTCTTTTGTCTTAAAATGTGACTGTAGTGTACCATCAGTCTATTATTAACTACAGGTGATTAGAGTTATTGGCTAATATTGTCATCCTCTATCCACAAATGCTCAATACCAAATAGTCAGATATGACACTTTAAAGTGCACTGATTATGTACAAGATCAGTGTAGCCATTGTCAGGGGGCTGAGATTGCAGTGGCCTTTAAGTCTTACAAAACCATGTTGCACAAAAAAACAGGTACCTCAGTGTTCACATTATGTCACCAGAGTCTCCTAGATCCTATAAAGTATCTCGGTGTCTAAAATATCATCTCACTATTATTATTATTAATAATAATAATAATAATTATTATTATTATTATTATTATTATTATTATTATTATTATTATTATTATTATTATAATTGCCCAATGATAGATTGGCGCCCTGTCCTGGGTGTATCTGCCCAGCGCCCGAAACCAGCCAATGATTTTATTTATATCGCGCTTTTAGGGACCTCAAAGACACTTTACAAAAACAGATGAATCATTAAAACACACAAAACATATTAAACATTAACACAGTTATACAATACGAGAAGCCAAATTAAAAAGCAGAAACAGAAATAAAATGTCAAATTAAATTAAATCAGAGGTTAAAAGCAATCTGAAACAGATGGGTTTTAAGAAGTGATTTAAAAGTAGACAGGTCGGAGGTGTCACGTAAAGTTTCAGGGAGAGCGTTCCATATTGAGGGGGCAGCAACAGAAAAGGCTCTATCGCCCCAGGTTTGATGATTAAAGCCCCTAGACCCCTTTACATTACCACTAGACCCCTTGTTGATTAAATTGTACGTTAACTAAGGCCTTTGGGTTCCACATCATTCACAACGCAAAGGCCCCTAGACCCTTGAAGGAAAAAATAGAAGCTGACCACTAAGGCTCCTAAAACTTGAAGATGCTTAGATGCCTCAGCATCTACAACATGGATCTCTGGCCCATTTGTTTAAAGCATAAATTGACCTTGTGGAAACAATACTTGGATATTTACAAGCATTTGTCCAGGCTCTTTTGGTCATCTGTTCATGTCTTTGGCTTCTAACTGTGATGTCATCAAGGAAAAGTAAGTAGACTTTTCAATGCATATCCATCGGACATGGAAATGAACTTGCCAACACACTCATCCGATTCAAGACTTTCATGTCTAACTCTGTGGATGAGAACTACACAACTAAATTGCTTAAGTCTTTCCAGGCACTTACTCTGCAGTCAATTGGTGTTTTCTCACTTTTGCCTGTGACAGTGTGCCAAGCGTGTCAAACACATCAACATTGTCACTTAAGCCAGTAGAGTTAGACCTTGAATTTAATGATTTGCTGAATGATTTTGTAAGAGAAAGGCAAGAAAGACACAAATATGAAAAGAGGTGGGTAGGGGTGGTTGGAAGTTACCCAAAACACATGTGCCTAGTAGCCTCAAGGGAGCATGGGCTGGCCTTGCATGTGTTATATTATGACTGTGATGATAGGTGAAGGAATTTGGAGATGAAATATACCACTGTTTCTGAATACATAAGTCATAGAACTGAAATCTCTACATAATAAGAGGCTTACTCTCCTTACTATTGCCTTGTTTTACACCGGGACAGATAAAGACAAATAAGGGTTTTTTATTCTTCTTTTATCTCGTCTTGTAATAATGCTTATCATATTTTTCTGCAGTAGCAAAAACAATTTTATAATTGTAAATAGTTGAACATAAGAGTGGCATGGTGGCTCAGTGGTTAGAGCTGGGAATTCAGGTTTGAATCCTGATGGGTGGCTGTTCCATGTTCTCCCTATGTTCCTGTGGTTTTTATTAATTGCCTTTATATATATAGTGTGTGTGTTTGTGTGCCAGTAATGGATTGGCCGAGTATCCTGGGTGTATCTGCCCAGCACCCAAAACGTTTTTTCCCCACAACCCCAGTCTTTAGTGTAGGATTTAACGGAATATGAGTTTAAAATAAAGTGTGGTTTTGGTTACAATATGACAATATGAATATTCGTATGAGGCTTCTAATGCAAACTAAAGAACATGCTTAATGTGCGCTACAGATTCTCTTAATTTTATACTCTATCGTGACATATTTAAGTACAAATCATCTGAATGATATTCATCAGTTTTGACAAAACATATAATAATTAAAACTGTTTATTTCATTTCATTGCTTCTATCTGCATTTTTTTTAGTTTTACTTTTTTCATGAAATCTCTCTGGTGTGATTATCACACATTCTTACATTTTGTATTTCTTTTATTTCTGTCAGCAGAACATTTGACAGATTCTAACAGCTGACGCTGAATGGCCTGGGGTTGACATAAACATGACTTTTCTTTATTTCAGAGACTCTCAAGTGTGAAACAGTTCTGTCAGATTCAGACAGTGTGAATTTCAGTGTTTGCTATTTGTTCCACTAACTCAAATCTTCCTTGCACTTCTTAGGAGATTTTTCCGGACCACTCACACCTGCTTAGAAGACAGAAACTCCCAACATGTAATTAACAACGAAAGTTTATCTGCCCTGTTCATACCTGGTGGGTCTTATGCAAACACTCACTTAGGTTCATGTTGTCAATTAGGAACACATTTGCCAAGTTATCCATATAATGCTGTGTTTTCTTGAGTTTCTCACATTATTAACAATGCAAGCTGTTTAAATTGGTCCATTTGTGCAGTTGATGGTTTTGTTAAATAGATAGTGTGATGCTATTGTGCTAGTGTGATCGTGCCATTTACCTTGCTATTTTTACATGGTCATTCTCTTATTCTGCTTTTTGTAATCTTCCCTTTGTCATCATGACAGGTTCAAATGGTAAAATTAAACATAAAGATACACATAAGTACACTAGTTGTAGTCACCGTTTCAGCTAAACAGTGAAAAGCAATGATTTTCATCTGGACTTAAATTTGTATTTTTATAAGTACACTATATTAGAAGATGACATGTAGAAATGTAATAGGGTGTGGCAAATAGTTGTACATATTCAAGCCCTGCTTTTATCTTCCTTCTAAAGTTCGCCCATACTGATTGTGTAATGGTAGCTGTAAGTTTTCCCTTTCAGTAATAACCTGTGCCTTCTTATGGTTGATTATATTAAACAATGACCAGTGTACCAAACCTCTGTTAGTCAGGGGTAACAGATGATACCAAACACAGATGCTCCCTTCTAAATATCATCATTATTCAGTGTCTCCTCCAATACAAAAAGCTAATATTCAGCTTTGAAGAGATCACACCAGCCAGTAGCGAATGCACATGCAGACCTATTAAAATTACTTTTGAATTATTATTAGAAATCCCATGATCATCCTATTTGTCTTTTCTAAACCTTCAAACGGCTGTTCAATCCTGTGTAAAAATGCACCTGAGAGATTTGTTGTTTCAGGGGATTTGCACATGCAAATGAGTTTAGCACAAATCTTTACACAAGACTGCTGAAATTGTGGCAATCATTAAGACCTTCCTTTCCCTGTAACTGTAAAAAAAACTCCATGATACTCTCAAGGACTGTAAAAGGGGGAGATTTTTTTATATTTAAATTTCCCTCAAATACTTTCTTTTAATATGCAATATTAATAAAAATAAAATAAGATTTCTGTTTTCGGTAAATAGACTGGATAATAGCTGAGTTTGTATAAATGTACATTTTTATTTAGGAAAACATAGTAGTGAATACAAATTATGTCACGCTTACTGGTCAAGACACGAGAATTAATTAATATTCTCCTGATAAGTGCTTGTCACCACACTTCATTAAGGATTTATTCACAATTCTTATATTTAACTATGGAACCATGCAGCACCTTTAGCTGCCTTTAGTAAACTGTTGATTATGGCAGTATCAAAGCATCTACCAAAGATTGCATTTATCCGATAATAGGTTCAAAAATAGGCACTTGTCTAACAATAAAAATGTACTATTGTAAAAAGAGATGTATAAATAAACTACTTGAACTTAAACTTCATATAATACTTTTATCTATTCAACCTTTATCCAACTTACAATGGATTTTAGTGGTTATTTAAATAATTTTCCAATAATATTGCCATAGAACATGCCCAAAACAACTTGAACATTATACACTGATGCTTTATTGGATTAATTTCTGCAAATTGCATTGGCCAGTAAAGCAAGGAACACTCACTCTACTGTTCTTGGAATTAGTCCATGACAATACAACCCTTGAGGCATGATGCATTGTCATTGGGTATACAGCTACCAGTGATCCAAATTTTGTTGTGTTTTGCCAAATAATTTTTCATTTCTGATTTCCTCAGACAGCACTGACACTCAAACTGATTGGTTTGTGTTAAAGAGGCCAAAGATTTCTGCATTTAGACAAGTTAGTTAGTTCACTGTAAATGGCTTTACTATGCATCACTTCTCCATAATTTTTTAATAGATTACTACCAAAAATAAAAAACCTGCATGAGAAAACTCTATGAGGTGAGCAGTGTTTAAAATAGTGACTCTGATTAATTTAGCTCAGATCACCATATCTTGTTTAATGTCACTATGCGTACTTGCTTTTTTCATTCTGCTGTGGATTCACACTTAAATCATCAAGTAAAATAGTTGATTTGATCTTACAATGCCTCCTGTGGTTACTTGTCAGAAAAACTTATGTTTTTTACATCATATGTAAGAAGAATGTTTCAGTATGTTTTATTAGGTCCTGTTTAGAGAATCTACTTGTCTGTTTGTATTAGATTTATAATGAATGTCTACATTACTTTTACATTTAATTATTTAGCATATACTCTTATCCAAAGGGACTTACAAGTGAGTAAACACATATCAGTAAGTTAAAAAAAACAGTACTGCAGTATTATCAATCATGATCATATATATATATATATATATATATATATATATATATATATATATATGTGTGTGTGTGTGTGTGTGTGTGTTTGTGTGTGGGCGGCACGGTGGCTTAGTGGTTAGCACGTTCGCCTCTCAGCGCTAGGTATTCCCAGTTCAAATCCCCATCTGGGTGGAGTTTCCATGTTCTCCCCGTGTCCGCGTGGGTTTCCTCCTGGTTCTCCGGTTTCTTCCCACAGTCCAAAAACATGGATCAAGTCAATTGAGTTCTCCAAATTGCCCCATGTAGAGTATGTTTGTGTGAGTGAGTGTGTGCCCAGCCATTGGTTGGCGCCCTGTCCTGGGTGTATCTGCCCAGCGCCCGAGACGTTTTCCCCTGGATGGGCATGGGGAACCCCACCGCGACCCTAATAGAAGATAAAGCGGAAGATAATGAATGAATATATGTGTGTGTGTGTGTGTGTGTGTATATATGTTCTTTAGAACAGATATTGTAAAATAAATTTATAACCTTTCCCAGGTTGTGATATTCAGCGGTAATGTGTTCGCTAATGTCATGTCATTTTGTTTGGTATGTGCACACATCTAAGTAGTAAAGAACAACAAACTGTCAAAAATTGTGTGTTAGTAAAGACAGTCACAATTCTTCATAATTAATTATTCATTCATTCATTATCTCCTGCTTTATCCTATATTAGGGTCGCAGGGGGGGTTCCCCATGCCCATCCAGGGGAGAACGTCTTGGGCGCTGGGCAGAAACACCCAGGACAGGGCACCAATCAATCGCTGGGCCATAATTAATTAATTGTGTGAATTTGTTTATTAATACCTGACTACTAATTACTGTATTACACATTCATTTTAATTACAGTTTTCACAGCAGTGGCAACAGTTCCTGAAGGTGGATGAAAAAAAAAAAGTTTTAAAAAATAGTTTTGTTTGGTGTATGTATTAGGATTGTTTCCAACAAATGTTGCTTAGGAAAGTCTGTCCACTGTCTTCTAGTTTCCGTACTTATAACAATTTTGCCCTACATGTAGTTTATAAAATCTCACTAAAATAACTAGCACTAAATATAGTTTTAATGACATTCTCATATTGGTGCATTATATTATTGCTGTAGGTAAAAGTATCATATTTCGTAAAAGCTGTAAAATAAATGTATTGGAGCAAGAAAGGCAATGATTCTCTTGCAATATTGAATTGTAAGTATAAAGTACTGTCCAAATGCCTCAAAATATGTTCTTCAGTACTCAAGTAAATTTACATAATTTGTTTTCTCTTCCGCACATTAGTTTGCATGTAAGGGCTTTTCTTCTGAACATGATGATCTTACATTATTCATCTGATATTGTCCAGGCTGTGATTTATTTACTGCTTCCTTCATTTCACATTCATTTTATTTAATTGCAAATATAACTGTTTATTTAGCATAATGTAAAGGTAGCCATTTTAATTACAATCCTTATTTTATGTCTCACAGCTGTACAAACTCTTAACCTGTGTGAAAACATGTATTTTAGATTATCTTGAAGCCATCCCAGTTGCACAGTTCATCAAACATACCATAGAGCTCTACTCCAGCAACCAACATGGCTTCTCAAAAGAATTTGAGGTGAGGAGGAACTAGAGGTGTGTGAATGGCGCAACTGTAGCAGCTGACAGATGGTTATGAGGAAGGGCTAATTAAAAATAAAGTCTCATTAAAACAATCCCCTGCTAGAGGAATGTGTGCAAAAACACATTTTTAGCTGGCTTCATAAAAAAAAACATTTTGAGGGGTTAAGTCTGAAAAATGAGGTTCTTGCTAAATACTTGTACTCAAGTAATTTGTCTATGCGGCTGGTGTTAACATCCCAGTTGGACAAAAGACCAACTGCTAGCCATATGTTTTGAGGGATGTCATCACTGTTGCTGCACACCAGGGTGGTAATTATGATGATGGTGAAGAAAATCTAGTCAACATTGCATTGATGTTATAATTAAATGATTCAGATAAGTAGGGTAATTAATGTAAATTGCAATTAAATGTGACTAATTTGTGGAATGATCAAAAAATCTTTTGTTTGTGCCATGAATTTAATCAGTATAAATATATTTTGAACTTGTAAACTGAGGGTTTATTAAGAATTATTATATATATTAATAAGTGACAGATATTTAGACCATTAATGGATTGTTTTTGATTTCTCATAGGAGGTTCAGCATTGTACAGCAAAAATAAAGACACCGGCAGAGCATTCAAATCACTCAGACAACAAGCACAAAAACAGATACATTAACATAGTAGCCTGTAAGTGTTCAGCAATCATGCGTACATAAGCAAAGTTAGATTTCTTATGATTAGTAGTGATATAAAATTATGACTGTTTTGCACTCCTCTCCAGATGATCATAGCAGGGTGAAGCTACAGCTGTTGCCTGGAAAAGATACCAAACACACTGACTACATCAATGCTAACTATGTTGATGTGAGTATGCACATATGCATATGATATATATATATATATATATATATATATATATATATATATATATATATATATATATAATTTAGTACATGTACAAATTTCAGTCTTTTGTTAGCTAGTTTTGTTTTGCTTACACAGAGCTATAACAGACCCAGGGCATACATCGCTGCTCAAGGACCCCTGAAATCCACATTTGAAGACTTCTGGAGAATGATCTGGGAACAGAGCATAAGTGTTATTGTAATGATCACCAATCTGGTGGAGCAAGGCAGAGTATGTTATCAGCACACCTTATTTATTTTTCTATTTAATAAGAAATAAAAAGTGCCCTCACCTTTCACAACTGCAGTGAAACTTTTTAATGAATATGTTTATTTAGTTAATTAGTTTTTTGTATCATTTTTTTCACCTAAAAAATAAATAGAATAAAGTTGTGTTTGCAACTCTGCATGTAATAAAAAAATTCACTAAATAGGGATGGATCTATAAATAACACATGCTTTTTCAAACAGAACAATGTTTACATTTAATAAAGATATTTTAGTAAAATTTAACTATTCTAAAAGGAAAAGTTGCCCCTGACATAAAAACACAAGCCAGTGGACATAGTAGGCAGATAGTATTTGACATGTATGAGTCCAAGGGGGCAACAGAGAACTACAAGAAAAGGAATGTTTCATAAACCAATAAACAATTAAGAGAATAAAAAAAACATTTGACACTTCCAACAAGCTGAACATTATCAGGCGGCACATAGAGGTCGGCACAACATCTGTGCAGTGCATAAATAAGGCAAGACTTGTGTTTGCATAGACGTCACACCATGATGCTTTAACAGGATGTTATTGATGGCTGTGTGATGAACTGTGAATGGCTGTCCAGTGCTTATAGGCACTTTTACACACTTAATCTACAATTGTTGGCAGGTTTCTATGGAGTCCATCTTTATTAAACTCAACCACAAATATTATTTATGTATTACCTAATCCAGTGGCAGGCCATGCATTTCACACTTAGACCTTCAGCAATGCTCCGTCTAAATCAATCAACCTGTCAATAACTATTTTAAAATATCTTACTATGCAGAAATGCAGTATAAAGGGCCATTGCATCGCAGATAGATAACACATGAAAAATCACCAACAAAACCTCATTAAATTGCAATATAATTTAGACTCACACTCACCAAATATCCTGAGAATATCCTGATATTTTTACACAAAAATACAAAGTATTTATGGATAAAATATAATTAAATTCAGTCTGTAGTTTAGAATTTTTTAATCCTTCTCTCTACTCATTGCTACAGTTTTCAGCTCAGTAGCTCTTTTAAGTTAAGATGGATTTTTTTTACCTTATCAAGTTAGCAATGAACACATGATCATGATCATCAGCAATAACCAAACCAGTATCTGTTTTTATATATGTTTCTTTTAAACACATTAGTTAAATTGTTAGATTTTACTGCTGTGGTTTTACTTTTATGAATTAATAATTTATTGTTATTCAAGTGTCAGATAACTGATAAGTTACAAATGCATTACATCAAAAGAATATGTGAAGAATAAAAGACACCTGACTATTATATTTATTCATTCATTATCTTCCGCTTATCCTCTATTAGGGTCGCGGTGGGGTTCCCCATGCCCATCCAGTGGAGAACATCTCGGGCGCTGGGCAGATAGACCCAGGACAGGGCGCCAATCCATCGCTGGGCACACACTCACTCACACAGACACACTATAAACAGGGCAATTTTGAGAACTCAATTAACTTGATCCATGTTTTTGGACTGTGGGAGGAAACCGGAGAATCCGGAGGAAACCCACGCAGACACGGGGAGAACATGGAAACTCCACCCAGATGGGGATTCGAACCGGGAATCCCTAGCGCTGAGAGGCGAACGTGCTAACCACTAAGCCACCGTGCCGCCCTGACTATTATATGTACAAGGTTATTGAATTTTGAATTCTAAAGCTGTGGGCATTAATTTAGTATTCAACCAGACCATCCTTCCCCCTTTTTATCTATAACAGCCTACAGTCTTGTCAGTCTGCAGTGTCTGTAGTATTTTGGCTTGAAGTCATGATTTCAGTTTATTTAAAAAGTGTTCATTATGGTTCAAGTCAGAGATTAGAGAAGGTCACTGGAGTTTCTTCACACCAAACTTGTCAAACCACAGAGCACATTAATATAACCCACTATGTTTAAAGAGCAAAGGAGCCTGTTTATTTTTAGGTTAAATAATTACAAACTGGTTTCTATGTACTTTTTAGAGAAAAATGTAAATAGTGTAACTCCTTTGCCAATAAGATCTTGGCAAATTGCCATAACTGGCATAATGCCCCTGATTTTTTGATATTTGAATTTGAAGTACTTGGCACTGAAGACACTGCTCATCTTGTTGGCTTGTTGGGCCTCTATCTGGTTGGCTTCTCTCATACACCAAAACTCTAACCTTGATGTAACAAGTTTCAAAATGCAACACTTGATTTCTTTTTCACTCGTTTTGTTTTGCACAGAGAAAATGTGATCAGTACTGGCCCTCAGAGAACAGTGAGGATTATGGGGGAATCATAGTGACGCTTAAGAGCACCAAGATGCATGCATGGTACACTCTACGTCACTTCCACATCCGTAACACCAGAGTGAAGAAGGTGGGCCTCTGTTTTAGAAGTGATTTATTTACTTAGTCAACTTCTTAAGAGTACCTTAATGTTCTTGTTTTCACTCAGGGTCAAAAAGGGAGACAAAATGAGAGACTCGTTGTTCAGTACCACTACACACAGTGGCCGGATATGGGTGTGCCTGAGTACACACTTCCAGTGCTCACATTTATCTCCAGATCATCTGCAGCTTGCGTGCCGAACTCCGGCCCTGTTCTGGTGCACTGCAGGTACTGTGCATCTTGGGAAATATAAATCCTGATTTAGTGAATTGCTAGACAGTAATACCCGGGTTTGGATTTGTTGCTTTCACCCTCTCTTTTCTCGGTATAGTGCTGGTGTGGGGAGGACAGGCACGTATATTGTAATTGACAGCATGCTCCAGCAGATAAAAGAGAAAGGCTCAGTGAATGTCCTGGGCTTTCTCAAACACATCCGCACCCAGCGCAATTACCTTGTCCAGACAGAGGTTAGTATGTTGTGATGGAATTCTCACACTTGCTCTGACTCTGTGTGAGTGCCTGCATGAGACCAATACTCAGTTATGTGCCAATAAAGTATTCTAAATCTAAAAGTTTTTTTTTACTTCTTAAGGCTTTAACAGCTGTTTCAATAAACATCCATTTCTCTACAGCAAAGTCTTAAAAGAGCAATATATAAACCAGTAGGCACCGACGTTATGACCACCTTTTTATTTTTAAACCATGTTGTAATTTTCACTTAACTTGTAGTTGTTGTATAACAACATCACATAGTCCATCTGTTTCTTTTTGTCAATCAACTTGTTTTTAAAGAACATAGCACTGACAGGATCACACAGAGCAGGGATTATTTGTGTGGTGGATTGTTTTTAAAGCCACAGTAAGTCTAGGGTGTTGAACTGGTACAAGGGGGTCAGACAAAGCACTGCTGAGTTTTTATACACTCTTTCCACTCTACTACCATCATTCTTATTGATCCATCATGCAAATGTAAAGTCTCCATAGTCTGTAAAAAGTCCATAGCAACTCTTTCTTCATATAGATAATGTTAGTCATCATTTTATTTCTTTATTCATGATTATAGGATGCTGAACATAGAACACCATCGGCTGGATAGTTTCTTGTCATAGACTGTTCTTATTCCAGTAGTGGCATTGACTTTAAAATCACAAATGGGTCGAATTTTTACGTTACAGCACAACACACACTAATATCCCACCTCTGCAGTAGTATCACTGCAGTGCTGAGTATGATCTACCACATCTAATACTAGCTGCTCTGTAAAGGTCTTTATCATAAAAATATATGATTAAGGATTGCTATCAAATAAAAACTAATGGACTAGGCTCTGCAATTGTAAATCTATAAAGTAGTATAAGTTCAAATGGTGAAGCTGAATAGAAAATAAAAAAAGGAATTAGAAAGATGCAGTGGTTTACGTTTTGTAACTAATTTGTGGATATACTGTGCACATATAATATGTATGTAATTCTTGCAGGAACAGTATGTTTTTATTCATGATGCTCTGGTGGAAGCAGTCCTTAGTAAAGATACAGAAGTTCCTGCATGGCAGCTTCATAGCTATGTAAACAACCTCCTATGTCCAGACCCCACTGGCATGACTCACATGGAGAAACAATTTAAGGTAATGACTATTCATAAAAATAAAGTCTTTTTATCCACATTTTTAATTGGTAGGTACAACCTGGATTTCAAATAAACATATAATGAACATCCCTTTGACAGCAGAATGCTTTAATGAATTGAATAAATGAATTGATTCCCCAATGAATTTAACTCGTTTGCAATTGTAGGTGCAATTGCAGCAACAAGTTAATCTATTATGCAGTGAACAAGTCTCTGTGCTTTATTTATTTAAACAATTAAGTTAATTAGATGTTAAAAGAAGGTTGTGATAAATGAAAAATCAAGAAATAATGAGCTTATTGGAATAAACAATCACCTTTATTTAAAGTCGTGTGTAAATTATTATGGATTAAGTAACTGATACAGTTGTGTTGTTAAATGATTTTTAATGTTATTTTTTTTGATCAAGTAAAGAAAATGTGTTTCTGCAAACATAGTCATTTGCTATTAAAACAAGGCAGAGAGGAAACATGATATTCAACATTACCACAAGTGAGCTAATTTAATAATTGTTGCTGAATCTCATGTGTTGTCATTACAAATTTGGTAAGTTCGTCACCATGTGACTTTTTTTGTAGCTATGGCTGGATCCTGTGCTTTGCCTATATCAAACAAGTGATAAAGAAATTAGTTTGTTTGTTTTCAAAACGTTTCAAATATCATATGTTGCTCTCCTGTGTGTGCCAGTTCTCTGAAGAGCATTGCAGTCTTGTACCACATTCAGTGGTCTTATTTTAAATAGATGGTTTAACTACTGGTAGGTTTTTAGGATGTAGGAGGAAACTGAATAACCTGTATTCTGCAAAAAAAACATGTTTTCTGCTTTATCCCTAGTATTTTCTTACATGTGAAATCAGTATTTGGTGGCTCTGCGGAGATCACAATATCTGTCTCAAAATGTTTTTTCTAAGACTGGATAGATTAGAAAAATGTAATATATATATATATATATATATATATATATATATATATATATATATATATATATATATATATATATATATATATTCCTTCATCCTGACTCCATCCTAGAGCAAAATTATTCTGGTACATATCTGGCCCATTTGCTACATAGATTGGCAGCACTTGGATGGCCTGCTCTCAAATGCAAGATGTGGGTCACATACAGTATGTACCATATAAGGGCCACGCATTAGCCTACAGTGGCTTTAATGGAGGTAGCACCACCAAATCTTGACTATATATATAACAAATGTTTTTCGCAACATGTGGCTCTGTTTTCACAACTGGCTTAACTGTAGCATTATTAATATAATTGCCAATCTGGTTTTAAAGTCTTGATTTTTTATTCGTTATAGCAAGTGCTTCCAGAAGAGATTGAGAGTATTGAGTTGTTTCTCAAAATTGCTGAAAGTCTCAGCATTATGGACAGTGATCATTCCACCATTTAGTAGTAGTGAAGAAGATGGCACCATGTTGATTTTGGGGAACCAGGCAGCAGTAATCAATAGAGTGCAGTGAACGAGACAGAGAGTATCTTTGGAAAATAGAGTGTGGATAAAAGGTAGCAAGTGCACAGATTTTCCTGTAGGCCAAAGTTAATTTCTTGTTTTGAATGTGGGCAGCTACAGGGAGCCAATGGAGTGAAATGAGTAGTGAAGTAACATGGGCTCGATTGGGTTGGTTAAACAAGGCGAGCTGCAGAGTTCTGTATCGGCTGAAGAGATTTGATCGTATAAGCTTAGAAACAGGCAAGCAATGCATTACAGTATTTGAACTGGGAGAGGATGAACAGCTGAGTGGCTTGATTAGTCAAAAAAAAGGCCTGATCCTCCTGATATTGTAAAGAAGAAAGGCAGGCAGGTTTTGTGACCTGTTCAGAGAGTTTGAGCTGTGTGTTTATGGTGAAGCCAAGATTATGGACAGAGGTGACCTAGATTTTGATAGCTCCCCTGTGTTTACCTGTGCATGATACCCACCTTATAGCAAAGGATGCCACCTATCACCTATATTAGGGGTGTAAATTAGAGCCTTCATGACAATTTGATTCAATATCCATTCTTCAATCCAACGATTCGATTATTTTTGATACTTAAAAATTCTTCACGATACTATTCAATTTAATATGATTAAATATGATCCAAAATTTAATGTTTTTACATTAAATCTTTTAAGTTTTTAAGAAATTAAGAAGAAAATAATTTGCCATATAATTTAAAAAAACAGAAATAGCCCCTTGTCGGTGTAACTTTTCTTTCACCAGTCATCTCATTGAGTATAACATTATTACATATATCATGTAAAATTAAATCAGGTGATACACATTGAAGTGGAAAAGTTTCACTTTGAGCTACAGACTGGTATTTATTTGAGGAAAATTGATATTGGCTTCTGTTCAGTTAGGCCTTCATGAAGATCTAAGTCACTGTTTTATATAGGGGAATGTTGCACCCCACAAAATAAAATGTACATTATACATATCTGCATTTTTAGTTATTTAGTTAAAATGCCACTGTTCTGTTGTCTGACAAGTAACCTAAGCAAAATTATAGCAAATTATAAGAATCTTATTTTCTATGAACTTAGCCAAAGTTGTTGGTTAGAGAAGCAGTTTTCTCAGGCCCGTATTTAAAAATATGATTAAGCTTTAAAAACATAAAATTCTGACTTGTGCTCCTCCACTATTACTGAATTATGCTAGCTTTACAACTTTTAACATCATGCCAATTATTTCTGTTACTTAGTGAGCTTGCGCCCCCTGGCGGGCAATTCTGATTTGTGTGTCCTCAGTTGGTAAATCAGGGTCATGTTCAGGAGTACCCCAAAAATGAGGGAAACAAAGAAAAGAACCGGAACTCCTCTGTTATACCATGTAAGTAAACTTCAGAAATTCATCATTCTGTTATAAATGTAGAATATAAGTTTATATTGTAGAATATAACGCATTCGTTCAAAGAAAACATTGTATAAAATCAATAAAATTGTTATTTGTGGACCTGTTTGTTACCATTACTCTAACTTGATGTGTTATAATAAACTGCAGCTGATTTTTAGTATCTGTATTTTTCTCCACAGCGAAGCAAGCACAAGTTACGCTTTCTCCTCTCCGTGGAACAAAAGACACTGACTACATCAATGCATCCTACATTGCGGTAAAAACGTTTAATTAGTATAATTTGTTTACTCCCCTTAAAACGATACTAGGGTGGCTTAGTGGTTAGCACATTCTCCTCTCAGCACTAGGGAATCCCCATCTGGGTTGAGTTTCCATGTTCTCCCCATGTCCGCGTGGGTTTCCTCCGGGTTCTCCGGTTTCCTCCCACAGTCCAAAAACATGGATCAAGTCAATTGAGTTGTTAGGGTTACTTGTTAGAACACAAAGAATGCCATACAGCACCCCTAGAGGAATAAAGATCTCTTTAACAAATACCTGTTGTAAAAAAAAAAAAAAAAAAAA
>JAFMOD010001110.1:928756-957408 GCA_019802435.1 Corydoras maculifer
GCCCTGCCATTGCAATGGTAATTGCTTCCAATCTAGGCAGGGCAACACTAAAGCTTATGTGTAGCTCATCCCTGTTAGTTCTATAGCTGGAATATATTAAAAAGGAAATAGTTAGCTATGCATGTGTGTTGGAGGAAGCATGTGACAGTTGTGGGCTTTTCTTGTACTGTAATGTGAGAAGCAGTTGTGGGAGCACTGACACATTGAATTGGAAATAAATAATTCAGAAAAGAAGCAAACCTATCCAAAACTCAAAATATTGACACTCCATGCAAACCTTTAAAGTGTCCAGATACTTAAAATGTGATGTTCATCTAACGATAAACTAAATTAGGAATAAACTGTAACTTTCAACAGATTTTCTGATTTGTCTTTTCTGTTCTTTTTCAGGAGCATTATCAGTATCTTTACAAAGCGATGCTCAGCTTGGTCAGTAGTGAGGGCTCCAGACTTCATTATCTCTATATGGACAGAAATGAGCGGATTTTGAGCACAGACAAATCCTACCCAGCTGAGAGCATGGAGTCTCTGGTGTGAAGGATTCCAGAAACAATAAGGGACTATTCAATTTGGCAGACTTTCCTCGATGCCTTTTTTGCCAGATTGATTGGCAAAATAAAAAAATAAAATAAACTTTTTGTATACTGAAGGAAAAAATCCTTTTGATATTTATTTTTGCTGCTTTTTGTTATCCTGCTGAGTGTCACAGCCTATACTGCAACAGACACACACATACACCAATGCAGCTGTCTTCTTTGCACTATACTTTCAGTGTTACTGCCTGATGCTGGCTGATGTCCACTCATTCTGGCCGTCAAGCTCTGGTCCAACAGCACTTTGTTTTAATGGGAGGATGATCAGTGGTGCTTTTTGACTCAGTTCGACTATGTCATCATCACCTTAACACAGCACATAGATAGCTGCCTCACACTCATACACAAGCTGTTCACACAAAGCTTTTCATATTATTAACTTATTGCCTGTCGTGACAAAACTCATGATAGAAGAATTGGAATATGTTTGCTTTTATTTATGTTTTTAAGATACCTTTTTTAGTCTAATTAAGAGTTGCACAGAAGCAGGGTCCTGAAATGCAAGATCAAAGATCACTTTATTTCCTGTTCTTTTGCCCCTGATTGTGTTCATCAGTAACTATCCTGGGTTAACCAGATTTTTTTGAATGGAAAAGGATTCTCTACAGATAGTTTTGTGTTCTCTACAGGCCGACGGTTGTGCTGCTCTACCTATATTCTTGATTTTAGTGTGATATCATAAAAGCGACTGTGAACATGTATTGTTATTGGTAGAATTTTTATTGTTTTGTAAAATGTATAAATATATTGAACATACAAGTCTCTGATTCCTTCTCGGTGTCTCAGCTTTACTGACTTTGGAATGTTGAGCTCAGGGACCCATAAGTGCTAGTGAATTATAAGATTATGAAAGTCAGTTTCCACCAGCTACTGGAACAAATACATTTATAGATTTTTTTTACCGCAAACATTGTTAGAATATTTATATTTTCACATGCTCGCCATTAGAAAGTTTATTTGTCTAAAACAAAAACTGTTATATATAGCCTATGTTATGTTTCCTATTCTGTTATTAAAAATGTAAAAGCTTTTCTTCTTTGTAGAGACACAGCTGACATTTAAAGTACTAGTTAAGTTTTGACACAGGTCCTTTTTGCTCCACATATTGTCCATGTTCTCAGTTCCACTTAATGTAAAGATATATTTTGTAGTTCTACAATTCCAGACTCTAGTCCATCTGTTTAAGGACTATAGTACCTACTGTGTTGGTCCCCTTTACTCTGTTCGCTAATAGTCAGGACCCCAACAGCACAACCACAAAGCAAGTCTTATTTGGGTGGTGCATTATTCCTATCCCAGCAGTGTCACTGATATGTTTAAATGAAACTACAGCAGCACTGCTGCACTAAAACTCCCTCACTGCATCGGTGTCACTGCAGAATTGACAATTAACAATACACCACCCAAATGCTACCCGTTCTGTAATGATCCTGACCAATAGAGAACAAAGAAGCAATAGGGGAACAAAACAAAGTAAACAGATGAACTACAGTCTGTAATTGTTAAATTACAAAGTTAGGTTTTATTCCTGTTGGCTTTACAACAATTATAGTCAGACATGAACCATCTAAAAGCACAATAGACATGTAGTACTTTGAGATCACAAGCTGTTAATTTACTAAAACTTTAATAAAAGCAAAAATTGTTTCAGATAAACTAAGGCTATTTAAAATGTGGTAGGCTTTAGATAAAATGTTTAAATATTTCACAACTTAATTAAAAAAAATAACCCAAAATGAGAATAATTCAGAATATATTTAAATTTTCTCCTCTAGCTGGTGGATTTGGCTCCTTTGTTAGTGAGCCAGTTTAATGGATTTGCTTATTGCCTGGTTCAGACTATAAACTAATCAAAACATGATAACATGCTAAGTTAATCTGTGTAAAAAGGTGTGTTGCTGTATAAAAGTATGTAATCCTTGTTTCTTGAAGAAGTGAAAAACAATATAATGAAAATGAATAGATTAAATGTTGTTCCATATACTTTGTGGACAGTATTTTAATACAGCTTTTATTTAATGCTCTTGGCATAAAATAACATTGTACCATACAGACTGTTGACTATTAAGCTTATTATTGTTTATAATATAATAATTGGGCAGCACGGTGGCTTAGTGGTTATCATGTTCGCCTCTAAGCACTGGATCTAGGTTCAAATCTCAGTCTACGTATGTGGAGTTTACATGTTCTCTAAGTGGGATTTCTCTAGGTTCTTCGCTTTCCTCCCACAGTCCAAAAACATGGATTCAAGGTAAATTGAATGCTCTAAATTGCCCCATATAGGGTGTATTTATGTAATTAAGTGTGTCCCCTGTGATTAATTGCCACTCTGTCCTGGATGTATCTGCCAAGCGGCCAAAACATTTTCCCCTAGATGGACATTGGGAAATCCACACCCAGTACGAGTCGAGGATTGAGTGGAAGATAATGAATGAATGCCTAAAGCTGAGAAAATGAGGCCTTCAAATGTCTGATACCCTTTTAAAAGTGCCATTGTTTTGTGTGGGTTCCTCCGTGTTCTCCAGTTTCCTCCCACAGTCAAAATACATGGCTTAAATATAGAGTGTGAGTGTGTTCCTCCCACAGTCCAAAAGCATGGACTCAAGGTGAACTGAATGCTCTAAATTGCCCTATCTAATGTGTCTGTGTGTGTGAGTGAGTGTACCCAGCGATAGATTGCCGCCCTGTCCTGGGTGTATCTGCTCAGCGTCTGAAACGTTCTCCCCTAAATGGGCATCATAGTAGAGGATTAAGTGGAAGATAATGAATGAATGATGCTTAAAGCTGAGAAAATTTGTTTTTCAAATGCTAGTACTAGTTTAGTATGGGGTGGCACAGTGGCTTAGTGGTTAGGATATTCCCGGTTCGAATCCCAACCTGGGTGGAGTTTCCATATTCTCCCCGTGTCCATGTGGGTTTCCTCCGGGTTCCTCCCACAGTCCAAAAACATGGATCAAAATCCAAAATGAAGTCAACTGAGTTCTCCAAATTGCCCCATATAGAGTGTGTATGTGTGCGTGTCTGAGTGAGTGTGTGCCCAGCGATAGATTGGCGCCCTGTCCTGAGTGTATGTGCCCAGTGCTCGAAACGTTCTCCCCTGGATGGACATGGGGAACCCCACCACCCTACACCCTAGTAGAGGATAAAGCGGAAGATAATGGATGGTTTAGTATGGTGACGTCAACATGTCGCATCCTTTTCAAAGCGACGTTGTTTTATGTTAAATTTAATATTACCCGTTTATAGTAGCAGTATTTTAAAAAAAGAAAGAAACTAATACAAATTTAACCACCAACAAAAGGACAGCTTTCAGAGAGCCTTCCGACGGCGTCACGCAGCTTCTGTCGATGACGTATTTCCGACATCTTTTAGGTAAAGCATTTCCGCTACACAAACGAGCGCGTGAGTTGCTTGCAGGAGAAGTAAGTAACGCATTTTGAGTTAATATTGGCGAATTAATAGCGCGCAAACAAACGATATACTTTAAGTATATCTAGTACAAACGTTCGCTTTTCGTTATAGAATTCTGGATGCAGTTAAATCGTTGAAGGTGAGACATTGTCTCATTCATTCAGTCACGCGGCTAACAAAGGAATCGCGCGAGTCCGTCGCGGTGTCTTATTCAGAGTAAACTCTACTCTTTAATCGTCTCGAGTCATTTTGTGGCGTTTTTTTGTGGTAAATTGTTTAAACGGACGTTTTAGTATTTCTATTTCTTTGCTCGCTTCAGTCTCTTAACTAGCTGTTAGCTGCTGCGACGCTAACGTCGGGACAAACAAACATGGCGGAAATGTACATTCGCGTCGCCGAGGAGGAGAACGAGGAGCCGATGGAGATTCCCTCAGAGGACGACGGCACGGTGCTGCTCTCCACGGTGGCGGCTCAGTTCCCGGGAGCGTGCGGTCTTCGCTATCGGAGCCCCATTTCTCAGTGCATGCGCGGAGTGCGCCTCGTGGACGGAGTGCTGCACGCTCCGGAGAACGGCTGGGGGAACCTGGTGTTCGTAGTCAGTTACCCTAAAGGTATGTACATACACCGACTAGAACCGTAGATTATTTACTACAGGTTACAACAGTCAATTTAAATAAAATTAACCCCGTAAAGAATTATTCATCTCGACTCTAATGATGCGTTGCTGGTAAACAAGCCGTGTCCACATCGCATTGAATGCGTCTGGTGCCACAGAACACTGCAAATTAAGTGCACATACTCGGGAGTGATTTTTCAATGTGCATTGGCGAATTAATATTTTTTTACTTGCAATAAAACATACGACCTAGTGGTTTACTTGTGCAATATGTCACCACCGTCACTTTAATTTTATCGTTATCGTAACATTGTTCTCTATTCTTAGTGTGTCTATGTATGTATCTGTAACATCTGCAATTTCTGGGAATCAATAAAAGTTTCTGATTCTGTCATTCTGAATCATAAACATTCTAATGACTTTTTTTAAATTGTTAACTTCTCGTTTTTCTATAAATATTTGATTTTGTCTTTTAATTATGCATATCTGTATTGTTGTCTGTAACTTGACTAACATTGACCAAGAAACAATGTCTACTCAGTGAGTCAACTTGGGTTTTCTATCTAACCTCAGTTTAGCTTAGACTGCAACAGTTTAAAAAAAAAAAGACTTGATGTCTAACAGTTTTATGTAAGGGGGTGTATTTTTATTGCTGTCTGAATATGTTCATAGTTCACTCATGTAAACCAATGTTTGTTATTTTGCATCTACTAACATTTTAAAGCAGGTTATCAGCCCTAGTTCAGCTTCTGTAATATTCAGACTTTGGTCTGTGACATTGAATCTACTTTCCATGCATTATTAAGTAGATGTAAACAATACCTGGTTTGAGTCATCTTGTGGTGTCGTTTTTCTAAACGCCCTCTGCAGTTTTGGCACATTACAGCCAAAGTCATTTCTGTATTCTGGTCAGATAGTTGGTATGTTGTGCATTGTTACATATTTAAAACAGTATACGAATAATTGTTTTTTCCCCCTAATTGTTAGTTGACTTTAAAATTCATACCACAAACGTAGAAACACAAAGCTGATAAGTGACAATAACCTAATAACTCTAGAAACAGTATAATTACATTGGACCTTGTCTGCTTAAAGAATCTGCAGATAACAAACGAAAGATGGACGAGATTGACGCCTCTTCAGCAAAGATGAAGCGCGGAGACCAAAAAACTTCAGATCTAATAGTGTTGGGCTTGCCATGGAAAACTACAGAACAGGACCTCAAAGACTACTTCAGTACCTTTGGTGATGTCATTATGGTGCAGGTATGTTTAATTTCTACTGTATATGTTTAATAACATCTGTATAAACCTTAATTTAGGCTAAGATTAAGATTTGTCATCTACAGGTAAAACGTGATGCCAAGACCGGAAATTCAAAAGGCTTTGGTTTTGTCCGATTTGGTGACTGGGAAACTCAGACAAAAGTTATTGCTCAGCGCCACATGATCGATGGACGGTGGTGTGACTGCAAACTACCAAACTCTAAGGTTAAAAAACATGCTTTATCACTTCGGATTGCTGTGCACATAGTCATGTTGCAAAATCTATAACCTTTTTATTTTTAACAGCAAGGGCTCGATGAACCTATGAGGAGCAGAAAAGTTTTTGTTGGGCGCTGCACAGAGGACATGACCGTAGATGACCTGCGCCAGTTCTTTATGCAGTATGGAGAAGTCACAGACGTTTTTATTCCCAAACCTTTCCGAGCATTTGCATTTGTTACCTTTGCAGATGACCAGGTATGTGATAGTACTAAAAATTAATAGAAAGCCTTAATAAGCATTAGTTAATTTTTTGCTACAGATTTTCATTTTTTGAAAGCCCATTCTATATCCACACAATATGGTTCCTGCAACATTTGTCAGTTTGTTATCTTAAGTATGAGGTTGTTGGGCATTGATGTAGCAAACATGTGCTAATAAAAAATTGGTGTGGTACATATAGTCTAACCTGCTCAAATGTGTCAACCCACATTTTTTTCCCCTTCTCCGTTCACAGATCGCTGCATCTCTTTGCGGTGAGGACCTGATCATTAAGGGTGTGAGTGTTCACATCTCTAACGCTGAGCCCAAGCACAGTGGTAGAGGCCAAATGATGGATCGGGCTCGCTTTGGCAGCAGTTTCAGTGCTCAGGCCTTTGGTAGCAGCCGCAGTAGCTCCAGCAGCATCGGCAACTTTGGCAACTTCAACCTCAACCCAGCCATGATGGCAGCTGCCCAGGCTGCACTACAGAGCAGTTGGGGCATGATGGGAATGTTGGCGCAACAGGGCCAGTCGGCTGCATCTGGTTCGAGCACGAGTGGAACAAGCTCCTCTCGAGACCAGGCGCAGTACAGTTCGAACAGCAGCTACGGAAGCAGCTCAGCAGCACTAGGCTGGGGGGCAGGCACCAACTCTGCTGGCAGTGGGAGTGGGTTTAATGCAAGCTTTGGCTCTGGTATGGAGTCAAAGTCTTCGGGGTGGGGTATGTAAGTGATGGGCTTTGGTTTGAAAGTGTTGGTGTTTCTTGTGTGTTCGGTAAGTATTTTCTGAGAGACTTAAGCTCTTGTGTTTTGGAAGTGCTAGCAGAAGGAAGTGGGGACTTGTTTTCTAGATTACACAAGAGATTTTCTTTGTGTTAGAGGTGGCCAGTGTTACACAAATTTCATCTTTTGTGTAATTTCCTTTTTTTTGGTAGGGAGAATCTTCAACTGGATTCTTAATATGCATGCAATTTAGACCCTGGTCACACAAAAATGCATGTTTTACAGATCACGTTTTTGTAAAAGTCTTGCATTATAAAGAATCTGGTTGAAACCCTCAATCTTATTATATAAGTAATTAAGTTTTATTTGCAGCAGGATGCATTTCAAAAGCCTTTACCAAAATCTTTTCTGCAGTTACCATCTGTGGGTTTTGCCTGGGAAGAAGGCCCTCTGTAGCAGCATTGTGTGGCTGAGATCATAATTCTGCCTTGTCTAAAAGCTCCCATCGCTCGACTCGCTGACACGGTGGGTGTCTCCCTTTTTTTTTAAGTCAACTTTTTTCTGATTGACAAGAACTGCAGAGAAAATGAACATTTTTGAGTGCGATTGGTGGTGGCGAAGAGTGAGAAAGCTGCGAGTGAGCGAACGGAGAGAAAGGAACGCGTGGAAGCGAGCGAACGAAAAAAGACTGATGCGAGTGCTATGAAAGAGCTCAAATGTGACTGCAGTGGGTGGCTTTTGTGAGCGTGTGAATGAGAGCTTGTTGACACTTCCCAGCTTCACCTATATATATTAAAATGGACAATTAGTTTACCTGTATTTAAAAGATCTCATGTTCCTTCCCTTTTAGGCTTCCCATTTTATTTTCCCTTATAATAGACTGATGTGTTAAATAGCTTGTAGAATGTTGAAAGTGATTGATTTTTTTTTTTTTTTTTTTTGGTCTTGCTTCTATAAACTGATTTGAATGGTGTGTGTGTGTGCTTTTCCTTGTAATCTGACCTGTGTGATCTTTGATGTGGATGGCATCTTCAGTGGACTCTGAGTGGGGCAAGAACGAGTGGTGTAAGTGCGACCTGTATGTTGAGTGCTGTGAATGTCTGTGAACGAATACCTTCTAGAAAACGTTTGCTTAATGTTTTCAAAAGCTTTTTATATGGCTTATTAAAAGAAGTGTGCTTCAATAAACCTTAATCCAAATAGGTATCTCTTTTTATTCGTATTGGAATTACCTCAAGTGATATAATTGGACAAAAAGCAATAAACTAATTGAATTCACACGTTTAGGGGCCTGGAAAATGGCTGGCTGCAGGTTGCATCTGAACCCCACTGGGAAGTCTGTTTCAGGACCGCGGAAGATGGAGGAAGTGTCTGGTTCCCCATAACAGCATTAGCGTCTCTGGTAATGAAAATGTCAATTGTAGATTATAGCAAAGCAGAACTTTTTTTGGACCTAGGTCAAAGATTTGCCTGGAGATTTAGTATCTATTGTAGTATCTAAATCTGGGTACAGTTCATTTAATCTGGATCCAAAATTGTTTTTGCACTTTAAGGGCTGTACTAGAAAGCAAGATAAACACGATTCCCGAAGAAGTTTATTCAGTCCCATTCACACAATTTTAACACAACTTATTTAAAACCAATCAGGATTCTCCAGCTAAATGATTTGCAGTCTTAACACAATGCACAAAGGCTAACTTGCATCTAGCATCTATTACAAAAATGTGTTTTTAATTCATTCAGAAGCTAAAATTTTACAGTGCTGCAAATTGTAAACTAATGACTAATTAAGTAATACACTGCATGTGGTTAACTGATGTTTGGTATAAATATATGAATCTATAGTCTTTAATGTGTACTTAAGCTGTAGCCTTATATGGTCCTATAATTGTAGTTTCTTTGTAAATACATTTTCCTCCTGTTGAAGCCCAATCTCCTCAACACCACAATAATGCCTTTATTTAACAACCAAAAATTACAAAAGCAAAGTTATTGATCATCTCGTCAAACCCTATTTGCAATACAAACTTTCTTTATAGTACAGCTCTCTGGTACATGTTTGCTAAAGCGTAGCTTGTTTTTAATTCTTAATTTTGTGATGAAATACAATATTTCTGTGATGGATCTTTCTAGTGCTCTGCAATTGTTGGAGCTCTGGTACAAAGCACAGGTTTTATTTCAAGGTTTATTTATGAAATTATCAACAAACTTTTGAGTTACAATTACAATCCTGATGCAGTTAAATGTATTGCACATTCTATCAAACAATAAAGACCTTCCATTTATGTCTGAGAGTAATTGATTTATACAGATTTCCATTTTTTAATGTTTAGTACATTAAAGTTTCTACCATGTCATATCCACTTAATCTTCGGTTTCTGGTTCATTCTCCTCGAATTCCTTGCTTTTTCTCTTGGCAGCATTTTTCCGCTTTACCTCCTTCTGTTCTTGGTTGTTCAGTGCAAGTTCTTCACTCTTTTGCTGGATGTAGTTGGACTGTATGGAAATAAATGTAATTTAGTATGTATTCTGCTTACTGCACCTAACATCTAATCTTATCCAGAACTTTTCATTGAACAAATACCTTTTTCTGGCAAAGATCATTTTAATTGGTCCCTACTCATTAGTGACTTTAGTCTATTTGTAACTAATATTTAGATGTGCTTTTATTAATATGCTAAAGTCTATATTCACTTAAAATGTATTTAAGATCAAAATACATGAAAAAACAGGTCTGCTAACTGAAAAAGGTGATGGTTGTTTATACTCTTATATAAAAAAACAATAACATTTTATTCTGCAAGATTACATTTTTACTGGCAATTTAAAGTTGACCATTATACACTTTAAGTTAACAGAATTTAATTTAATTTCTTACAATTGAATTAAGTTTTTAATCTTAATTGAAAGCCCAAACAGCTCTTTCCTGTGGCCACGTCTGTACACTGAGGCTTATGTGCAGCACTCCCTGTAAAGCTGCAGGTGGAAAGGTGAATGTTAACTTAATGTACCAGCAATTTGAGTCTTAAGGTTTTTTAGTGATTTCATATAAAAAACAGCCTGCAGCAAAAACAGAAGTTGGCTTTTTTTTCCCCTCAAGAGGGGAATAAGTGAAAATTAACACATTGTGAGCAACTCCATCTGCTTTCTTAACATTGGGTAACCAAGTGCAAAATGACAACGTAACTGCTGTTCTCATTAAACTGGGTGCTTGTATGTACAGGACTCTAGGGTCTGTTTGGTGAATGCAGAGTAAACACTTTCAGGCTGACTGCGTTTGTACAGTTTAATGTACAATAATGACTTTTTTTTTTTTTTTTGTCTCAAATCTTTGTAAAAAGTATTTTTTTTAAAAGGTTGAAATGTAACAAAACCTTTGCTTTGTGAATAACACTTTGTACTTGTGTTCATTTAATATGCCTTTAACTGTAAACCAGTCCCTTTAGATGAACATCCCCCTGGAATACTTCTATCACCACCACCAAACTTTACACTTCAATACAATCGCTGAATTGGACTTCCGGAAGATGACCCTCTAGGACCCTTTTTCCACAAAGCAGAGCAATGCGTGTTGAAACTGTATGGTGATTGAACTGAGTCAACTGTGGCGTGAACACAAATCTTAAAAGAAGGTATGTTGTTTTTATAAAATCCTCACCACTGAGTAGTTTCTAGAACTATTTGATGGCAAACATTTAAAACTTTCTCAACTAAAATCTAAAAGTTTTTATGTAAATGCAACTTGTGACCAGTGTAGACACGCATACGTTGTTAAGGGACTAAATAGGCATATAAATGTAAGATGGTAAATGTTACACTGTTCAATGTAGACTTAATGTGACTTTATGACCTTATATCGAGGTGAAGGATGTATGAGGACTTAGCTTAAATCTGGTTATAGAGTATTCTAGCGTGTGTTGAATTTCATACCAGTGCTGTACTTCTTCTCGCAAGTAGTTTCACATCTTCAGTTGTGACAGTCTGTCGTTTTGCATGTCTGTAAACATGAACAGTTCAACATTTACAGTTTGCCCATGAATGTAAAATGTTAAAAAAAAAATGCACTGATCCAACTACGTTACGGTGTATTTCTTTGCTTAACCTTCACAGTTAACAGAATGTGATTGCACCCTAATGATTAATGACATTAATGATATTTTTTTTAAACATGTTTTTTTATTTTATTTATTTATTATTATTTAAAATTGACATAACCTTAAACTCTGACCAGTGCAGCAACTATAAGTATATAACTTAAAGTATAGCTTACTTGGCAAAAGCTTCAAGATCTTTAGCAAATGTATCTATGAAGAGAAAAAGAAAACCATGACATGAACATAAGAACGCTGATTTAATAACAAGACACAAAATGTAAACATACCACACTGTCTGAAGGTGGTTTCAGCAATCACTGCTACAGCTTGCCGGCTGACCTGCTTCTCACATTCTGCTGCTGTGCTTTCACAAAATTTGGCAACCGTGTAATGTACCGCTGCTTTAAGTCTCTAAAATTCAACCACACACATAATAATAATAATTTGTATATAATTATATTTTTCTATTTATATTCTCCTACTATGTGTTTATAGCTATTACATATTTCCATTTGCATCTTAACATCTGCAGACATCCCCCCCCTCCCCCCCCATTTTCAGGATTGCACTGTGCCTTATACGAATAAATGAATATATGCAAGAGTTAAGTTTAGTGTTGCATTCTTTAGCACAATTACAATTTATTATTTACCGTTCTGTTCTATTTTAAACTATTATAATGGGAATTACGGCGGCACGGTGGCTTAGTGGTTAGCACGTTCGCCTCTCAGCGCTAGGGATTCCCGGTTCGAATCCCCATCTGGGTGGAGTTTCCATGTTCTCCCCGTGTCTGCGTGGGTTTCCTCCGGGTTCTCCGGTTTCTTCCCACAGTCCAAAAACATGGATCAAGTTAATTGAATTCTCAAAATTGCCCAATTTGGAGTGTGTATGTGTGAGTGAGTGTGTGCCCAGCGATGGACTGGCGCCCTGTCCTGGGTCTATCTGCCCAGCGCCCGAGACGTTC
Organism: Corydoras maculifer; assembly: GCA_019802435.1. Taxonomy (NCBI): domain Eukaryota; kingdom Metazoa; phylum Chordata; class Actinopteri; order Siluriformes; family Callichthyidae; genus Corydoras; species Corydoras maculifer. The sequence goes on from JAFMOD010001110.1 coordinate 940,902, forward strand.
TCCCCTGGATGGGCATGGGGAACCCCACCGCGACCCTAATAGAGGATAAGCGGAAGATAATGAATGAATGAATAATGGGAATTAGCGTTCTTGTTTTAGACATAATGCCCATTATGCCCATTGCTTTTATGTCCTATTTGTTTGCAAAGCGTGTTGCGATATCGGCACATGATAAAGTGCTATATAAATATCTTTAAAAGTGTTTTAAACCTAGGATAATATGGGCTGTAATTAATTTAGCAATTTAAATGTTAACTTCAGAAACGGAGCTGGGTTTTAATAACTGAGATGTAGCTACCGAACACATTCATATCAAACAACCTAGTGTAGAAACAAACCTGAACGTTCGCGTCGTCTTCATCCATTTTGTCGGTTAAACTCAGAACATTAGCGGAATATCGCGTTCTTCACATTTAATGACAACGAAAATAAAACCTAAACAAATCCGACGCCACCTTTAAACCAGTCGAAATTTGCGCGAAACTTTTTGACGTTTAACGGCGGTAGCGCCCTCTGTTGATCAGGAGTCGAACTCGTGCAGCTGCTGAATTAAACTCTAAGAGTCGACCAAATGTCCTGATCCACTAATGATTGAACAAGCGTTCCCACTATGAAAATACATTCATTCATTATCTTCCGCTTTATCCTCTATTAGGGTCGCGGTGGGGTTCCCCATGCCCATCCAGGGGAGAACGTTTCGGGCGCTGGGCAGATAGACCCAGGACAGGGCGCCAATCCATCGCTGGGCACACACTCACTCACACAGACACACTCTATATGGGGCAATTTTGATAATTCAATTGACTTGATCCATGTTTTTGGACTGTGGGAGGAAACCGGAAAACCCGGAGGAAACCCACGCGGACACAGGGAGAACATGGAAACTCCACCCAGATGGGGATTCGAACCAGGAATCCCTAGCGCTGAGAGGCAAACGTGCTAACCACTAAGCCACCGTGCCGCCCACCATGAAAATACTTTTTTTTTTATTTTTTAATCAAATGCATACTTTATGTTGAATATACAACAGCTGTCGGGTTCTATAACACTACTTATTATTCAACCTCGCTAATACATTTTGAAACTTTGTTGTGAAATTTAACTGTATAACAGTTTATTATTTGTTTTGTTCTGTCATTTATTTCTTCTGTAATTGTTCACTGTAACACTGAAAATGGAAATTGGAAATACCTGTATTTGATGCAATCCCCCCACCCCACCCCCGGGATTGATAAAGTATTCTGAGCAGCAAATGATCTACACATTTAATTTATAATTTCCACTTGTGAAAAATGACCAACTCAAATAACTGTCATTCATTTATACTTTTCTGTTAATTCGTTAGTATTTGTCCTTGGTTGACTGATTTTACTTTTAAATAAGATTTCATTTACATAAATATAATGTTTTGTCTTGTTTATAGGATCAAATTTATAATGTCAAAAATAGTTAATTTGTCTAAACATTGTGTTTTTTTTATGAAAGAAAAACATTTTACAGTTTAGCTCCTAGTTTTAGAATAAAAATCAATCCTTTAAAGAGTGTAACAACTTTTATTCAAATTGAAATCAAGCAGTTCTTTTAAATGTTTGCTTGCAGATTTGGTCTTCACATCGGAGTTCCTAGAAAAGAGAAGATGAAATAATGATTAGTCTTTAGTTTAAACATATGCCAATGGTGTGTAATGCTTAAAATTTAACAGAAAGCTTAACATACCAGGAAAAGATTATCTCCATCTATCCAGTGTGTCCATCCTCTGTTCTTTTTTTCTCCTTTTTGTACACACACAAGCTTGTTACCATCCCAGCTGACCACCGTCTGAAAAGGAACATTGCTATGACAGGCCCTCATGTTATGTATGTATAATCCCACTAAAAGTGATTCAGTGTCTAAGTGTGTGGATATGTACCTGGCATTTCCTGTTATCCAAACCTTTGGTCACCTCGTCAAATTCCTCACCGATTTTGAATGTGCAGGTGTAGTTTCTAAAGCTGGTTAGAGTTTTAATGGAGAAAAAATCTCCATCTTGTTCAATCACTTTTTGGGGTCTTAACATCCTTGCTATCTTCCGGGTAGCAAAATCAATTCCTGAATTTTATTGAAACAATAATACAATACAAAACAATATATTTTATAAAAATATGTCAATAATATTACATATATTTAAATAATGTTAAAACAAAAAAAGTTTTATTTTCTTTTTAATTATTTTGTGTAATATAAACCAGTTGTATTTTTGCTAAATAATAATAACTTAATATGAGAATTCTATTAGCTCCTCAAAAATTCTGACATCTTTTTATTTACATCTACTTATTAGTTTTATTATATCTGCACTGAATGTATAACTTTAATAGATTTAATAGAAATTAAATCACTTAATTTCTAAAATGTATTCTTAAAAATGTAATGAAGCTAATAAGGAATTTTGTACTTTGATACATGAAACAGTAATATATAAAACTATTTAACCTACCCAGGGCGATCATATATTCTTCAAAGTTTTCATTTTCCACAATATCCCATGTTCCATTGTAATTGGCTGGCATGTTTACGATCTAGCCTGTAGACACACTGAAGTCTTTTCAGTTTCTTCACTCTTATGGACTAGCCTGCTGGAATTTAACTGAATTTAAAGTATGTGAGAAGGGCAAAGTGGTAGTTCACTGTTCACTGTGCTTTCCATGGAGTAATATGGGGCAAGGGTGATCCTCTCCACAAACAGGCTATTTTAGAGAACAGTTCGGAAGGGCTGTTCCCTGGATTAGCACATAACTTTTTACACACTTTCATGTACATTTAATTTTAATGCAGTTTTAGGAAAATTATTTTATTTTGAAATAAGTTCCAGTCTGATGCTGAGGCCAGTTCAGGTAATTTTACTTTCAAATTATTTATTCATGATTTAACCATTTTTTTTTTTTTTTTAGGAGTTTCAAATATTATTTTCACTGCTCATAATATTTTGTTACAAACAATTATGTCATTTATATAATTTATAGTAATTTCCTGGACTAAAATAATCCAAAAATTAAAACTAATCCTACAATATATTTTTTGTATCATAACTTTTGCAACATGTATATAAAGTTACTGTAAACCTCAAAACAGATTAAAATAGTAAATAGTAGCTCAGTGTTAAGTGTTTGGCTATCAATCTGAAGGTTGTGGAGTCAAATCCTAGTTCCATTGAAATTACCCAAGTGGTTCCTTCAGCATGACCCTTAACCCTCATTTCTTCAGGGTGAAGTATTTTGGTTGACCCTGTGTTCTGACCCCCAACCAAATTGGGATACTTGTAAGTCGCTTTGGATAAAAGGGTCTGCTAAATTTCCTCATGTTATGTAAGTCACATTAAATATAGAACATATTTATAAAATGGAATGTACTAAGAAAAAAGGGGACTGAAAAATGACATTCAGAGCCTCATATACCATCTACTGCAAACAGGATTAGGTGCACTCAATTTTCTCTGTCTCAGAGAAATACATTATGTCAGAACATTTTTGTTACAGTTTCTTGAAAATTCCAGTTAAATATATTGTTTAAATATGTTAAATATAGGTCATTGATATCAACAATGAGAAATCATCATCACCTCACGAAACTTTAACGTAATTTATGTCATCGAGCTGCATTTTGACATCTCATTAATTACATTGCAGGTTTTTAAATAAAATCTGTCACGTCTCAGAAAGTAACACCTTACCCATAAGTGTTTGATCAGCTTACTTTTCATTCAAAAAAAAAAAAAAGCTTCTGCTGTTGTAATAGCAGGATCATGTTTTATTTGGTTAAGCTACTAAAACATTAAAAATAAAAGACTGTAAAATTAATATCACACTAAAATAAAATTATAAAAGTTAACTTTTGTACACTGATTGTTAATCTTAAAACGCAGAGTTAAAAATACTTATGTATATGCATGAATTTCCATTATTTAAAGCAGGTTGCTTATTGTTAAGACCAAGACCAATATTATTGTGGAATATAAAGTTTGGTGGTATTTCGTACACTTGTTTAAAGAACAAAGTTTTATTTGAAATATCTCCCAAACTTCCCAAACGATCATATGTATTGGTTTAATTTTACCATCAGGAAATGACATGACATAATAAATGATTTATTAGTTAAAGCACATATTGCACAATAACTGGTTACAAGCAAATACTCTTTTAATGCTTTTAATGGGAAAATATTATTACAAATGTTACATTTACATGATTAAATTGTTGTTTACTCTCTTTTTGTATGTCAAGGTAAGCAGCTTTTAAAATATAACTAATCTAAAATTGTCATGTGCCTTTTGCCACTACTGTATATAGCTGATTATCAATTTAGTTTTATTATCTGGTGTAAACCAGTAATAATTCAAATGCTTGAATTTGTATATTACCCGCTTGTGTAAAAACTATATGTATGTGATTTATTCTGAGAATTTATCATTATCAGACATCGAACAAATAATGCTATTGATGTGTAATTGTATAATGAAATTCTTTTTATCTAAAAAAATGTAATTATCATTACACACAAGTAATTATTATATAATCTTGTAGATGATAATAGCCTAATAATTCAAGCATGTTTATGTTTTTAAACTCTTGGACAAAAACATTTGTAACTCCAATTGTTTGCTTTTCAGGTCAAGACCACCGTAACCCAGGATTTTGGTCAGCAAGACCGAAAAATGGATTTAAATTTTACCAGTGCCATGTAGATAAGAATATCAGTTTCAAAATGTATTACACCCAGTATTGAGGTTTAAATAAAAATAATAATAAAATAGAATTAAGACTAAGTCTAACCAACTGACATGGTTTCAACAAATATTAGAGAACATACCAAAAACTAATCACACATTTTTGCATCACAGACTTTTCATCTATCTTGGTAGATAAAATAGATCTATGGTATTCCATCCTCTGACCATTCATATTTATTTGGTTTTCCTGCATATAGAACCATCTATATAAAATAGATTAAACTCTGCCTTCATTAGCTTCCACAGCCTGCAACTTTTCAGTAATTTATTAATCTTTAATAATGTCTTTATATATCATTCAGATGAACCAAACAACATGCTGTTGCTTATTTGTGGTCTACAAATCCTACTTGAGTAGGGTTCTTTATGCAGGACCTTTTTTTTAAATAAAAATGTACATACAGGTAAAAAAACTGAATAATTAATTCCCCGGTGATTGATACTCCCTGTGTTTAGCCTGCTATGCTGTGTAGCATCCACAAGATGGTACTACTAATACTCCTGCTGCATGGACTTTGTTCCCGACTGCATGTCAGTAAAGCACCACATTTATGGTAAGTTTGTCTACTTAACCTTTTCTTTTACTATAGTATTGAGCGTTCTTTAAAAAAATATATTATACATTGTGTGTCAGTCATGTATTTTCTTAATATGTCACTGCAGGGTTAAGAGCACTGTATGAGTGTTCTTTGTTCCTCACTGAAAAATGTTTCATCACTTCTTGGTTCATGCTGCATTTCAGAGCAGCAGATGGCTTCCAAGAGACCAGAGGTTAAAATTGTAAGCTGTTGATTTGTAACAAACTGTTAAATGATTTTGCAATATAATTACAAACGTGCCACACTAAGTACAGTTCTAACTGCAGATTTTAATGAAGTCTTGCTTATGTTCTGACATAATGAAATCACGTCTGGGTCTTTTGTTGCAGTCAAATTGTTCTTTTCATCTTTGTGATACTTTGTTTGACACCACAGATTTATATATTGACAAGGCAAGTATGGTATCTTTATCCTCTTGCGCTCTCTCTCTCTCTCTCTCTCTCTCTCTCTCTCTCTCTCTCTTTCTATCTATATATATAATGTAATTAATGATTGATTTTCTTTTAAAGTAAATTCATGATTATTATATTTTTCAAGGCCCAGCTCTTCCCGCTATTGTGAAAAGCCACTGTTGAACAACCTGATAACCTGCATTGTGTTCTCCTTTATGGCTACAGGTAGTCTGTTATCTAAACAGACACTAATTACAGAACATGATCACATAGTGAAGAAACATTTAATGTTATCACTTTTGTCTGTGCTGCAGGCTTAGCAGTGACACTTACTCTTACTGACCCAGTGCCAAAGAGCATCAGAGCAGCATTCTACACATTTGGAGTGCTAACATTTACCCAGGGACTTTGTTCCATCATAATGACCTTTACTGCTCTTCAGTGTGTAAGTGTAAAATGTATTGTTTTTTATAAATCTTTCTGAATTTAATGTAATCATTATTATCTATCAGAAGAACACAACACCAGAGCTGTATTTATTCTCCCTGGTATTTTCATGGCTTTGCATCTTTTCAACAGGTAAATTTCAATTTACCCCCAGGACTGTTTGATTTTAAAAATAACTGTTAGCATTGTATTTACTTTAACTATCTATTCTAACAGCATTCTTTGTGATAAGGTGTTGCATTTGGATGATCCACAGAATGTGGCCTCACTGGTTTTAAGGTAGGTGCCTCTAAGTCACTCTGCCTCCATCCAACCCCTAAATTATTCAGTTTCTCAATGCCTTTGATACAGGGGTTTAGCTAAGCTTGGTTTAGGTCCTGTTACTCAAGGTATTTTCTTACAGTTCTATGCATAGTGTGGGGGAGGAAAAGTGATATTCTATTTAGGGCAACCTGCCAATAGTTAATCCATTCAGCTGTTAAGGAATTGGGCTGACCAGACATCTTTACGTTAGTAGATCATATAAAAGAGTATTGCTAGTATAATTATTCACTGCTACACAATGCTATTTTTGTCATGAAATTGTAATCGTTATACACTAACAATAAATTGGCAAAGGTGATCTTTTAATATTTTTAAAGAATATTTAAAAAAATATAAATCTTGTACAGTTTATGTATTTAAGCTTAATTAAAAAAAAAAAAAGATCTAACTGTATGTTTGAAATTACACCCCCAGCAACTCTTATTTCTAGTATAGTATTAAGCAGAAGATAATGAGATGTTAAACATTAGAAACAGACAAGATGAAATTTGGAATTTTTTTGGACACCATAAGTATGTGTCCGAGTATGTGTCATTATATTTGAGGCATGTTTATTCTACTTTTAAACGACGATAACTACCACAATTGTATCTGTCAGCTGCCCAGACATTTTTGACAATCTTTTGAAATCAAAATTACAAATTCATGACTCTGGGCTTTAGGATCAATTGAGAATTTTAAATATTTTACAACTATGTATTCCATCAAATTGAAAAGGTTCTGGATATTTGTAGAATGTTTACTTTTATATATACTTTAAAGAGGACAGCAAACCACCACAAGAATTTTTTTTCTTTTTAATGTAAAAATGCATTGAATGACCGCCTAACAAATTATGTATCCCTGAGTTTTATTGAAAGAAGGATCATTTAAATCACATCTTGCAGTCTTTTGGTCAGTTAATTCAGATAGTACTAATTCAAGATTAGCATAGATTACATACAAATAATGTATGATGATTCAAGAGAATCCATTAAAAAAATCTTACTGTGAAGCAAGATCAATCATTTATCATACAGATATACATTTGAACTAAACACTAAACTGGTTCTACCCTAAAAGGGCATCATAGTCTATATACCATGTTAGATTGCCATTTTTTGGCTGTACACTTGTAACAGGATACTTGTCTACTTTTCCCTTAATTCGGCTCAATTGAACAACAAGCTCATGCTTCCTCTTCCCCATCACCAGAATCCCCACCTTCTGTGCTTTGTTAATAGCATTAAATGTAAGGCTCATCCGCTGGTGAGGTTTATTTGGACTTTCGGTCAGTACCACAAGTCTTTCATCATTTTGATTTAGTTTAGTGTCTTGGAACAGTGAAGCAGTGTGTCCGTCCTCACCGACACCAAGCAGAATGTAATGAAAGCTAGAGGCATTGACCAGCCGTGTTATTTCCTTCTCATAGAGCAGAGCCCCCCCATCTTCCTCAACACACAAGCGTTGGGTAAGCTGAACTGGCATCGGGTGAATGTTGAAGTAAGGAATGTGGACATGTTGAAGCAACTGGTCGTGAATTAAGCGGAAGTTAGAGTCTGGTTCAGCAGGCGCCACACAGCGCTCATCAGCTAGCCACAGGTGAGTCTGCTCCCATGGGAAGGTATAGTGATGCAATGCAAGCTGAAGAAAAAGAGCAATGGGACTTGAACCTCCTGACAAAGCCAAATGGAACTGTCCTTCAGATTGCACCACCTGTTCAGCCACATTCTGAAGGTCAGAAGCCAAGCGTTCTATTAATTCTTTTGCCCAGGCTGATACCATGCTCGCTGAGCGGAACTTTCCCTGCATAATCTGGAAGTTCTCTTCTGGACCTTGCTGAATGACATTTACTTCCTCCTGTTTAATGTACGTGACTTGCCGTCCATGCAGCTTGAAGTCCAAGAGGTCACCATTGGCTACACCACCTGGATACAAACGGGGGGGGACCCTAAACAAGCTATTTAACATTGGTGTCCAGAAAGCCCAGGAGGCCATGAGGTTCTCTGTACTGACAAAGAAGTCCTTACGTGCATAAAAAATATTAGAGATAAGCTCTGAATAAGCCTCTCTGGCTTTTTTAGGGGACTGAATGTGATAGTCAGAGAGTGGTAATCCTAACACATTAATATCTTTATGCTCAGTAATCTCTTTCCAACCTCTGTTTACCAGAACTGGTTTAAACAAATTTTTACTAACAAGAATCGATTGGGCTTCAAGATCTCCATGACCAAAATGGAATACAATCTGCTTGGGCTTGCAATGGATGCTGTTACCCTCCTGAACACACATTACGTCATTCTTAAAAACCACACGAGCATATCCAACTCGTTCATCAAGCATTTTACCGGACAACATAAATATGGGAATGCCGTCATATTGAGGACTGTCTCCAATGATGACCACACCTGGAAAGATAAGAACATTACAGAAATCATTAGAATAACCACTGAAGTAATCAATGCAAGAAAGAAATATACAATATAAATGCATACTGTGGTGAAAGCATAAAGCCCCATACTAACCAGCAAATGTAGGAGTGAAACTAAAGTAATCCTTTGTTTTGTTTAGTTCCTTCTGGGCCTCTGAATTATATTCTAGGTATTGTCCTAAAATTACATTGTCTCTGTCAGGATGCTCGAGTTCACTGAAGACCATCATCTTGTTCTGAAGAACCTCATCAATGCTGTACAGGTTTGCAGGTACCTTCATCAATAGAAGGGTCATTACTTCTGTAAGGTGATTCTGCAGCATATCTCTAATGACCCCATATTTGTCATAAAATTGAATCCTGCCTAAAAACGGGAAAAAAAACCAACAAAAAAAAAAACAGAACATTTACACAGAGTCTCATGATTCATAAATTGAACCCAATTTATTAATTATGACACAAACCATTTATTGTTTATTTATAAGGTTTGATGTGTTGAATTATAAAATATTAACATTATTAATGCATATGTAATACTTGTGTTGACAATGAATGGCAACTACTTTAATATTAGTTTTATTTATATATATCTGATGCCGTTAACTAGCAGCATATATTATCTGACCTTTACAATCAAGTGTTTCCTTCACCACAATCTCAATTCTTTGAATGTTCTGCTTGTTCCAAATCGGAGTTAGAAGATTCCGATTAGCTTTTCTGAAGCTCAGTATTTGGGAGACCACCTAAAAACATATGAACACAAAACAAAGCGACAAAATTCATACTACTGCCTTTTGCCTTCTTAACATATTATCGGATGAGGTCTAAAGGTCTAAAGTTTAAAGTGTGTTTAGTCACCTGTTTTCCTAAGTAGTGGTCGATTCTGTACATTTCCTCTTCATTTAGAAAACCAGCAAGCTGTGTAGCAAGCAATTGGGCACTTTTAATGTCATGGCCAAATGGTTTCTCTAAAACAACCCTGAGCCATGCTTTATCAGGAGGTCGGCAGGTGCTATTGATCTTTTCTGCAATGTCGGCATAGGCGAAGGCTGGAACAGACATGTAAAAGAGCCTCCCTGCTTCAGTCATACCTTCCTGCTTCATCTGCTTCTGAATCTGCTCATTAAGGTTTTCATAATCCTCCGTGGTCTTAAGCTGTAGGTATTGTGATAACCGTAGAAACTGCTCTTTGACCAGTGCACAACGTTCAACTGTAATATCTGATGAACACTTCAGCTCCTTCAGTATGCCAAACAGTGTTTCAGTGCCCTTTTCTGCTGGTGACAGGCCCCCTCCATAAAATGAGAAGGTGTAGCCTTTGCCAACCTGGGTGGTGTAAAGATGGAAAAAACCTTGCCACAGGTATTTTCTGGCTAGGTCTCCTGTGCCACCAACAATAACCACAGACACGTGACCAGGACCTGTACTTTTCTCACTGTCTTTGCTGTGGCCTGTTTGCAAACATGTACCCAGCAGTAGAAACCACCATGCAATGTTCCACATGACTCCACAAAACCCTGTTCAACAACACAGAATTTGTAAAGTGTTACAATACAATGTACACAACATATNCCTTGCCACAGGTATTTTCTGGCTAGGTCTCCTGTGCCACCAACAATAACCACAGACACGTGACCAGGACCTGTACTTTTCTCACTGTCTTTGCTGTGGCCTGTTTGCAAACATGTACCCAGCAGTAGAAACCACCATGCAATGTTCCACATGACTCCACAAAACCCTGTTCAACAACACAGAATTTGTAAAGTGTTACAATACAATGTACACAACATATTTAATATATAATAATATTATATGAATATTTATTAACAATGTGTATTGATTTTCGGCAATCAATTAGAATGTTTACTGGAAGTTACTCATTACAATTATATAACTATGTATATAACCAAAGCCAAAGGTGCTGGTCATGAGGTTAAATAAGTGTTTCTCATGTAGGCTAACACTCAGCGATTAGGTTAACACCCTTTTTAAACAACAGCTACAGCTGATATTTACTTTATCTGTCTCGAGGCGAATTAAGTGTCTGCTATGACAGCATTTACTTTTTTTTGGAAGACATTGGAGCACTTGTGAGGTCAGACATGGATTTTGGGTTGCAGTTTTCGATAAAATTTATCTCAAAGGTAGTTAAATGGTTTTTTTTTAATTAACAAATGAAAGAGAGAAAGAGATTAATAAACTAATATATATATATATATATATATATATATATATTTAAGTTGTGTTGTCCTAAAGTTCATGCAAGAATGTGTGTATTTTATTTTAAACTATTACTGTACTGTACTGTACTATTCTGGGGCAAAATTTTCCAATCACAGTATTGAGACATGCTGCACCCCTAACTGGAACTGATCCTCCCATTTTTGGGAAAGAGTGAGTTTTCACAAAGTACAAAGTACAAAGTTTATTTAGCAGCAGAGATAAGAGTCAGTAGTAGTATTTGAATCAGGGAATTTGTTTGTTGCTGCTAAACAAGATATATGCTTGTAATCTCAAACTTTTCTGAATCCACAGTGAGGACAATGATGCTGAATATAAACAAAATTAAATAAGGAAAAGATGTGAGAATGAGACTATGAAATAATATTGAATTCATTGACATGGCACTCTTCCACCTTGTAATTTTGTACTTATTTATGAAAGCATTATACATTTTGTTTTTCATTACTGAAAATGTATACAATCTAGTCTGAATCATGTTTAAATAATAATTTATATATAGCAAAAGATTTACTCAACCACATCCTGGATCACAAGGGGAGACCGTGTGAACATTTCTAAATGATATATCTAAACATGATATAAGGCACTATGCTAAAACACCCTTAACCTAGTAAGCAATATGTACAGGATCATCAGGTCGCCTACAGCCCACATGCAGACAACATTCAATTCACGGGTGTGGTTAGGGTGTTGTGCTAGCAATCCCAAAGTGGTGGGTTCAAATTCCAGGTTTACTGGGACCCAAGTTACCAATGTGGGTCCTTGAGCAAGACCCTTTACCCTCATTGCTCATGCCATATTATAGCCACCCCTGTGTTCTAACGCAAAGCATCAAGTTGGGATACTTGTAAGTCACTTTGGATAAAAGTGTATGCTAAATGACCAAATGTAATGTTATGTAAGTCAAGTTAATTTGTCATATACACTTATATATATACACAAGTCAAGATATGTGTGTCTTTTTGAAACCACAAGTCGCAAAATCTTGTGGTGAGACTACGAAATAAGCACGCTACAGTGTGAACATATACAAAAGTCTTTTTAAAAATGTACATATAATCTACACAAAAACATACATACACACTTATAAGTTCAATTACTTGATCAGTTACTGATGTTATTGCAACCACTATAAATTCAATGCAATCATAACAAAAAGACTCAATTTTAACCTTACCTTTGGTCGTATATTGTGTTGCATTTTGTATTCTTATTCTAAAACTGTATATTGATGACATCATGAAATCGTGTAACAGACCTGTGCAGTGACGATCTTTGATCAATGAGGAGAAACGTACACGGATTTGATTTCAAACGCTCAAATGCACGCAGGCTTGCTTCCGATAAAGTCGTTCAGTTAGCCGATCTGTGAGCGGTGTATAATGAATGTAATTTAAACGTGTTAGTTGGTTTAGTTTAGTCTGCTCGGGTTGATCTTACCTGAACGTCAGCGTGCAGCAGCAGACAGTGCCTGTCCCTGACAGGAGCTTCCTTGTGGCTGGTCACGTGATCCCGCGCTAAGTAAATTCTCTGTTTCACCTCAACACACTGAAACAAACTGTTGGTCCCAGACGCCGAAAAACACACATTGGTTGACTAAACTGTAGCAAACTCGACGTTTTAATTCCCAAATCAGCGACTTTTATAAGAACAAATATGTACCTTCGTTTTATGCAAATCAATTTAACACTTCTCATGCTTGCTCATGTTTTTAAACTTCCTTAATATTTAGCAACTCCTTACAGAGCTAATAGAGCTGCTACTGTAGACAACTGATATATTACATAGCACGTTCGCCTCTCAGTGCTAGGGATTCCCGGTTCGAATCCCCATCTGGGTGGAGTCTCCATGTTTTCCCGGTGTCCGTGTGGGTTTACTCCGGGTTCTCCGGTTTCCTCCCACAGTCCAAAAACATGGATCAAGTCAATTGAGTTCTCCAAATTGCCCCATGTAGAGTGTGTTTGTGTAAGTAAGTGTGTGCCCAGTGATAGGTTGGTGCCCTGTCCTGGGTGTATCTGCCCGGTGCCCGAGACGCTCTCCCCTGGATGGGCATGGGGAACCCCACCACAACCCCAATAGAGGATAAAGCGGAAGATGAATGAATGTCTTTATAGCTTCTTTATGAAAAATAGCAGAGAGTGTGTACCCAGCTATAGTTTGGCCTCCTGTCCTGGCTGTATCTGCCCGGCACCTGAAACATTCTCCCCTTGATTCTAGTAGGATTAAGCAGTGGTGGTGAGTGTGGCAAATCCTAGTCATTAGACCACCAGGGACTCTATTATTATTATTATTATTATTATTATTATTATTATTAATAATAAAAATAATAATAATATTAATAATAATATTAATAATAACAAAAGGACAGAACAATGGCTTAGTGGTTAAATAGATTCAAGGTAAATTGAATGCTCGAAATTGCCCCATATAGAGTGTGTGTTTGGGTGTGGATGCCCAGCAATAAACCTGGTAGAGGATTAAGCAGAAAATAATGAATGAATGAATGATTGAATGAATTAATGATAATCCAAGGGCGGCACGGTGGCTTAGTGGTTAGCACGTTCACCTCTCAGCACTAGGGATTCCCGGTTCGAATCCCCATCTGGGTGGAGTTTCCATGTTCTCCCCGTCTCCGTGTGGGTTTCCTCCGGGTTCTCTGGTTTCCTCCCACAGTCCAAAAACATGGATCAAATCAACTGAGTTCTCCAAATTGCCCCATATAGAGTGTGTATGTGTGTGTGTCTGTGTGAGTGTGTGCCCAGCGATAGATTGGAACCCTGTCCTGGGCGCCCAAAACTTTCTCCCCTGGATGGGCATGGGGAACCCCCCCCCCCCCCCCCGTGGCCCTAATATAGGATAAAGCGGAAGATAATGGATGGATGAATAATCCAAGCTGCTTTCTGCTGCAGATCTACAATCATGCAGAAAAAAACAAACACAATTCAACCAAATTCTTTAACAATGCAGAGTAAATAATCCCAATTATTAAAACAGCAAAGAAACATTACTGAAAATAAAGCTAATCATGGAGGTCACCAGCATTTGTTATATTTTGAACAACTGGGGTGGGGTCGCATATGTGTTCATGTATCAACACATCCACCATTTGTGTTATTATTTCAACTAATCCAACACTGTCCACTATAAACAAGCATCAGCCAACATAAACCATCACAGATCAACAAGCAACATATTCCTTTATTATCTTTACACATGGAGCCAACACCTGAAAAAACATAAGCCACTTCTATTTTGCCCCCTGCAGGTGAATCTTTTAATTTTAAAATATTTTTCCTCTGTCAGTATTATTTCACTTTTTAGGCTTTAAGAGAATTTATCTTAATATATTCCACAAGCAACTATTTTAATGTAAATATTAGTGAAGGAATCTAGAAAATGATGTTTGTTGTAATATACAACATAACAGTTGCACACATATACAAGCATTAGTAATATGTTGGTTTTCTACCTTTAGGCTATATTTGACATCCCACCTTCCCCTTCCCCCCACATTTTGTTTTATAACCCTAACAGCTACTTGGTGCAAAAAAATACTTAACTAGATACTTGCTTGCAGTACCACCTAATCTCCTGAGCGCTATTGAGCTGGAAAGGAAACATTAGGAAACAGACTCACTGTCAGAACGTCAAACTTGTGATATTTTGCACCTGGAACCACTTTCCAGAATGTAAGCTAATGATCCTGTTACCATCTTGTCTTTTCTTATTATAATGTTGTGAACTTTATTTGAAGTATGTTTTTCTGAAGAAAAAAAAACTGTCTCATATTTTCTATTATAAATACGTTTAAATGTACAATATTAAGGTAAGTTTCTGTCAGTATACATAGTTTTCAATATTGAAAGTTTGGCTTTACATTTTTAAACACAATTTTGAAATTTGGTTTTAAACTGCATTTTGATTGTAAAATGGGTAATTTTAAGCCAGTTTCTAAATTGACATATGACTGTACCTTGATTAATTAATTGATACATCAAATATTTCATTTTATTACAAATGTTCATCTCAGGAATTTAGAACATGAAGACATCAGATTGAGGTTTAGCGATGGGTTAAGACTAATTATGGATTGGAAATATAGGATGTGTTTTTAAAAAATAATAATAATATTACAGTCTTAACTTTAGATTTAAAGTTTATTTACATTCAAATGATTTTTTTATTGGGTTGAGGAGTGAATATTTTAACTTCAAAGGCTGTTCTATTTTGTAATATTTTTTTGTTTAAAAAATAAATACACATTACAATTAAACACTGTTCACATCACATATACTTTAGGCATACTGTATACTTACAACAGCACATACCCCATCATTCAGTTCTCACAAATTTGAAACCACACAGTTCACAGTGCATGGCTCTGTGCTTGATTTTATACTCATTCAAAAATGGAACTAAGTAAAACACCTAAGTGTATTTATTTAAATGTGTTTCCTGATATTTGTGTCCATATACTGTACACTATGCTCTGTTTTAAAATAAAATAAACCTAAATAACCTGAATTAAGGTTCCTAAATAACATTATTTTTAGATTTGAATTTACACATTATTTAAATTCAAATGCAAATTCCCAATACTACAAAATAACACAATTTTTTTTAAATGTTGCCAATAAATGTATTATTGTATTGTATTGACTTATTTACTCATTTTCAGATTACAATATGCTTTCATGAATATCTTTATTAAATATATCTCCTTGTTTTTGCACTCACTCTTCATTTTATCACCCCTACTATACAGATGCACTTTGTAGTTTCACAATTACAGACTATAGTCCAACTTTTTCTCTAAATACTTTTAAGTACTCTTCATCGCACACTGACGTAGTGGTGTGGTAAATCAAACACTGTGGTTTTGCTGGAGTGTTCACTCACTGTGCGCTTTATTAGTTATCTACCTTATTACTAAGTTGCAGATATAAAATCAGACACACTAGCTTATTTGTGTTAGTCATTATCTAATCCCTCACCAGTGTCTAATCTCTCCAAAATCCCAACCAACATATCTATGTCTAATCAACTTACTCTATTCTTACTCACCTAAAATCATTCACCATTTAAATAGTACAGTGGGTTGCAAAAGTATTCATACCCCTTGAACTTTGCCATATTTTGTCACATTACAACCACAAACATAAATATATTTCACTGGAATTTAATGTGAAAGACCAACACAAAGTGGTATACAATTGTGAAGTGGAATGAAAGTTATACATGAATCAACAATTTTTTTACAAATAAAAAACTGAAAAGTGCGATGTGCAAAATTATTCAGCCCCCTTTTCCCTGAGTGCAACCAATT
>JAFMOD010001110.1:958731-992642 GCA_019802435.1 Corydoras maculifer
AAAAATGAAGCATAACTATTTTTAAATAGTCCAAGATATATTCCAAGAGACCTGCCAACCTGTGAAACCAATGTTCTGGTCTAAATCTTAAGTGATGTTTTGTGAACTGTGCAGGAGAAAAAATGTGTTAACAACCCTCCATATGTGTTTACCACAAATTTCAAGCCAGCGTTCGAGAGTTCAGTGGTGTGTCGCGACCGTTAACAAAGCCTTTGAGGAACAGACACACTCTGCAATGCACACAATAGAGAGCCTCCTCTTGCTAGAAGGGGGAGACAAGTATCAGGGAGGAGGGGTGAGAGAGCGAAATGACCTTGCTGTGCTGGTGCTAGTGCTGTTCCCTGACCCTTTAAGCCAGGGTACAGCCTCCTAGTGCGAAAGCCTTTGTAAGGGTGGATGCATGGCACAGGGTGCCGCCAAGGGGGGGGAAGGGGAGGGAATAAAAGAGGCCTACCGGCATGTTAAGAATAGTGGGAGTGAGGCAAAAAAACTCCAGGCTCATGCTATACACATGGCTTTTGAGTGAAAAGGAGACCCTTGCATTGTGAATGTGTCTCAATGGCCATGGCACCTCATTTGCTGAAGACAAACGGCCTTTGCGGCATGAGTGTTCTGCCCTTTCAATCCAAACAGACCACCGTCGTTAATCATCCATTTTGCCTGAGCTCTAGAAAATACATTGGATTTAAAAATGACTTCCATTCGGAGCAAAATAAACTTGAATAGTCCCACAAAGTCTGATCTCCAGCAAAATAAAAAACTCAGCATAGCATTGTCATATTAAGCAAATACACTTTGCATTTTAACGGTTCCTATCTTCAGATTTAATCCACACCAGTGTCTGCTGAACTTTCCTCAAATTACAGGGGAGTTCTATTATTCAGCTTCTGACTAATGAATATTCATAGAGCATAAGCACAATATAGATGGCCATCTAAGCTCTTGAGAAGAAGTCAGCTCCCTTTGCTTCCCAGGTCAAGGGACTCTTGACAGACTGCTGCACAAAAAGCCCCGACTTGAGAATTCCTGCAGGTTGCTCAGCGACACCATTGTGTGACGTGTTTTAGTGTCTACATATTCATGGCTTTTGAAGTCATTAGTGGCAATGCATTCATGGCAGCACTCCCATATGACCCCTTCCACTTTTGTCGTGGGAATGCCATAGGGAGGCTGCATTTTCAACATGTTTATGACAACCACAGGCCTACAGCTCTCCTTTCTCTTAAACATGATATTGCTGTACAAAAATAGTATGACTTGAATATTTAGGGCCGAAGACACAGGTTTAGCTCACACCTTCGTCATCCAGTTTTAAGTTCAGGGCTGTGCTTTTAAAGTGTGCATGGTCTAAAAAGATTTATTTGTTGATTATTATTAAGGAATAAGATGTTTAGGAGGCAACATCGGACTGCAATTTATTAGCCCCTTAATAGGGTAAATATTCTAAGTATATTAACCTTTGGCATAAACAATTTAGTAATTATATGTCTCAAATTTTGAACATGAGAAGCTTAACACGCACCTGTATGTTTAAGGATATACCATCTTATATATCCCTATGTGTGTGTATACAGCATAAGGATTAGACAGATAAAATCTGTAGGAAGATGAATACATATTTTCACTGTGCTTGGTTTCTGAGGCCTGGCAGAAAGGCAATAAATAACAAAACTGCTCCGCTAATAGAACTTGGTCTACACTAAGCCTTTGCTGCTAATAATATAATAGCATTTCATCTTGGACATAGCATTAGGCTACAGTGTATAATGTAACAAAATACTCTTTGTAATCAAAGTTAGACTGAGGGGAGAACATTTTGCTGCCTTTACTTTTAAGGCTAAGCTGCCTTGCTGTGGTTCTTTTAAATTATCACGAGAGAAACATTTAGATATGCATGTGATGATATGAATACAATAACGTATTGTATATGAAATTAGCATTAAAGTGTTGTCACATATTGTACATTAGTTTTTTTTCCTGATGCATGTTTTTCATCCATGTTTTGCTTTTTTAAGTTAAAGTGCATAGACGCCTTTAAGTAGTAATTTAGTAAGCTTCATGTTTTACACATCTGACTTCATATGACTGTCAAATTCATTGCCCAAGTCATTTTTCAAAATAGAAATTACAAGAAATCACAAACCTTAGAGAATAAAAAAGTGGTATGACCTATATGGATTGGTGTGACGTAAAACTGAGCTGTTTGTCTAAATATTCAAGAGTTTTAAAAGCAGCATTTTGGGGAAACTTCAAGCTGTTATTATATACCAACATGATGGCAAAAGATTATATAAAAAGCTGGCCAGATAAAAAAAATCCCTGCCATTTAATCACAAATGTAAGCACCTGTGAAGTCTAACTTGTTGTGTTCTTAAAATTAAAAAAGCTTACATGTAGATAATATTATTATAAAATTTGATTAGCATAGACATATGTGTTTTTAATTAATAAGCTGCAGTTATTCAGATTGGATTATATGTAGATATTTTTTATCAGACTGCACTGATCTGACATTAGGTTGGTACAATGTGAAGTAGCTTCTGTTAAGTATTTTTTTTTACCACATAATATTTCTTTGGTTGGTAGCTTTTGTGTAGTAAAGCTTTATTTATTGGCAAATAACTAATAGTATAAGATAGCTCACTACATGTTATAAGTAGCTTGGAGAACAAAACATTATTCACATAAATTAATATAATAATGTAAATTGATTACTTACACGGCGGCACGGTGGCTTAGTGGTTAGCATGTTCGCCTCTCAGCGCTAGGGATTCCCAGTTCGAATCCCCATCTGGGTGGAGTTTCCATGTTCTCCCTATGTCTGTGTGGGTTTCCATGTTCTCCCTATGTCTGCGTAGGTTTCCTCCGGGTTCTCCGGTTTTCTCCCACAGTCCAAAAACATGGATCAAGTAAATTGAGATCTCCAAATTGCCCCATGTAGAGTGTGTTTGTGTGAGTGAGTGTGTGCCCAGCGATGATTGGTGCCCTGTCCTGGGTCTATCTGCCCAGCGCCCGAGACGTTCTCCCCTGGATGGGCATGGGGAACACCACCGCGACCCTAATAGAGAATAAAGCGGGAGATAATGAATGAATGAATGATTAGTTACACTTGATTTTACATTTTACTTTTAGCCTTCAATAAGAAAAAGATTAAATCATTGTATCATTTGGGGTTATTTGCACATTTTAACTTGTACTGTTTTATGTAGCATCACAGCATGGTGGCAGTCACTTAAAATCCACTTGAACTCAGTTTTAAAAAAAATATTTGGTTTACTTTGTGTGAATACATGTGCATCCTGGTGTAGGACCTCAGCAGAATAAGAGTAAATGAAAATCCTTCAACATTTGCCGAACAAGTGACCTGAGGCTGTGCTTTAATTAGTTGTTTAGGATTTTCCACAGGATGCAGCTTTTTGCTCTCAAGACATGCATACTTTTCATGTCAATCAGCTGGTATTGATTTTGTGTTGTTTATCTGATATAATGGAACTTTTCTTTAGTGTGGTTTAGTAGCTGTCTTGCTTCCCTCCAGTTCCAGACAGCTCTGATGATTAGAAAATATCAAGTGCGGAAAGTTCTGATACTGTCAACAACCACCAATCACATAGCTGACCCCCAGATTGTGCAAACTTTTTGTACATTGTCTAGATATCCTTACTGGCCCATGTGATATTAAAACCTAACTTGTAGAAAAAATGTTTTAGGAGTGCCCTGTGGTAGTTCAGGATAAGACACGTTTTAAGCATAGAATGGTCTAAGATACAAAGTTACCAGACTTAGAGGTGACTACAGCACCAGTTTCCAGGTTTGAATCTTGATCTGGGTGGAGTTTTCATGTCCAGTTTCCTTTCATAGTTTAAAAACATGGTTTTTAGGTAAAAAAAATATTTAGTTTTATCAAGCATTCATTTGACTCGATTCAGTTTCTTTTTTAAATTATTATACCATGAAAACAAGTATGCCTAAAATACTACTACTACTACTACAACTAATAATAATAATAATAATAATAATAATATAATTATTATTATAGTAATAAAATAATATTAATATTTTTGTTCTTCTTCTTCTTCTTCTTCTTCTTCTTCTTCTTCTTCTTCTTATTATTATTATTATTATTATTATTATTATTATTCATTCATTCATTATCTCCCGCTTATCCTCTATTAGGGTCGCGGTGGGGTTCCCCATGCCCATCCAGGGGAGAACGTCTCGGGCGCTGGGCAGATAGACCCAGGACAGGGCGCCAATCCATCACTGGGCACACACTCATTCACACAGACACACTCTAAATGGGGCAATTTTAGAGAATTCAATTAACTTGATCCATGTTTTTGGACTGTGGGAGGAAACCGGAGAACCCGGAGGAAACCCACGCAGACACGGGGAGAACATGGAAACTCCACCCAGATGGGGATTCGAACCGGGAATCCCTAGCGCTAAGAGGCGCCACTAACCACTAAGCCACCGTGCCGCCGATTATTATTATTATTATTATTATTATTATTATTATTATTATTATTATTATTATTATTATTATTATTATTATACCTCTCAGTTTAATACAGGTACTTTGGAAATTACATTTCCAGATAAAATTGAATCTCAGATTGCAGTATGAAAGTTAAATAAATCAGTGATAGTTAAAACACTATTCGCTTTTGTCCTGAGTAGTCTTTTTGTATGTCGAGGACTTTAGTGGCGCCTCAGAAAAGAGCGATGGCCAAAGCAAACATCCGACTTGCGCTTCACAGGTGCGCCCACGCGCAGGGTCCTGACTCAGCCCACTCCTTATATGGCACTGCACATTCCAGAGGGCGGAGCTAATGTCATTCACTTCTCCATGAATGAGCCCTCGACTTCAGTGTGAAGAAGTTATCCACGAATGTCGGAACTACCGACTGAAACACATACGATCAGATAAAAGAGAAAAAAGACCGAGTAAAATGGATTACCGCCGCGAACCCGCTCACTTTAGCTTCTTCTATTTATTCATCAATAGTTTATTTTTTTTTAGCCAAGCCAAGGAACGTAAGTAGCCAACTTTTAAAGCATTATTATTTATTTTATTACAGCTATATTTAATGTCAGTATTTGGTCATTTTAGAATTCTATTAACCTACTGGTTTTCATAGTCCCTTAAAAGTGACCTACCTTAGTTTTGAGAAGTTTTAAAGTTTCATTATTCTCATTAATTTGTTTTTAAAGACACTTTTAATCATATAAGCTTTTGTACTTTCACTTTTAAGTAAATTATGTGTGACTTGTAATATATTAGTGTTTATTACTTGTTCAGCCATGACACAGAGAAATGTCACAATGGTCTGTGACTGTCTTTCCTTTAAATTGTTTTAATATATTAAATAAAATTTCTCTACAGATATCTTACTAGACATGAAGGCATCTGGAGGGGAGTTGGGCTGGTTGACCTCACCAAGTGAAGAAGGGGTGAGTATTCTGCTTGTAAAATTGGCCTCCTTTCACATGTTCATGGTGTTGTAGCCATGAGTCAGTGATAGTCAGCTTCCCAGCTGTTCCAGTCAAACTTGGTTCATATTATAGTCTTTGTTCTGGTTATGAATGTTCACAGAACACAACAAAATAAAATAAAACAATTTAAAGGGTTTTTCCCCCTAAAAACTTTAGTGTTTGTGATTAAAAAATGTCAGAATGTTTAGTTTATCACATTAAAAGTACTTATAAAAGTCTATTAACTCTTTTTAAACATGTCTTATTAAAATAATCCGGGGTGGAGTAGGCCATATCATATATAGCATATAGTGTAATATACAATAGGAAAAAGAAAGACACCAAAACCAGGGTAATGCGGAATGCGTAATCGTCTATCTTTAGTCAAGCAGTTTCCTTTCTGAGAGACTAGAGGAAATGGAGACATGGTCAGAGGCTGCAAGGCAGGTTTTTGCCTCTATGAAGTTCATGGGATTAGGAGAAGCCACTGTAATTTTTTTCTGTCGCTCCAGGGCCTCAAGAGAGATTTACACTCCTAGTTTGTTCCATTTTGGGAGATGGTGATATGGATTTAGGGGCAAGTTCAAGGCATTCGCACTCTCTGGGTGGGGATAGATGATTTAATTACTTACTTGCGAGCTGGTTTGTCATTTTCTTGTTCAGATGTTGGATGTCTTGTCTTGGATCTTTAAGCTTATGAGCCATTGTGTCCACACAAGCCTTTGAGGTATGCATGCCAGACCTGATCTTTTGTTGCAGTGCTTTTAGTCTTGTGGATAGAAAATATTTATATGACATGAGAGAGAGATAATTAGGGATGGAGGAATTATGACTAATGCATTATTAGGGGATTCCTAGCACACTCTTTGATACACCTTTATTACATGTTTGGGGATATGGGCCTAGACATGTATTTCTCACACCCACAGTTTTGAAGACACATGTAATATGCAACACCAGAGGAACAGTTTAAATGTATGATTCATGGTTATTAAACACATTTTGTATAATGCAAGTATTTTGTAAAATGTATATATAACGGTATATCAATTTTAATGCAGTCTGTCTGTTTTTCTTTAATCGTAAAATACACATGCATTAATATTTCAGAAAAAAAGGTGGGTGGGTGGGTCTGGGTTTAGACACTAAACCAGATCACCAAATGGTCAGAATTAATTATACTGCAGTTCAGCCGGTTACTTCCTAACTTACTAATTCCACTTGTATTGTCCTCTTACTTGTATGTAAATGTTATATGTTATGATATTAATAATGTTTAGCAAAGGCTGGTATAACATATATATATATATAACATATATCTTTTGTCTTGGCTTTTCTTTGTGTGCATCTGTTTTTCAGTGGGAAATAGTTCAGACCGTGGTGAATGGTTCTCTTCTCTACACATACAGTGTGTGTAACGTAGCCAGCGATGTTGAACAGGACAATTGGATTCGTACCACGTTCATTCAGCGTCCACTTGATGCCTTGCGTGTCTCTGTGGAGCTGCGCTTTGTTGTTCGTGACTGCAACACTTTTGATGGTACTTCTCCCTCCTGTCGTGAAACCTTCGGCCTGTATCTTTCCGAAACTGATAGTGATGTGGGCACAAACTTTCGAAAGGGCCAGTTCCGCAAAATAGCAACAGTGGCCCCTGATGAAGTGACAGCAAACAGTGGAAGTGGACGGCCTTCAGTGAGGGTGAATGTAGAGGTCCGGAGCATCGGTTCCCTCAGCAGACGAGGTTTCTACCTGGCCTTTCAAGATGCGGGGGCTTGTGTGGCTCTGCTAGGCGTCAAGGTGTTCTACACCACTTGCCCATCCACCCGACGTAACCTAGCTAATTTTTCTGAGCGTGTGACAGCTGCAGCCCTTACTGAGGTGGAAGGAACCTGTGTAAAAGATGCGACAACTGTCAGCCAGACACCTCCTCGCATGTACTGCACTGCTGAAGGAGAATGGGTTGTGCCTGTTGGGCAGTGCCACTGCAAAGCCGGCTATCAGCCAGTGGGGCAGAGCTGCCAAGGTAAGAGAGTCATTCTGTAATCGTTGTATGTGTGAAAAGTAATTTTACATTACCCACATTTAGAATACTCAGCAGGTTTATAGGTAGTTCACTATAGTAAATGTGTATTCACTACCGGCTACAATTAATTTCTTGAATATGTCATTTTATTAGTTTTACTATTCAACTTAAAAACTGTATTTTAGATGAAATCTTAATATATTATTTATTAAAATACTATTCTATAAGGCTTAGAACTCTGTACTTTGATTTAGAACTGATTTGAATCTTTTTTTTACTCTCTGCTGACAATATATGTAATCTCACAAACTGTTGAGTAAGTTTTGACTGAGATAGTTATTCATAACAACGCTAAAAAAAATTAGCTTTCCTTTAGGAAATCTTCCTATTCCTTTATCTGTACTATTTTTTAATGTCCTTACTAATACACTTTTATTTAATAATAGTTTTTTTAAAGGTTTCAATCCATGTTAGACATTTAGCTTCATTTTAGAAATAATCTGTGTCCACAATGAAACCCATATAACGTGACCATTCCGATTCCCTAGGCTTGTACGTGCCAGTTTAAACAGGGAGCAACTTGTCTACGCTGAAAATGGTTCCTTAGCTACAGAAATTGGAATGAATAATTAATTAATCAGTTGTAAAAGTCAATTAGTCCACACTTAGATGAATAGCCTGTGCTTTTATACCAAAGCAAGTTCAGCAGCATTTTAAATGTAGCTTTGTTGTAAGACCTTACAAACTGTGTAAATTCTAGACATAGACAGAGTAACAGTGAAAAAATGCCTTTAGTCAGTGTTTATATTGTCCATGTCAGAAACTTTTTAGAATGAACAAATTCTCACAGTAACGCCAACTTTACTATATCACTGAAAAAATCTTAAACTTCTGTATCCTTTTACATTAAGGTTATGATATAAAATCTGTAAAGTAAAAGGAGTCAACATTTCAGTGGCTGAGAAACAACTGTGGGCCTTTGTGGGTGGCCTGCCAGTGTGTGTTTCATTATGAGTGTGTGCGTCTGAGTGTGTCGTGCAGTTACCACTGTGCGGTTGGACAAGTCACATATGAGTTACATGGGAGACACAGGAGATGACTTCAGTTTAAAGGAATGTCGGCCTTGTCCACACCCTCTCACCTGCTCACATTTTATTTCCGATATGAATGTGTGCTTAGTGCTCTAAGGAAGGAAGCTCAAAGATACTAGGTTACCACTGCGGAAGTATAGTAGTGTGTGTGTGTGTGTGAAGACGGTAACGAAAGATTCATTTTCATAGATTCCACAGATAAGACAAAGAATACAATGAACAGAATGTAATCCAACCATGTTGTGAAAATTTTTCTGATGAAATGTCCTAAAGAGGAATGGCGTATAAAGAGAAATATAAATTAAAAATAGTTTTAATTTCCATGTCCCTTGGAATATTGGGAAAAATCAACAGATAGCTATTTGTTTTTTAATTTGGCAAGTTGATATGTGGGTATTACAGATGGTTTCAACTTTTCTCACGTTATCTGGCAGCTGATATGACTCAGTGGACAGGCCTAGTATTACCTGAATACTACCTTGTTTCTGTGTGTGTTTCTATGGCAATACCTCGCCACAGATTACAGGGAAGTTTGGCACACCCTCGCTCGGCTGAGTCAGTTATCGTCTAATTGAGGGTTTTAACTTTCTGGACGGCTTTTGTAGTGGTGGGAAATAAGGGTTTTGGCTCAATGATTTTGAAATGTAAAGTTTCTCATAAAGGCCAGTCGTAACCTTAAACCATATCAAAGATAAGATAGAGGATTGTTAGGAGAACAGACTGCAGTCATTCAACAACCCCACTCCTATCAAGAATAGAATCTTGTATTTTATTGTTGTAGGACCATTTCAGTGAGACTGGCGGTTGGTTTTGCAAAATGGCAAAGAAAGAACTACTTTGTATGCTAAGTTCATTCCCCCTTGGTTTTAGTTAGAAAATTATATAGTTTTACATTTCCAAAAACCACCTGCATGTGGATAATAGATGCCAGACCAAAGATAAAGAGGAACTTTATTTTATTCTTTTATTTTCCTTTTTTTTTTTTTTTTGCATTCCTGGAATTTTGGTTATTACACAGGAACCAGTACACCACAGCTGAGGCAGAAATGTCTTTCATTAAGGACTGGAAATGTTTAGTGGAATGTGGAGATTCCAAGTGTTTTTGAAATTTTTGTGTTTCCAGGAGACACTCAATGTTTTGCCACCCTCAGAGGATATCTTTATGAGAAGGCCAGAGGGAAACTATGATTATTGTAGGAGCGTCTTGTTATCTTTGAATGATTGCACATGTCAGGAATGAGAGCGTGAACTCAAAGTCTACAATTGTTTCTTTTTTTCTTCTTTCTCTTTACTGCCACTGGAATTTTTATTGTATGAATTGCAATTTTTTTCTGTCACTAATGCAATATATTATGATTGGCAGAATTTAAATAATGAAAGTAAGTAATCATTAAAGTACATTAATTCAAAAGACTACTGCAAAAGGAGCAGAAGGCCTAAACTAAAGGCTTAAACTAAAGATAAGATACTTAAGCCCAAACATCTTCCAAGACAATAATGGTCCTAGTGACATTGTTCTCATGTGAGTTTTACGAGCAGTTTTTTGTGTATGGCTTCTGTTCTTCATTGCTTATCGCCACCTGCCAGTCTTCATCAGCCACAACTGTGATTGGTTGCCAAGGAGTTGGGGGTGGTAACTGATTAGTGCTAGAGCGCTAAGAGGAGATTTTTTGTGGGGGTGGTGGGGGTGGGATACAGCTGCCTAATGTTTAAATTTTCAAGACATAATTTCGGCCATTATATTTTGAAGGGAGGACAACCGATTATTTGCTCATGTTCAAACATTTTGCCTTTCCCTTGCGTTATAATGAATGACTGGTTTATAATACTGACAGTACTATATAAAAATAAAAAGAGATTAGTGGAGACTGTTCTTAAACAGTAAAGGGTGTGCCTTCAATCTTATGTTGTAATTAAGTTTTGAAAAAGTATCTGGTATTTCGAGTTCAGTGTTATGCTGTACAGTAGGTAAAGTAACAAATTTCTCAAGAAACTTAGCTGAACAGATACAATTAGTTATCTTTAAAAGATAGTACTGTGTCTAGCTCCCCTTTAGCCATGAAAATCTGGTTTGTACATTAGAGTATTCATAATATTCTGATTTTAAATCATCAGGCTTGTATTAGTCAGC
The DNA here is from genome assembly GCA_019802435.1 of Corydoras maculifer. Taxonomy (NCBI): domain Eukaryota; kingdom Metazoa; phylum Chordata; class Actinopteri; order Siluriformes; family Callichthyidae; genus Corydoras; species Corydoras maculifer. The sequence continues at coordinate 969,449 of JAFMOD010001110.1, forward strand.
CTTATGTGAAATCTTTCTTTCTGCTTGTTTTAGGGGTGTTAAAACATTTTTCGTCACTCTTCACATTCACCAGAGCTGCCCACACTATGTCTAAACACTCTACGGTCCGAGTAATCGACTTGCATCCTTAACTGGGACATGATTAAATATGATCATTTGCATTACTACTGAATCACCTACATAATCATGATGATCTGTGCTCGTTTGTTGAGTAATCGGGCTTAATTCCAAATGTTAGTTCTGCAGTAATTCTGAATCATTGTTAAATTGACATGTAATGCAATTACCATTCTGTTTCATCAGAGCGCTTTAGTTTGGACTTCAAACGCTTTTCTCAGATCAGATACGGACATTAGAGGGAAAGAATAGAGTGGGGAGTTTTCCGCTCACTCCCAACTTCAAACAAAATGGAAAGGGAGGCTTGCTTTTCTTATGCGAACATCTCTTCCTCCCCCACAGACCATGCACCCTCTTTCACGCAACACAGCAAATATACAAACCCCCCACCCAAAAATCCCCCTGAGAAAACTGTTGTCAGCAATCTTGAAGCACCAGTACCATTCACGCACACACACACATGCACCACCTACTGCTTGTTGAGTTCAAACTTATGCCTTCGCCTCAGACAGACCCTAAAAAGGGAACCCCGGGAGGTCACACACTCATTCAGAACTGTTCCTCTATAGAAACAATACAAGCTTATGAGTTTTTTATAGTCATTAATGTACTTACCTACAGCAGACTGATCATTAATATGGCTCAGAATCACGACCCATATTGCTCAGGATTGTTTATTTATATAATCTTAGTTTGACTGCATACAATTTTTTCTATTTTTTTTTCCTCTGTACTCATGCGTTCTCATCCTTTGGTTCAGGAAGGAAAGGAGAGGTTAAAGCCTATACAAACTGGCAATTGCAGCATCCTGTTTTGTCCTAGCAACATCCACACAGTACTCTATAGATCACCTGCATGACTCAAGCCTTTCTGTTGGTTTCTTTTATTCTGAGCTTAAACTTGCTGGGTGTATCTCAGGCCTGTAACGACTTTGCTTTTGTTGTAAGTTGAAGTCACTGCAGGCCGGTTGTCCTGGTGTGATAAGTATATGCTGTGAGGATTTGTGTCGTTGTTGATGGATTGATTCATCCTGTCTGTATCTAAGCTGGTGTGAATCCATTTGCGCCCATTGTTCTTCTTTGATGGGGAGAGGGGGATAACAGCAGCCTCCTGTAGATCTATTACTTAAGGAGTTGTGGGCTTTAAAGTGTTGATCCCAAAAGTAGCTCAATTTAACTAAGGCTGTTTATCAGCCCAACATGTTTTTTCATGGTTGATGGAAAAAGTCTAGTGATAGATCAAAAACTATAATGTACAATAACAGTGTGACGTTCAAACTTATGTTATAGGCATAATGGAATTGCATGCTTTTGTGTTTTTCTATTTACGTTTACAATGTATTTATGACCTTTTATATTTTCTCTTTAGTGTGTGAAGAAGGCTTCTTCAAAAGCTCAGATTCCAACATACCATGTCAAGTGTGTCCAAAAAACACAAAGCCCTCAGGACCTGGGGCAATCCAATGTGCGTGCCTGGAGGGTTTTTACCGAGCACCCACTGATCCCAATGATGCCCCATGCTCTGGTGAGTGTCTCTTGGTACATAATATGATTTAATCAAAATTTTCAGAACATGATTGTTCCATATCTGAAATGTTGGCAGAATTTTGACAGGTTTTCTTTACCTTCACATTTTATCTCTTTTCTTATCCAATGCCTTAAGGTCTGCCTGGTCCACCAGAAGACCTGACTTCAACTGCTCTCCTTACTGTGGGCAGCGTGCAACTAACCTGGAAGCCACCGACTAAAACAGGCGGCAGAACTGATCTCACCTACAATGTGCTGTGTGAGCGATGTAACAGGGCTTCATGTGTTCCATGTGGTGGGAGATTGCAATTCGAACCTTCTCACACTGCTCTGAATGAGCCAGAGGTTACCGTGAGTGACTTGGAGCCTCATGTCAACTACACATTCACAGTTGAAGCCCTGAATGGTGTCTCCCAGTTTTATAGTCAGAAATCATCTGTTAGTGTTTCAACTCAGCTCCACTTTACAGGTACAAACCTCAGCAAGTATCAGTTATTAGAATATTTAAAATTTTGTTATTTCAGCTTCTTAACTTGTGCAACATCACCAGTAACAATTGAAATTATTTACTTCTCTGGTTTTACATGCATTTAATGAGATGAAATTTTAAATAAGTATACAAATTTCATTCTAACTCTCTACCAGAACCACCAAGGGTGACATTTCTAAGAGTGGAAAACCGCACTGCTAGCAGTCTTTCTCTGTCCTGGGCTGTGGATCTTCACACACGTTCCCAAATTACTCCACAGTATGAGATTATGTACCGTGTGAAGGTATTTTTAGACTCCTTTTTCTATTGTCAAATTCCTTTATCTTCCTATGATGCCTACAAGTTCTTAATTTGTTTCTGCTCTGTGCAGGAGGATCAGGGGGAACTGGACGTCACCACATACACCGTTCTCAGGCTGGAGAAGAACTCAGTCCAAATTTCTGACCTCTTACCTGGTACAAAGTATGTTTTCCGTGTGCAGACACTAACACCAGAGGGCCATCCCAGCAGCCAGAGTGCAGAGCATGAGTTTGAGACTCTGCCATTAGGTAAACAAGAAATCAATGTATTCTTATGCTTTTTGAACATTTCCCCATAAAAGTTCTTGATGGTGTAAATTGAATTTAAGAAAGGTCTTTGTATCTGTCTAACAGCTAAAGCACAGACACAGGGCAGCTCCATGATAGTCATGGGTGCCATTGCTGGAGGTGGAGTCATGTTGCTGATCGTGGTTGTCATTTTAATTCTACACAAAAGGTTAGAAAAAGCTTTCTTATGGTTTTGTCACGTCCTCCTTATTACGACCTTATCATCTTTTTTTCATAATGCTGCTTGCCTCACCCTTCCAACTCCTTGCCCTGTTTACATTCCAGCTTTGATACTTTAAATGTTTCTCATCAAAGAAGCCAACTATGTAAAATGTTGGCCTAATGAACTGGTTATAATCTTGACTTTGCTATTTTCCTTACCAGGAGACTGAATTCAAATGTCCGTCAGAGATCAGGAGGCGACTACTTTGCTTGTCCAGGTATTTAAAGGTTCTTTAATCTAAAAATATTTATGCATTGTTTCTACACACATGTTGTTTTGTACTAAATAACACAGACTTCAAATAATGCTTCATACCTGAACATTATTCTCCAAAATCTTAAGATTTATTTAGCTGAAAATGTTTTTAAGTTAATAAATCAAATGTTATTTCTAAATAAAGACTATGAAAGTTGCGATGGGAAAGTTTTTTTTTTCTTTTGTTTTTGGACTTACCTCTCAAAGGATTTGTTAAGAATCCTGAGAACTAGTTTTTCTGGTTAAAGCCTTTTGAAAATTAAGAAAACACATACCAGAGCCTATCCTATGTCTATTCTTCTATGCTGTATATTCTATATGCCACCTGGTTTGTAAACATGTTGTCCTCCTTACAGAAAAACTACAGCCTCTGAAAACCTATGTAGACCCACATACTTACGAAGACCCCTGTACAGCTGTTTTAAAGTTTGCAAGTGAAATTCATCCCAATCACCTTACAAAGCAGAAAGTCATTGGGGCAGGTAGGCTGATTGTGACTTAAACAGTTTAAATTCCTTTCATTAAATTTTCATTTGTTAAATATGCTATGCAAATGTGTGAGGCTCCTGGTGGGATTATATTAAACTAGCTGCTTATCTGGTAAATCATTCATTAAATTTGATTTAAAAGAAAAAGAAGTGACATGAATACAATAACTAATGGTTTCACATGACACTGTATTCATTTAATCACTTACAAATCTTAACATTTATAGAATTTTTATAGTTTTTTCCCCCTATTGTCTCCCCTCTGTATTATATGACATATACATAAGTGAGCAGTTTATTTTATTTTATTTTGTATATACAGATTTCTATTTCTGTTATATTTTCCTTTTTTTAAAGTACTACTAAATATACTAAAGTATATTAGATGTAACTTTTTTGACAATTACTGTCACTTTTGCTGCTGAGAATGTGAATTTCCCCATAAAATTCCAATAAAGGATTGCACATGGAAGCCCAGCATTACTTATAAAGATCTTTCACTATCTACTTTTTTGGGACTTTATTAAGTTGGGTCAAGTATGCAGGTGATAGGATCAAAATAAGTAAGATTTCTTGAATACTTGATGCTGAGGTTGTTTGGATTTGAAAGTTCGAAAGCCTAAGGAGATTAAGCAGGGTAACATGTCAGCAAAGTGGGCAGGACCTCACAGCAGCCTTCCTTCCTTTCTTTGTTGACTCACTGAGCAGTGGATTAGCCCACAGTAATCCTGGTGACACTTATTGTGAATGAGTGAATAATTAATTGATTCTTCCCCCGCTTTTCTCAAATAGGAGAGTTTGGCGAGGTCTTCCGTGGGGTGCTGAAGCTGCCAGTCCGTGGAGAGGTAGCAGTGGCAATCAAGACACTGAAGCCCGGCTATACAGAAAAGCAGAGGCAGGACTTTCTGAGTGAAGCCAGCATCATGGGCCAGTTCTCCCACCAGAACATTATACGCCTGGAGGGGGTCGTCACTAAGTGTACGTGTTAAATCTATCACCACACCTCTTTGTGCACCCACTCAGGCGAATCATTTAGCATGTCACATGCGTCAGATACAGAAGCTGATGATTTTGTTGCCCTGTTCTAATCAGATTTCTCTGATCTTTCTTTCCTTGTTTAGTCAAACATGCCATGATTGTTACAGAGTACATGGAAAATGGAGCTTTGGATCAGTACCTGAGGGTAAGTGTAAACCCAAGATGTTCAAGCTTATTTCAGTGTTCTGTCATTATGGTCCTGTCGGCTCACTTTTATTTATTTTTTTCTGATTCAACTTATTTGCACTTTAAAAGTCAATGTTAATGCAGGAAAACAGTATGATGCTGAACAATTGTTTCAAGAATTGTTTTTCTAATTATTTGCAAACATAAATGGAATGTAAATGTTATTTTTTCTGTATTTTAACAACAGGACCATGATGAAGAATTGTCCTCCTACCAGTTGTTAGGCATGCTGAGTGGTATTGCAGCAGGAATGAAGTACCTTTCAGACATGAACTATGTGCACAGAGATCTTGCTGCACGCAACATACTGGTCAATGGCAACCTTGAGTGCAAAGTGTCAGACTTTGGACTGTCCCGTGTGCTTGAGGACTATCCCGAGGGCACATATACTACTAGCGTAAGTCTCTTCATGGTGAAGCTGACAGATTTAAGCACGAATTTAACAACAATTTGAATAGTGACTCTCTGAAACACTATTGTAATAGAAAAGCTTGTGTTCCAGGGTGGAAAGATTCCAATTCGCTGGACAGCACCCGAGGCCATAGCATACAGGAAGTTTACATCCGGCAGTGATGTATGGAGTTTTGGCATAGTCATGTGGGAAGTGATGGCTTTTGGAGAGAGACCATACTGGGATATGAGCAACCATGAGGTATGGCGGCATTAGTATAAACATCTAGATCTCTTATCTAGAATGTATATAGAGATGTGTTTGCTCAACTGTGTTTAGTCAAGGATTATTAGTCGCTGGGTGTGGGTGTACAGAGCAGGAAATTGACTCTCTTATGCTTTTTAGGTGATGAAGGCTATACATGAAGGGTTTAGGTTGCCAGCACCGATGGACTGCCCGTCTGCTATCTACCAACTGATGCTTCAGTGCTGGATGCAGGAGCGTTCAAAACGTCCCCGCTTCCAAAATATTGTGAACGTGCTGGACAAGCTTCTGCAAAATCCTGAGTCTCTAACCGCCATTGCCAGCATAGACTTACGGTACTTACGAAAATTATTAAGAATATTTTTTATTAATTTGGATATATGTAGAATGGTTATAACATGATGGATAATACATTTTCAAATTAATGCATCTCAGTTGTAAATAGATTTTATAAATAAGTAATTAATTTCATAATTCTAATGACCTTCTTGCTTCAATAGGGTGTCAATTCGCCTCCCCAGCACTAGTGGAAATGACAGCAGTTCATTCAGGTCTGTGGATGAGTGGTTGGACTCGATGAAGATGAGCCAGTATAAAGAAGCTTTTGCCCATGCTGGACTTACTACCATGGAACAAGTATTGCATTTAAAGACTGAGTAAGTATAAATATATTCTTCGAAGTATAGCACTCTGTCACCGTCATTGCAAGTTAAATTCACACATTTCCTGTTTGCCTACATAGTGATATTAAGAAGATTGGGGTGCGGTTGCCAGGTCACCAAAAGAGATTAGCCTACAGCATTCTTGGTCTGCAGGAGTCCAGTGGATGTGGTTCACTGGGTGTGTTTGCTGTGTAAGACAGATTCACTACTTGACCCGCATCGTTCTGCACTGTTAATAAGCACAGCCAAGCTGTCCTCCGATTTACAACTGAACTTAATATGGGATGGTTGACAGAAAGAGAACTTTACCTCCACTGTCACTTAGTGGACCAATTATGGAATAATGACTGAAAAAGACTGAGATTTGTACTTTTTTATGTTGATGTTTGTTTTGTACAAGTATCCAACTTTGACAGTTTATTTTTGTCCAATTTTTAAAAAGTGGCCAAAATGTAAATCACACATCAAGTGGAGCACTACAGTACATCTGTCAATGGCAGGTGGTAAACTTGCAAACCCAAGGCTGCTGCAATATTACTAACTCCTTAAATATGTTGAGGGCTTGATGTCTATTTTTATAGTAGAAAGGGTGTTTAAGGTGTTTAAAATGTTGCAATGATACATTATTTCCAAAATATTTTTTGACAAAGGCTGTACCGTAATTAGAAGACAGTATGTTTACATATATATTTTAGCTGTTTTTGATTATTTAATATTTATTGTGTGTTTTTTTTTATTTATTGTCTATATTTGTAAGAAAAAATGTTTAATATGTAAAAAAACTATAAATCCTTTACAAATATATCTTGTATCATTAAATACATTGTCTAACTGTGTTGCTTTATCCAATCTACATACATATATTTCACAAGAGTGACAAGAAACCAGATGTACATCATTTTAGTATTTGCAGTCCTTGTATCCTGCACAAGTTTACATAAAATTTTTTTGTACACAAATAAATAATTTTAGAATCAAGAATATCCATTGAGAATCTTATTAACACTTATTATTATTTATTTTTATTATGAATAATAAGTAGCACGTTCGCCTCTCAGTGCTAGGGATTCCCAGTTCGAATCCCAATCCCCGTGTCCGTATGAGTTTCCTCCCGGTTTTCCGAGGATAAAGCAGAGGATAAAGCAGAAGATAATGGATGGATGGTTGAATAATAAATAGTTTCTGGTTTGAAATGAGCAAAAGTTCTAAATATACACTTCATGATTATTGAGTCATTGAAATAATTAACCAAATAGAAATCTGAAAGTCTGTATTTTGTTAATTCACTTGAATCTTTGCTTAATAGACAAAATAAATAAATAAATAATTTCAACTGCTATGGACACTATTGCAACCTTTGCATAACAGAAGCTGCGTTTTGTAGTTTTTGTTGGTAACAATATAAATATAAAATGCTTAATGGTCATGCACAAAACTGACTGAATATAATTTTGCTGGATGCTACAGATTTTGTCCATTAGGACTCATATTAAAATCATATTACCAAATATTACATTTTACCACATCAGACCAAAAAAAAAACTACAATCAGCCATGTCTGCAGTGTTCGTTTTAATAGCTGTCATAAGGCTTTAATTTTAGGATCAGGCAGAGTTAATGGTTTAATGGCTGTTTAAACCCAAACAACTTCCATATGTTCTGAAGTAGCTGGATAATTAACTCTAAAGGAAGTGTGTTTAAAATTGAGCCCTGGGGTGGTTCAACTAAAACTAAAGCTGTGAGGCTTGCCTTGGATTTTTTTCTTTGTGAAATTTGCATGTTCTCCTAATGTATGGTACTATTGTTTCCTCCCACATGATTTTCTCCTACATGTCCAAACATGTAAGTCAGAAATACTTCAGATACTTCAACTTCTTAGAAAGCTGAAAATGAGAGTGATGATCCAGTATTCTAAGTCAAAATACGTTATAATTTTTTTTAATGAAGGACTGCTTCTGATCAGTAGTCAAAATCCTTAAAGTCACCATTGCCCTTTAAAAGGTGTGCACAGAGTTCTCCCATTTCAGCATCTGAGGTATTTGAAATAAACATAAGTATAAACAGAGTGCACTAACTGATACACATCTTAAATGAACCAGTATTCTGATTGAATATCACCACTGCCAGGCATGGATTGAGGTAGTTATATTTCAGTTCTTATTTCAACCAACACCATTGTAATAAGTAACCCAGCACCACCCAACCCTTCTTGAAACTCTAAAACTGTGTATTTTGCAAGGGTAAAATATAATCTACTTGTGTTTAGGTTGTGCTCAGTGGTTAGCATGTTCGCCTCATTCGATTGAGTTTCCATGTTCTCCCCATGTCTGATAGAGTCTTCTCCAGGATCTTTAGTTTCTTCCCACAGTCTAAAAACATGGTCAATGTAAATATCCTACTCTAAATTGCCCCTATTAAATTGCCCCTTTGTAGTGTGTGTCTGTGTGAGTGAGTGTGCCCAGCGATTGATTGGCACCCTGCCCTGGGTGTGCCCTCCACCCAAAACACACCCACTGGGATCGGAATGGGGAACCCCCCTGGTGAACTCTATCTGCCACATAGGACTAAGCTGAAAAATGAATGAGTGTGTTTAGGTTTGGCTCAGTCGCATTCTACAACTATTTGGCGTGTCCCATCTTTGCAGCTGTAATATGAATGTAAATTCTTACATGGCCTTAAATACGGTAGTTGGGTATGTAGTATGAAAATATGTGCTTTAAGTTTTTAAGGGTCGGCATGGTGGCTTAGTGGTTAGCACGTTCGCCTCTCAATGCTAGGGATTCCCGGTTCGAATCCCCATCTGGGTGGAGTTTCCATGTTCTCCCTGTGTCTGCGTGGGTTTCCTCCGGGTTCTCCGGTTTCCTCCCACAGTCCAAAAACATGGATCAAGTCAATTGAGTTCTCCAAATTGCCCCATATAGAGTGTGTCTGTGTGAGCGAGTGTCTGCCCAGTGATGGATTGGCGCCCTGTCCTGGGTCTATCTGCTCAGTGCCCGAGACGTTCTCCCCTGGATGGGCATGGGGAACCCCACCGCGACCCTAGTAGAGGATAAAGCGGCAGATAATGAATGAAAAAAGTTTTTATGGGCGACTAGTATTGGCGGCACTGTGACTTAGTGGTTAGCACATCTGCCTCTCAGCAGGGATTCCAGGTTTGAATCTCCGGTTTCCTTACACAAAAACATGAATTTAAGGTAAATTGATTGTTCTAAATTGCACCTATAGAGTGTGTGAGTGAGTGTGTGACCAGTGATAGACTGGTGCCAACTTCCCAGCGCCCAAAACGTTCCATATTAGAGGATTAAGCGGAAGATAATGAATGAATGAATGAATGAATGAATGAATGAATGAATATAAATGGTTTTACTTTTCCATTTAGATTAAAGTGAGCTAATCTGTTACGGAGCACTAACTATACAGACCGGTAGAGGGCACTCACAAAAATATACTCCTTCCTCGGCACACGTGCTCGACGTCACAGGAGAAAGATGGCGACTCAGTAAAACTTGCATGCTTGCTTGTTGATGAAACAGTTTCGCAGCATTTTATCGCAGATTACATTTAAAACACATAAAAAACGATGTCGCGCCTGATTGTTAAAAACCTCCCCAACGGGGTGAGTATATTCCACTGCAGCACATACAGTGCGCCGTTTATAAAGCTTCCATTGCATGTTGTTTTCCACACGGATCTCTATAAAGCACACGCGCTGTTCCCCAAAGTGCGTTCTAATAAATTTAAACAAACAAAATACGATTGTCTTGTCAATATAAAACGAATGACATTCGCGTCCATGTACTTTGTTTTAATCGTTTGTATTGCTTTCCGTTGAGTTTTTGTAAACTTGTACTCACTTTTTGTTGTTATCGATGTATTACTTAATAATATTTACAAACCCAAAATACATATGTGCAACTATTCAAACATCAGATAATCTGTGTCTTTATGCAAACTCGTACATTCAGGCTTGTGCTGGGATTTTCTTATTTTACCTTAGGAAACTATTCCAGCATTGACTTTTACCAAAATTATTGTTTTTATGTAGTATTGTGAATTTATCACTGGAAAGAGCTGTTGTTAGGCAGAGTGGAGTACAGTTACACCTCTTTTCCATGATTTATTCACAATTATGCACATCCTTAAGTGCCTCATTGCTTTTATAAAACTGATACGAACACACTATTATAAAAAAAACAAGGTTTTTATACATAAATGAATTTATTGAACGCAAAATCGTACATAAACTGGTTTCCAGTGACGTAATCTAGTGCAGATTTTACAGTGAACACTATACAGTACACAGTTTTTATTGCATGCAGTAAATTAATTCGTGTCAGATCAGTATTACATAACAATAATAATACAAAGTCTAAACTGGAACAGTGATTTCTGTGTAATTATGTGCTACTATTTTCATAACTTTACTATATACGGGATGCTGTGAATTGTGTGTGTGTTATAGATGAAAGATGACCGCTTCAGGAAGATGTTTGCTGCTTTTGGGACTCTGACAGACTGTGGACTCAAGTACACCAAAGATGGAAGATTTCGCAAATTTGGGTTTGTCGGATTCAAATGTGAAGAAGATGCAGCAAATGCAATGAAACACTTTAACAAAAGCTTTGTGGACACGTCCAGAGTAACGGTTAGTGACTCTTTAACTCCTGGTGGATGATCACAAACAATGCACATCTACTAATCAGCGGTTTATTTTTAATTCTTGCTTGATTTTAATTAGCATTAAATTTAATTAAAAAGAATCAGGATGTATGACCATAGCCTTTACATAAACAAGAGAAAATCCTAAAAGTAAAGATTTGAATTGTCTTCATAGGTTTTATAGGATAAAGTTGTATGTTAGACTAGCACACAGGGTACATTTACTCTGAAGGTAAAGGCATCATTCTGTCATTTATCATGAGCTGTGGTGATATTTTTTTGTAATTATATTGATTAGGTGGAACTGTGTGTGGATTTTGGAGATCCAAACAAAGCAAGACCCTGGAGCAAATATAGCCAGCAGCCTGAAAAAAAGAAGGACGAACAGAAACTAAAAGAAAGTGAAGAGACATGTAAGAAAAAGGTAAATAGTAGAAAGGGGTACATTGAATTATGGTCAGTGTTGAGCTTTTGTGATTTAGGAACCAAAATAAATTATCAGATTTTCTTTTGTCTGTATGTTTAGGGGAAGAAGGAGAAAAAGCTACTGTCACCACTTAAAAAAGTAAGTTTCTCATTACTTTATTTTTAGCAGTAAGTGTATGTGTATGTATGTATGTATATATATATATATATATATATATATATATATATATATATATATATATATATATATATATATATATATATTATGGTATTGACTTAATTTTGACTTTTTAATTTTTATTAAGGTGCACAATTACACACTTTTCAGGGCAAATTAAGTGGATTGTAATATAATACCAATGAAAATATTACAGATATAAAAATTGGTTGTTGTAGTTCACCAGTAATTATGAGGTTGATAAATACAACTAAAATATATTTATTACTGAATGCACATATATGTAAGTTGGATTGCTTATATTTTATTGCAGTTTTGGTCTATTTGTTTGGTGCTTTACAAAAGTCTGCTTTCACAAAAGTATGTGCCCCTTTAAAAGATATTTACTGATATTTACTTTCTAGTAAACCATTCACATTTTGTGCCAGTAGTACTGTAGGTCTTGTGAATGTTAATGAAATAGGATATTTAAAATTGTGTATTTCCTAATTAGGTTCAATACAGTTTTTTTAAATGTGCTATGTTAACGTTTTTTTTTTTTTTTTTTTTTTTTTTTTTTTTTTTTTTTTTTTTTTTTTTTTTTTTTTTTTTTTGTCTTTAGCTGGAACAGGATGAAGGATTTCAGGAATTCCTGGCTGTGCACAAAACTCGAACACAGGTACCGACTTGGGCCAATGACACTGTAGAAGCAGCTGGGAAAAAGCAGAGCAAAAAGGCAGGGGTGAAGAAAGTGAAAAAAGCTGCCAGTGATGACTACTTAAACTTTGATTCAGATAAGTCAGAGTCAGAGACTGATGAGGAAGACCGTAATGATGAAGATGATGATAATGAAGATGATAAGCAAGGTATGTGTAGGTATCATACTAAGGAAACAGTGTACTTATGTTTATCTGTGAAGTAAAGAAAATACATGAAGTAAAATTAAAGTGAATTTACTTGTATTTAATATGCTTTTACTGTATTTGATATTCTGGGGAATTCTTAGAAAATAGAATTTCGTCATCCATTCCTGAACATACTAATAAACTACTGATTAGTGGTGACTGATTGATGCCAGGTATTAGTGTATGACTTATTCAAGCATTTATTTCACTGATGGACCAGATGCTGTAATGAGGGTTGTTCAAAATGTTATATCCCATGTTTATTTTCTTAAAATATACTACAAATTATTACATTTTTGTTGAAGTTTTAATTACATATGCTTGTGTTTTTTTTTTTTTTTTTTGACGTCTCCATCAACTTGTTCAGTCTTAACACCAGCATGGATCAAGGTCTTGTTTTCCAAGGCTTTGATTAGTTGTCTTTATCGTAAAAAAGTTAAAATGTCTTATTTCTGTATTCTTTCCACTAGATCCTGACAAGCCAGCATTAAAGGAAGGCCTTTCTGATATGGACTACCTTCGCTCTAAAATGGTGAAAAAACCTGAACTAGTAAAAGACAGTGAGGGGGAAGAGGAGGAGGACGGCAGCAATAAAGAGGACGATGACTGTACAGCACAGCAAACTGACAGTGCATATGAGAGTGCTGCTGACAAGGATACTAGCAAGAAAGTGGTTTCCAAGAACATGGTGGGCTGTGTTTACCATGTCATGACCCTTAGTTTTATCATATTATCGCTGAGGTCATTCGAATTTTGTTGATTTTATGGTAACATTTCTTTTTTTTTTATTTAATTTAGTTTGAACCAACTACAGAATTTACAGTTAAGCTACGTGGAGTTCCTTTTAATGTTAAAGAGGTGAGGTCCAAACTACTATAAAAAAACTATTATATGTAGTATTGTTTTATCTAAGACCTTTTTTATTATGTTTTATCTAAGACCTTTTATTTTTGAACTTTTAAGCAACAAGTGCAAGAGTTTATGCTGCCACTAAAGCCTGTAGCAATTCGTATTGCCAAGAACAAAGAGGGCCGGAACTCTGGTAAATTTCGTTTTGGAATTTATTAAAATATTTGGTGATTTTGATAAACATCAATGCCAAATATACATTTCATTGTCATTCGTGATATGTTGAATTTGTGGAATAACAAAAATGCTTGTGTTGCACTTGGCATCAGTTATATCTAGAAACACAAATTTTTTTTTTTTTTTTTTTTGATCACTACCAAATAGAGTGAACCAAATAAATGCATGAAGCATTTTGTTTACCAATACATTTTTTCGTTGATCTTCTGTCATATAAATATGGTGCATTATGAAGAAATGGTCATTTTTGTCTTCATGAGGTTTTTGGTGACTAAGATTTTCTGTGCTCAGGCTATGTCTATGTGGACCTTCGGTCGGAAACAGAGGTGGAAAGAGCTCTAAAACTTAACAAAGATTATATGGGTAACTTGAATTGAGATATTTCCTGGCTTTAATAATATTTTATTTTATATACATAGATATATCACGTCATATTTTAAAAGATGCATACTTCGAAAATTTGGTTTCACATGTATAGGCGGACGCTATGTTGAAGTGTTTCGAGCAACAAATATTGCTTACAAGGAGAAGAGAAAACCCACAGAGCAGGAGAGAAATTTTGTCTCTGTGCGAAAGGATGATGAGGAGGAAGAGGAGGTAGCAGAGTCAGGACGGCTCTTTGTAAGGAATCTACCTTATACATGTACAGAGGAGGAGCTGAAAGAACTCTTCATGAAACACGGTAAAAATAACAAATTGTGGAATTTTGATGTTGATTTAACAGTCTAAAAAACAAAGAATCCACATTGTATTTGCAGTTAATATTATATATTTTAAGGTTTTCTTATTACACCTGTGTAGTCCTGTACATAGTATATAATGTTAGATGTACATAAAAAGGATTAAACATGCATTCATGCAGAAATGTTACTGTAAATCATTNCACACACTCACTCACACATACACACTCTAAATTGGGCAATTTTGAGAATTCAATTAACTTGATCCATGTTTTTGGACTGTGGGAGGAAACCGGAGAACCCGGAGGAAACCCACGCAGACACGGGGAGAACATGGAAACTCCACCCAGATGGGGATTCGAACCGGGAATCCCTAGCGCTGAGAGGCGAATGTGCTAACCACTAAGCCACCGTGCCGCCACTGTAAATCATTAGACAGCTTATTTTATAATTTACGTTTAATCTTCATATCAGTCTGATCAATAAGTTATATAATATTGGGATTGATGTCACATTAGGGTCTTGGAAACCTTTACAGTTTAATAGGCTCTTGTTTATTTATTTATATATATATGAACATTTTATCCAGTTTCTTGCATCCCAATCTTTCAAATAATGTTAGATGATAGTGTGTGTTTTCATTTACAGGCCACCTTTCTGAGATTCATTTTCCTATAGACTCTTTGACTAAAAAACCCAAAGGATTTGCTTTTATTACGTACATGATTCCTGAAAATGCTGTAACTGCTTTAGCACAGCTTGATGGCCATATATTTCAGGTAGGCTTGATTTACTCTACTGGTAATATTTTTTGCTGTTACGGTTTTGGATTTCACCTGCTACTATAATGGAGCACTAGACTGGTAAATTCTAATTACATGTTCTAATATAAACATTACGAAGGCTTTATTCTAAATGTATACTTGCAGGTTTTCTGAAGGTAAAACCTTATTTCTTACACCAATTTTATTCTTTTCCTCCTATAATATGTGTACATATTCAATATGTTTGTTTTATTTTAATATTTATAGAAGCAATTCTCTATATTGTTGTATTTTGAATTATTGTTCATTTATCTTTGGGTTGTTTTTTTTTTTTTAGGGCAGAGTATTGCATATAATACCTTCCAGGATAAAGAAGGATAAATCGGAGCAGGACGATGGTGTTCCAGGCAGTTCTTCTTATAAAAGGCAGAAGGCTGCTAAAGACAAGGCAGCCAGTGGCAGGTGAGCATATAAAACCTACACGTTCACCTACGGTTAGGGTCACCTACTGCTGCAATGATTCTACAGTACTTATAATATTATTGTACCTGTTAATCTTGTAATCTTTGTACTGATGTTCACTTTTGTGTTTGCCCATAATCTGTTAAGTAAAGGTGCAGTAACAATTTTTGGGCAATTTTTGTGTCTGCAGTTCACATAACTGGAATACATTGTTTCTGGGTACAAGTGCGGTAGCTGATGCCATTGCTGAAAAATATAACACAACCAAAAGCCAAGTGCTTGATCATGTAAGTTTTAATGTGATTTAAATGTTGGGGACAGATTGTAAAAATATACTTAAAATAAAATGTGCAAACTTTTAAAATGCAATAAAATTTTTTAGTGCTTTTAAGTTGTTTTGGAAATGTGTGTGTGTGTGTGTGTGTGTGTGTGTGTAGGATTCTAAAGGCAGTCTGGCTGTCAGGATGGCACTTGGTGAAACTCAGATTGTTCAGGAAACCAGACAGTTTCTTTTGGATAATGAAGTATCTCTGGACTCTTTTAGTCAAGTATGGTGGTTCACTCATTTTTTGTTTTTCTTTTTGGTTTGTAAAGGCTATTTTAATTCTTGTACAATTTTTGGTGTGTGATTTTAGGCTGCAGCTCAAAGNGTGTGTAGGATTCTAAAGGCAGTCTGGCTGTCAGGATGGCACTTGGTGAAACTCAGATTGTTCAGGAAACCAGACAGTTTCTTTTGGATAATGAAGTATCTCTGGACTCTTTTAGTCAAGTATGGTGGTTCACTCATTTTTTGTTTTTCTTTTTGGTTTGTAAAGGCTATTTTAATTCTTGTACAATTTTTGGTGTGTGATTTTAGGCTGCAGCTCAAAGAAGTAACACTGTGATCTTGGTGAAGAACCTGCCGAGTGGTGTGCAGGTAAAAGAGCTGGAGGCGCTCTTCTCTCCTCATGGTTCTCTTGGGAGAGTTCTGCTGCCCCCTTCAGGTCTCACTGCCATCGTGGAGTTCCTAGAGTCCACTGAGGCTAAACGTGGCTTTACTCGATTGGCTTACACAAAGGTACTTAGATATCTGAAAGCACCTCACTCTTACCACTGTAAAGTTTGTAGAGTACTAATTCTGATTATTTTTAAATTGTGTACAATCATTAGAAGATCTTAGATGATCAGAGAAAGATATACAGATTATAAATATTTTTTAAACAATATAGTGAATTAAGAGTAATTAAAACTATAAATTATTTCTGTAACATGCAAATATTGAGCAATCCATTGCTTGGAGAACAGACTCAGATGGTTGTGTAAATTATACATGGTAGTATTTTGAACCGCACAGAAAAGATGATCAAACAGATGATTCTTCTACTGGATATTTGCTTTTGAATTTGAGTTGAATGAGCAGCTATATCCCTCAGTCTCAGCAAAACATCTTTATCATGAATTAATTAAGGCTAGAGCAATAATTAATGATAAAGATTTAGTGAGGGTGCCAGGCAATGGCAAATTAGGAACAAACGTGTATGCACGTCTACAGCATATAGCACTTTATAACAATGCAACTTGACAACCCTGGTGGTCTTCACATATACAGTGTACATTTGTCTCCTTTACAGGACCAATATTTAAGGCTCCTTAACAAACAGTGCAATGTGCTGTGAAAGCTTGGGTGCCAACATTAATATTAATACAAGAAGTCATTGACAGAACAGATTCATATTAAATAGTATAATTAAAATAATGTTGGTCCAGTGGTAAACATTTCTCTTACCTCAACCTTTTTCAAGTGTTTTGTAAGCATTAACTACTAAAATTAGTTTTATTTCACAAATTATTTTATTATTAAAATCACAAAATATCTTATAGTTTGTACTTTTGTCTGTTAAGTAAACATTTAAGTAAAACTTTTTTTGGATTTACAGTTTTTGTGATATTGATGTGTTGGTCATCTCTTTTTAGTTTCAGCATGTTCCTTTGTATTTGGAGTGGGCACCAGTGAATGTTTTTTCAACACCTCCTAAACAGCAGAAACCAGGTAATAAACATCTGCAACTCCAGTGTCCTCACACTGTAAATACTCTATTCTGAATTACTTTTGTTTTTCTCCCGACTTTCATTTTAATTTCCTTGCTTTTTTAACCTTCACAATGCAGAAGCCATGCCTGTAAATATGGATGTAGCAGAAAAGCCAACAGGCACAAACAAAGTGGAGGAGAAGGATGATGAGGAGGTGGAGGAGGAAGAAGAAGAAGAGGAGAGTGTCCCTGGATCTACGATCTTCATTAAGAATTTGAACTTCAGCACAGTGGAAAAGACATTGCAGGAGGTACAGTCACTGCTCCTGGAAATTTTGTTATATGTGAAGTTTAGGGAAGCTGATGCAGGCAAATAAAATCTTGCATGAAGGAAATAATAATAATAAGAAGAACAATTAATTTACCATTTTTAAAAAATAGGTTTTTATGTTTTGCATTTGAAATGCTCACTTTCAAATTCTGGTCTGAGTCAATTATAAGAATATTGTAAGGCTTAAAAATATTTAAGTATAATAATATCCACATTTTCTCTCTATCGCTCTCACTCCCTGGCTCTCTCTCGCTTTCTTTATTTTTACAGACTTTTTCAAAATGCGGAGCAGTAAAACACTGCACTATTTCGAAGAAGAGGGAGAAATCAGGTATTCTCTTTCTTCTGTTAAAGCTTTATTTAACCATTTTTCCACCCCCCCTCCCCACCCCCACAACCTGCAAAAGGATTAAGAGAAATATAACAGATGGAGGATAGATGGTTTATTTTGGTACAACTGCAATTACAACATATTTTTAATGATTACTATAATTAATGGTTGTTTTACACTTTTAAAGGCATCTTCTGCACAACTTTAATTATTAACTCAACGATTATTAACATATAAAGCTAAATATTTTGAATGTCTCATTGCAATTTGAAAAGCATTACTAAATTTTAAATGGGTCTTTACTCCTATGACTGTATTAAAAACTTCAGAATAAAAAAGAACGAGATTCTCTATTAATACAAATGTATGTAATCATTTTCAGGAAATCTCTTATCTATGGGTTATGGATTTGTACAATACAAAACTGCTGAAGCAGCACAGAAAGCATTGAAAAAACTCCAGGTCAGTGCAGCATTATGATTCACTGTCTGCATCAGATCAGCACATGTCAAACATCATTTTTTGTTTGTCTTTCAGCATTGTACAGTGGATGGACATCAGCTTGAACTAAAGATTTCAGAAAGAGAAATTAAGTAAGTTACTTTGAATTATCTTGAATATATTACCCATAAAACCATCCAAACATAACTAGAGATTACTAATTTATTATTTGTATGTTCATTATTAAGGTGTGTGTTGCTACATTTAATATGTTTGTCTGTGTTGTGCTCCCTTTTCCTGCATCTCATCCTGTCTTAGGTCCGGTGTAACACTCACCAAAAGAAAAAAGCAAACAGCAAAGAAACAGACAACGTCTAAGATCTTGGTGCGAAATGTTCCTTTCCAGGCCACTGTCAAGGAGCTTCGAGAGCTTTTCTAGTAAGAACTCCATTTATGAATTATTTTTGTTCCAGTTTTGAATTTAAGATCCATCAACAAAGAAATTACTCATGTGTCATTCTTTATGTAATTTTCTTGTATTGTGGTCTTCTTGGTATCAGATGCAATAATTTTTTTCCACTAAATCATATTCTAACTTTATATTTTACTTGAGATTTGGTGAAGTGCTGAAGCCTGTAAAAGTAACTAAAAGTTAAGATACTATTTCAGGGACATCACTGGTCTATCACAATGTACCAACAGACAAAAAAAAATACCACCTTTGGGGCTGTTTATTATCTCTAATTCAGATTGTAAGTTTTTGGATCGTGGAAAGAAACTAGATTTTTCAAAGAACATAAAAAATCCACACAAAAACAGTTATTGTAAATAAATATTACTTTTCTTTTTTCCCCAGTACATTTGGCGAGCTGAAGACCGTCCGGCTGCCAAAAAAAGCGGTTGGTGGATCTCACCGTGGCTTTGCGTTTGTGGATTTCCTCACAAAGCAGGATGCCAAGGTGGGCTTGTCTCTGACTTGTATTCTGTTGCTCAGTTTTTATTTTAATTTTATAGTGGCAGAAAAATTTTCTTTTTTCCCCCCCAATAACACCAATAAGTCTTCCTCATCTTTCAGAAAGCTTTCTCAGCCCTGTGTCACAGCACTCATCTGTACGGCAGAAGGCTAGTGCTGGAATGGGCTAATACAGAGGAGAGTGTAGATGAACTGCGCCAAAAAACAGCTCAACATTTCCATGGTAACATAACTGCATCATCAAAACTACAAACAACTTTAAACATATGTAGAGTAAGAAATAAAAATAATTTATTTAACACTGAGGCGGCACGGTGGCTTAGTGGTTAGCACATTCGCCTCTCAGCGCTAGGGATTCCCGGTTCGAATCCCCATCTGGGTGGAGTTTCCATGTTCTCCCCGTGTCTGCGTGGGTTTCCTCCGGGTTCTCCGGTTTCCTCCCACAGTCCAAAAACATGGATCAAGTTAATTGAATTCTTAAAATTGCCCAATTTAGAGTGTGTATGTGTGAGTGAGTGTGTGCCCAGCGATGGATTGGCGCCCTGTCCTCGGTCTATCTGCCCAGCGCCCGAGACGTTCTCCCCTGGATGGGCATGGGGAACCCCACCGCGACCCTAATAGAGGATAAGCGGAAGATAATGAATGAATGAATATTTAACACTGTGCTAAAGCTAAATGATTACCCCTCAGCAATAACAGCTCTTTTATTTCAGAGTAATATTGCGAGAAGTTTGATTCCTGATTAAGGCAAAAAGCTCCTATTTGTGTCCTCCCTGTTAGTGGATGTGTTTTCAATGGGAGGTTCAGTTTCATTCCACCTTTTATGTAAATTAGAGTTATTACATTGCGTTTTTGTAATCATTCTTGTCAGAAAAAAAGCTATCGATGCAGCTCAAAGCATGATGGACGGCTTTGATTTCAGTTTCTATCTAACACTTAGGCTTGGATTTAAGCTACTTTAACCTTCAGAACTAGACTAACAGATATTTATTTGATTGAATGTTAGGATGACATTGTATATAATGAAATACTTATTTGAAATTTACACAAATTCTTTTTTGATAATTAACTTATTCTTGCTGAGTTGGTTCTAAATACTTTAATTGCTGCTTTTTTTTATTGTATAGCTGTAAAATGCACAATATAAATAAAACTGAAACTAAAGTAAATATTAAACTATTAACATAAATGTAAATAGGAAGTAAAATGAAATCATGGTTTGTTTAATCTTCTCAAATTTATTAATACAGTGGTGACAGCTTGTGGATGCACAACAATCTGGATGTTAATTTATTCTATATGAAGCTTGTACTTTGGGGAAAATTTCACAGCCAAAAACGTCTCTTTGTCAGTTACAACAGCTTGATAATGCACTTCAACTGTGCCAAGATTATAAATAAGCAGATGTAAAGATGCTGTCTGTTCTCTTTAGTGAAGGTGTTTTTTATGACTTTATTCATGCGTTTGAGTTCGTTATCATACAAAATAAAGTTAGAACCACATTCTACACTTGCTACTATGTGTAACCTTAAAACTTTTGCATCTTACTGTGTTTATGATGTAAACATTTTCCTCGCTGCTCCTTGTTGTAATTTCGTTATGCATATTATATCCTAATCATTCTAATCTGAACTGACAGCCAGACATAGAGTAAGCAGGTGTTTCTTTATTACTCATAGCAGGAACCCACCTCCTGCATGTGTATTTTAAATGACATACCCATTACCATTATAACCATCAAGATATCAATAAAATCTGAAAACAAATTTGATGAAATGAAAATGTTCTATGTGTTCAAACAATATAAAATCTTTGTTAGGATATCTAGCCGGTGTTTCATCAGACAATGTAAAAGTTAAACTGCATGTTTCTAATATAAGTTCACCTTGAAGGTGAAGGATTAGTGATTTTGCTTTTTTTTTTTCTCCCTAGATCCCCCAAAGAAGAGAAAGCAGACAACTACATTGGAGGGTATCCTTGAGCAGATGGAGGTTGATAATGAAGTCGAGTAAGCTTCTGTAATTTTTTTTCATAGTCCAACTCCACATGAAGACCATCGTAAGGCTCGTTCAGCTTGAAGGTGAACAGCAGTGTGAGTCATGCTGGTTAAATGACTGTTCACCACAGAGCTGTAATAAAACTACTTATTGTTCATACTGTCGTGATGTCAGTCATAATGATCTCAATCTTACCCTTTAATCTTTAATAGAACACATTGATTTAATAGAAATTAATACATGTTTTAATAACTATATTTGTTGTACCATACCTTGTATTCAATGAAAGAAAAATTGTTGCCAGTTGTAAATGGATTTTGTATTTATTGATATGGCAAAAAAATGGAACAGTAAAAGAAATGAAATATTTTGAATCTTTCCTAAAACCTGTCATTTTTGTCTTGAGTGAAATTAGGTGAAAAGATTGCATTAGATGAAAAAGTTTAAATCTTCTCTAATGGAAACATTGTGTATAAATAAATATTCATTACAAAGGTTGGGCAAATGCTCATATGTTAATGTACATTTAAATGTACCACTTCTAGTGTGTGTGTGTGCCAAATTAGTGCAATTATTTAATAAAGCAGTCTCGCTGTTTATTAAATTTTTATTTTTATTATTGGTACATGATTTAATATAATGTTTAACCACATTCGCACATTTTATGAATAAGTGAACAGAGGTATGCATTTGGGATTAATGCCATGGCTGGACAAACGGTCAGAAAATCAGATTTAATCATATTTATTTTTGCTAAGTTTTTTCTTCTTTGAAGAATTGATTAGTTGTTTTTACTATGACAACTAAATCAAGGCATACCTTGATTTATAAACTTGTGCAATAATGCATGGCACACTGCCATTTTCTCTTTCAGCTGTGCATAAATGTCCTTATTACTTATCAAGACTTGTTTTCATAAACAACTGGGTCAAATATTTAAACAATTGGGCTGATTTTATTTCAGTTCATTCATTCATTCATTTATTCATTCATTATCTCCCGCTTATCCTCTATTAGGGTCGCGGTGGGGTCCCCCATGCCCATCCAGGGGAGAACGTCTCGGGCGCTGGGCAGACAGACCCAGGACAGGGCGCCAATCCATCGCTGGGCACACACTCACTCACACAGACACACCCTAAACGGGGCAATTTTGAGAATTCAATTAACTTGATCCATGTTTTTGGACTGTGGCAGGAAACCGGAGAACCCAGAGGAAACCCACGCAGACACAGGGAGAACATGGAAACTCCACCCAGATGGGGATTCGAACCAGGAATCCCTAGCACTGAGAGGCGAACGTGCTAACCACTAAGCCACCGTGCCGCCTTTATTTCAGTTATTTCAATTATTTTGTGATTTTTGACAAAGAAGTCATGCTTTCCCCTTGCATTTTACATTAACAGTGAGAAAACAATGATTGTGCATTATGATGTAGTTAATTTAGAGTAAAGTACAATTGAGGTGCGTTTAATGGGTTTTATACAGAACAGTCCTGAATTTATGCTTGAAAATAATACCACTTGCAACCACAGGGTGGTGTAATAGGACAGGAAACTGACCATCACTAAAAAAACTACCTCTTAAGCTACAGAACTTTTCATACAACAGTATCAGTAGGAGCATTTATGTTCAACAAGTAATTAATTCTTTTTTTATTTTTTTGATGACTGACTGCAAAACACCAAGTTTTATGATAAAATGAAGTTATGTGTTTAGTAGTATGATCTAGATGATGGTTTCTGTTTG
>JAFMOD010001113.1:11175-29480 GCA_019802435.1 Corydoras maculifer
CCCCACTCAGGGTGGGGGTTCCACCCCGTGAAGGAACATCATGTGTTCCACTTTCATCTCCATTCCTCTAAATAAATATCTGAGGTGTCCACATGTCACCATGCTGCCGGAGACTCGGTGAGGAAATCCCCCGGCTTTCTCACACAGCACACAGAGCCCCCATTGTACCCCCAACCAGGGTCAGACACTACCAACCCATGATGCACGTGTCCCGCACCTCCCACTGCGGGGTGTGATCGAAAGACGACAGCTGAGGGAGAACCGGCCCGATCCGGACATGGAGTCAGCACTTTGATAGAGACGTGGGTTGGGTTCACGTGTCATGTCTTCGGGGTCGTGTCTCAAATCACAGCGAATATGAATGAAATCAAGGCATGACGGCAACTTTTAAACAACATAATCACACATCAGGCTTTTGTACACAGGTGTGTGTGTGTGTGTGTGTGTGTGTGTGTGTGTGTGTGTGTGTGTGTGTGTTCACTCCCATTCATCATCTACCTCATCTTACATATACTTTTTATTCTCATATACAAAGTTTCTGCTACATCTCACATTTTATATGCTGCTATATTTATATTTCTAATGTATACGACATTTTATATGTTTAAAAATTAAATTATAATTATATACATATATATATATATATATATACTGTATATACACACACATAAATATACCTTGATCCATGTTTTTTGGACTGTGGGAGAAAACTGGAGAACCCAGAGGAAACCCCACACAGACGCGGGGTGAACATGGAAACTCCACCCAGATTGGGATTCGAACCTAGAATCCCTAGTGCTGAGAGGAGAACATGCTAACTTCTAATCCACAGTGCCATCCTGTAGTTGTATATTGTATTATATTTTACATATCTATAATGGGGTGGTTGCCCAATTTGGGTGAAGTTTCCATGTTCTCCCCGTGTCCGTGTGGGTTTCCTCCGGGTTTTCCGGTTTCCTCACACAGTCCAAAAACACGGCTTAAGTCAATTAAGTTCTCCAGATTGCCCCATATATCTCCAGATTGCCCCATGTGTCTGTTGGAGTGAGAGTGTGCCCAGCGATAGGTTGGCGGCCCGTCCTGGGTGTATCTGCCCAGCGCCCGAAACGTTCTCCCCTGGATGGGCATGGGGAACCCCCCCCCCCACGACCCTAATAGAGGATAAAGCGGGAGATAATGGATGGATGGATATCTATACTGTATTTTTATCTCATTTTAGTCTTTTAAACAACAGGGCCATGAGACATCATTTCGTTTCTGTCTCATGTACCACATGTGATACAAATGATAATAAAATTTTCTTGAATTTTGAATCTTGACAGCAAATGAATGAACGTCCTCCTCAGTGATGCCTGAGAGAATAAACATCATTGCTACATTCCATAACGGTAAGCGATCTAACATAGAACACTCTGAGGACCATTGCTGTAAATCTTATGACATCACATCACATGACACTGGCCACATCTGGAAGGAGCTCAACATGTGGCCTGTATTGAGAGGAGGTGCAGCAACACTCCCCATAACACATTGCTGCAAACAATGTGATAAAACTATGTTGTGATGTCACAGTCCAGATCTCCAGCTATGTTCAGAGGGCTTCCGAATCCAGGATCCAATCCAGTGATTCATATACATTTGAATCCCGGGTCTCTCGTCACCATCCCATAATAATCAGTCTGTTTACTGACGATGGTGATGGGACTCATAACCCCTCAGTGTGGACCAGATTATCGATCAGACTACGCTTCTGAACTCCATATTTGTATTGCTTTATATTGAATACCTTAATATGGAGGCCTGAATCGGAACTACGCAGGAAATGAGACAGCAACAATGTGCTCAAAGAGAGAGGCTGTAACCTCAGTTTGACCTCAGAGACACAGAGGAACACACTACTGCTCACACACTGACTTCATGAGGACCACGTGGAAGAACATGGGAGAACATCCCAAAGCGCATGTGTCAGTCAACAGAGACACGTGATGTTCAGAACTTCACTCTCACAAAACAAAAACGCTTCTGAAGATCAGATGGTTGATACTAGGGCTGCAGCTGACGATTATTTTGATAATCGATTAATCGGTCGGGCGGCACGGTGGCTTAGTGGTTAGCATGTTCTCCTCTCAGCACTAGGGAATACCGGTTCGAAGCCCAATCTTGGTGGAGTTTCCATGTTCTCCCCGTGTCAGCGTGGGCGTTGGTTTCCTCCCACAGTCCAAAAACATGGATCAAGGTTAATTGAATTCTCCAAATTGCCCCATATAGAGTGTGTCTGTGTGAGTGAGTGTGTGTCCAGCAGTAGATTGGCGCCCTGTCCTGGGTGTATCTGCCCAGCGCCCGAGACGTTCTCCCCTGGATGGGCATGGGGAACCCCCCCACAACCCTAATATAGGATAAAGCAGAAGATGATGGATAGATGGATTAATCGCTCGGGTGGCTTAGTGGTTTGCATGTTCTCCTCTCAGCACTCTCCACCAAATCTGGGTGGAGTTTCCATGTTCTCCCCATGTCTACATGGGTGTGGGTATCCTCAGGGTTCTCCGGTTTCCTCCCACAGTCAAAAAACATGGATCAAGGTTAAATGCTCCAAATTGCCCCACATAGAGTGTGTCTGTGTAAGTGAGTGTGTGTCAGTGATAGATTGGCGCCCTGTCCTGGGTGTATCTGCCCAGCACCCGAGACGTTCTCCCCTGGATGGGCATGGAGACCCCCCCCCAACCCTAATAGAAAAAAAAGCGGAAGATAAAGGATGGATAGATGTTTTAGACCTAGTTGATACAGAACCCATATTCAGAGACAAGGTGGGACAAGGAGGCGGAGTTTAAGGTACTTTTTAATTTCTGCTTCTCTGAGGTTCTCCATCTCTGAATCATTCATGCACAACGGAGCAACATCCAGTCACCACAGTGATAAAGGCTTCACCCCCTGACTCGGGGTCCTGGATACAGGCTTTGACTGAAGAACAGAACTGCTGGCCCCAAACTCAGGGTGGAACAACCACATCAGCGCCAGAACCTTGGTTTCATGCTGAAGCCTCAGCAGGTGGAGAAGGTCCAGCTGCTCAGTTTATTCTTACACTTTTATTTGGTCCTCAGTTTGAAATTCTACTCCATCCAGAAGTTTTGGTTTAAGCTGAAGCCACGTGAGGACCAGATGGGAGAACATCACCCCAAAGCGCATGTGTCAGTCAACAGAGAGACGTGATGTTCAGAACTTCACTCTCATAAAACGACAACGCTTCTGAAAATCAAACATCTGAATGAACGTCCTCCTCAGTGATGCCTGAGAGAATAAACATCATGGCTACATTTCATAACGGTAAGCGATCTAACAGAGAACACTCTGAGGACCATTGCTGTAAATCTCAGGACATCACATCACATGACACTGGCCACATCTGGAAGGAGCTCAACATGTGGCCTGTATTGAGAGGAGGTGCAGCATCATGCTCCATAACACATTGCTACAGCAGCTATAAAATCAGCTGAAGCTGCTCCTTCAGCTTCATTAAGGTTTAACGCCCTCGTCATGAACAGCTGATGTGCACTGAACACACACACACACACACACACACACACACACACACACACACACACACACACACACAGCAGCACTTGGACGAGTCTGTCGAGCTAAGCATTTAGATGCTGTGAGATCTTTGCAGACCGCAGAGTGGACACAGTGGACATTGGAATATCAACAACGTGATTAATAAGGAGTCCAATCAGCTGATCAGGGATCAGTTAGGAATAATGATTTACCTGTATATTAAAGTTCTTTAACCCATTTACCTTCATTTTACACTAACACACTATAACAGAGGGGGGGGGGGGAGAGAGAGAGAGAGAGAGATTGGTTTGGCATTCCTCTCCTCCACCTCTGAGAGAAGAACATGCTAACCACTAAGCCACCGTGCCACTCTCTAATGGTTATTCATCCATTATCTTCCGCTTTATCCTCTATTAGGGTCGTGGGGGGAGGGGTTCCCCATGCCCATCCAGGGGAGAATGTTTCGGGTGCAGATTCACCCAGGACAGGACGCCAATCTATCACTGGGTACACACTAACTCACACAGACACACTCTATATGGGGCAATTTCGAGAATTCAATTGACTTGATCCATGTTCTTGGACTGTGGGAGGAAATCAGAGAACCCAGAGGAAACTCACGCGGACACGGGGAGAACATGGAAACTCCACCCAGATGGGGATTCGAACCGGGAATCCCTAGTGCTGAGAGGAGAACATACTAAACCACTAAGCCACCGTACCGCCCCTCTAATGGTTATAATAAAACTAAATAAAAATACAAATGTAATCACTGAAAGGTGGGGGTAATGGTGGACATGAGTGTGGGGGGGTATGGGGATGGAGGCGTTGGTGACATGCTAGGCCCGTGCACAACGGTAAGAGGTGAGGGTTCTGCCCCCATAATCCTCTTTTGGGAGGGAAGATCCCTCCCCCCCAGGGCTTTATTTCTTAACCAGCCAGTGCCAGCGGAACCAGCATTCTGTCACCTACCCCTCACCCAACCTCCTGACCCTAACCCCTAACCCTGACCATAACCATCAACATCATTTTTGACCATAAACATCATCAGGCGTCTCCTTTTTGCTTTTTTCACCGTTCTGTACGAGGCCAAAGCAAATTTATCTGCAGGGTTCCAGCTACCCACAGCAACAAGTTAGCATGTTCTCCTCTCAGCTCTAGGGATTCCCGGTTCGAATCCCCATCTGGGTGGAGTTTCCATGTTCTCCCCATGTCCGTGTGGGTTTCCTCCGGGTTCTCCGGTTTCCTCCCACAGTCCAAAAACATGGATCAAATCAATTGAGTTCTCCAAATTGCCCCATATAGAGTGTGTCTGTGTGTGTGAGTGTGTGTCCAGCAATAGATTGGCGCCCTGTCCTGGGTGTATCTGCCCAGCGCCTGAGACGTTCTCACCTGGATGGGCATGGGGAACCCCCTCCCCGCGACCCTAATAGAGGATAAAGCGGAAGATAATGGATGGATGGATAACCATTAGAGGGTGGCATGGTGGCTTAGTGGTTGGCATGTTCTCCTCTCAGCACTAGGGATTCCCGGTTCAAATTCCCATATGGGTGGAGTTTCCATGTTCTCCCCGTGTCCGCGTGGGTTTCCTCCAGGTTCTCCGGTTTCCTCCCACAGTCCAAAAACATGGATCAAGGTCAAATGAGTTCTCCAAATTGCCCCATATAGAGTGTGTCTGTGTGAGTGAGTGTGTGCCCAGCGATAGACTGGCACCCTGTCCTGGGTGTATTTGCCCAGTGCCTGAGACGTTCTCCCCTGGATGGGCATGGGGAACCCCCCCGCGACCCTTATAGAGGATAAAGTGGAAGATAATGGATGGATGAATACCCACCGCAACATGCAGAAATAAGGTGGAGTAATAAGGAGGTGTAGTCAGACCTTCATCCATGGCTCTGCTGACGAATACTGGATGGAACCTGAATATTAATTGGACTGGCGGTCCTGCAGGACGCCCCCTAATGGACTCACATATAGTTTTCCAGTCCTTAGAGATTTTCCATTTGTTAAATATCTCTAAGGGGGGGCACGGTGGCTTAGTGTTTAGCATGTTCTCCTCTCAGCACTAGGGATTCCCGGTTCGAATCCCCATCTGGGTGGAGTTTCCATGTTCTCCCCGTGTCCGTGTGGGTTTCCTCCGGGTTCTCCGGTTTCCTCCCACAGTCCAAAAACATGGATCATGTCAATTGAGTTCTCCAAATTGCCCCATATAGAGTGTGACTGTGTGAGTGAGTATGTGCCCAGCGATAGATTGGCGCCCTGTCCTGGGTGTGTCTGCCCAGCGCCCGAGACGTTCTCCCCTGGATTGGCATGAGACCCTCCCCCCCGTGACCCTAATAGAGGATAAAGCGGAAGATAATGAATGAATGAATGAATAAATATCTGTACATGGCTGTCCTACACTGTTGTTGCTGCCCGGCCACTCAAGAAGGATGAGTCCCCCACTGAGTCTTGGTCCTCACAAGGTTTTTTCCCTAATATAACAACATAACAGGATAACAGGGAGTTTTTTCTTGCCACTGTCGCTTCAGCTTGCTCTTTGAGGGTTTAAAGGCTTTTAACTCTGTAAAGCTGCTTTGTGTACTATTGTATACAATAGTGTATTATTGTAGAAAGCGCTATATGAATAAATAACTTCAACGTAACTTGAGCCTTCATCCCTCACCCCGAAACATTCTACTCACGGTGCTCTCGTTCGGTACTCACCTTGCAGCATGCGTCGGTACACCGATTCAGAGACGGCATAAATGTGTGGCGGCATTTCGTGCCTCTTTTTGCCGCGATACATCTTCATGATGTTCTCTGAAAAGATGGGGAGGTTCCTATAGGGATTGATCACCAAGCAGAACAGACCCGAGTACGTCTGAGGAGAGAACATACAAAAGCAAAGCCGACGTGAGGTTTGAACCCGCACGTGTCTGAAGACTGGACCACCTGTGAATGAAGATGAGGTTCGATTCGGAGCAATTACCTTCAGCCATCAGCAGCTGTGAAGATAAACTGCTCCATGACCCCTGAGCCTGACCCCTGAGCCTGACCCCTGAGCCTGTTCAGGTGGATTTTTTAAACATGGTAATGGCACCTGCAGCAGAAAGCTCTCGGGGTGGTTTATTAAAGTGTGTGTACAGTCTCACCACATCCCTCTGATACACAACTTCATCAGAATCAGAATACTTTAATCTGGATTAGAGTGGATGGGCATTTTAATCCCGAGAGGGAAAGTGCAGATTATTAGCATCTATCCATTCATTATCTCCCGCTTTATCCTCTATTAGGGTCGCGGGGGGGTCCCCATGCCCATCCAGGGGAGAACGTCTCGGGCGCTGGGAAGATAGACCCAGGACAGGACGCCAATCTATCGCTGGGCGCACACTCACTCACACACACACTCTTTATGGGGCAATTTGGAGAACTCATTTGACTTGATCCATGTTTTTGGACTGTGGGAGGAAACCGAAGAACCCGGAGGAAACCCACGCGAACATGGGGAGAACATGGAAACTCCACCCAGATGAGGATTCGAACCGGGAATCCCTAGCGCTGAGAAGAGAACATACTAACCACTAAGCCACCATGCCGCCCAAGAAACAAACATGCTTAATTAATAATTAATTAATTCATCTATTATCTTCCGCTTTATCCTCTATTAGGGTCGTGGGGGGGGGTCCCCATGCCCATCTAGGGGAGAACGTCTCGGGCGTTGGGCAGATAGACCCAGGACAGGACGCCAATCTATCACTGGGCACACACTCACTCACACAGACACACTCTATATGGGGCAATTTGGAGAACACATTTGACTTGATCCATGTTTTTGGACTGTGGGAGGAAACCGGAGAACCCGGAGGAAACCCACGCGGACACGGGGAGAACATGGAAACTCCACCCAGATGGGGATTCGAACCGGGAATCCCTAGCGCTGAGAGGCGAACATGCTAATCACTAAGCCACCGTGCCGCTAATAAATAATAAGGAATTCTCCCCGTGTCCGTGTGGGTTTCCTCCGGGTTCTCTGGTTTCCTCCCACAGTCCAAACACATGGATCAAGTCAATGTGGCATGTTCTGCTCTCAGTGCTAGGGATCAGTTGTCCATGCTGTCACCCCTGGACATGCCACTTACATAAATGAGGCCGGAGTAGTATCTGTCCTTCAGGTTGTGCAGGACCGACGCCTCGTTCAAGCAGGTGAGCACGGCCATGTCCTCCACCTTGCTGAGCCTGGGCGGGTTCATTTTCTGGATGCTGTTCTTGTTCACCAGGACTATGGTCCCATTTTCAACCAGCTCCACCAACACATCCTCCTTGCTATCATCTTGAATGGTGGCCGCCTGGAACCCATGCCGCTCCGATGGGACCCACACCAGTCTTTTTGCGGTCCAGTCTGCCTGAGTGGCCGGGTTATACCCCACGTCCCGGTCCACAAAGAGATAGCGTTCTGGATCCTCCAGCCCACTGCATTGTGGCTTCGCCGCCATTCTGGACTTTGAGGTGAGTCAGCTGTAAAAGAGGTAGGACAAATCCAAGTTCAATATACGTCTCCACTCTGTCCCAGCTTTTTATGATCATTTAATTTATTTCATCTGTATTCAGACCGTCTCAGACATGGTGGACTGATTTTATGGAGCCTTTCCGCAGTCAATTACTTATTAATTAAATGCTGTGCTTTATTATCGGCTCTAACTGCTTTTTTGTCCGTTTCTTTTGAGGTGTTGCCTCAATTCCTGGAGGTGTCGTCAGATCTTCATTCGTAGCTCTACCAAAGCACTGCGGCTACGACGATTACTGGATGGACCCTGGCTATTAATTGGACTTGAGGTCCTGCAGGACGCCCTTAATAAGCTAAGATAAGATAAGATAAACCTTTATGTGAAGGGTGAAAAGGTATCCAGTCATTAAAGAGATTTAAACTAGGAAAATGTTCTCCCCGTGTCTGCGTGGGTTTCCTCTGGGTTCTCCGGTTTCCTCCCACAGTCCAAAAACATGGAACAAGTCAATTGAATTCTCAAAAAAATTGCCCCATATGGAGTGTGTTTGTGTGAGTAAGTGTGTGCCCAGCGATGGATTGGCGCGCTGTCCTGGGTGTATCTGCCCAGCGCCCGAGATGTTCCCCCCGGGATGGGCATGGGGAACCCCACCGCAACCCTAATCGAGGATAAAGCGGGAGATAATGGATGGATGAATGAATGAATGAATGAATAAATGAATGAATAAACATGGAAAAATTTTAAATAGAGTTAGAAATCTATATATACAAGAAAAAAATCTAATTTTCTAATTTTAGTTAATTACAGTCCTACAGGAATGAAATGAATCAAATATTGCACATGTGGTGTCTGATTAAGCAGCAGACAGTTATTATATACAGATGATTGAAATGTATTGCACCATCAATGATACATTTATTGGCGGCACTGTGGCTTAGTGGTTAGTATGTTCTCCTCTCAGCACTAGGGATTCCCGGTTCGAATGCCAATCTGGGTGGAGTTTCCATGTTCTCCCCGTGTCCGTGTGGGTTTCCTCCGGGTTCTCCGGTTTCCTCCCACAGTACAAAAACATGGTTCAAATCAATTGAATTCTCCAAATTGCCCCATATAGAGTGTGTCTGTGTAAGTAAGTGTGTGTCCAGTAATAGATTGGTACCCTGTCCTGGGTGTATCTGCCCAGCGCCCGAGACGTTCTCCCCTGGATGGGCATGGGGAACCGCCCTGCGACCCTAATAGAGGATAAAGCGGGAGATAATGAATGAATGAATGAATGATGCATTTATTGCACAGTTATTTTTTTTAGTTTGGTTTGGAGTGGTTACTGGGAGCAGTGCTGACTGTGCAGTCTAACTGCAGCAGGAATGAAGGACCT
The DNA here is from genome assembly GCA_019802435.1 of Corydoras maculifer. NCBI lineage: Eukaryota > Metazoa > Chordata > Actinopteri > Siluriformes > Callichthyidae > Corydoras > Corydoras maculifer. The sequence continues at coordinate 20,581 of JAFMOD010001113.1, forward strand.
GCGGTAAAGCTCCCTAACACACTTCAGATGACGCAGTCTGTCACTGTAGGTGCTGCTAGGGTCTCAAACATGGAGTGGGAATTATTGTCCATAAGAGTTCCTAGCTTGTTTAGCATCCTTTTGTCTCCCAACACCTGCACCGGGTCTAAGCCTTCCCCCAGGACAGAGCTGGCCTTCCTAATGGGTCCTCAGGAGTGGCCCCCGCACCCCAAACGACCTCAGTCTCCTCAGCATATACAGTCTGCTCTGTCCTTTTTTATAAAGTGCAGTGGTGTTGTCTGACCAGTCCAGTTTTGTGTTACTCATAAGAGTCCACCGTCTCAATGTCCATTCCCCGAATGTTCACCGGTGTTGGGAGAGGGCGACCGTGCCTACAATGGACTTGTATATAGTTTTCCAGTTGATATGAGTTTTTCCATTTGTTAAATACGGGTCACCTGATTACCACACAATCTGTACATGTAAAATATGTACCGGTCCTCAGGTGAAAAACATATGTACAATATAGTTTTTAATCATGTACGCGTAATATCCATTACTGTGACACTATTCTTGTGTATAAGTAGGGGCAAACTGACATTCAATTAAGAAATTCATGCAATATGTAAATGCAAATTCCTATAAAAATTCTACTTACACACTCATCCATACACATTTTTGTATTTCATATTGTTTATATATTATGCCTTATATTCATTCATTCATTATCTCCCGCTTATCCTCTATTAGGGTCGCGGTGGGGTTCCCCATGCCCATCCAGGGGAGTACATCTCGGGCGCTGGGCAGATAGACCCAGGACAGGGCGCCAATCCATCGCTGGGCATATTATGCCTTATATATTTATTTTATTTTTACTAAATTTTATTCATACATAGTATTATTCATTCATTCATTCATCCATTATCTTCTGTTTATCCTCTGTTAGGATCGCGGGGGGGTTCCCCATGCCCATCCAGGGGAGAACGTTTCAGGCGCTGGGCAGATACACCCAGGACAGGACGCCAATCTATCACTGGACACACACTCACTCACACAAACACACTCTATATGGGGCAATTTGGAGAACTCAATTGACTTGAGCCATGTTTCTGGACTGTGGGAGGAAACCGGAGAACCCGGAGGAAACCCACGCGGACACGGGGAGAACATGGAAACTCCACCCAGATGGGGATTCGAACCGGGAATCCCTAGCGCTGAGAGGCGAACGTGCTAACCACTAAGCCACCGTGCTGCGCTTCCATAGTATTATATTGATTTTTATTTTGTTTTATATTTCTTACTAGCACCTTTGGAGTTGCACTCAAATTTTATTGTAATGAAAATTATAATAACAATAAAAAGGCGATTCCGATTCCGATGTTGCTGCCCTCCCACTCACGGAGGACTAGTCCCCTACTGAGTCTTGGTCCTCCCAAGGTTTCTTCCTTAAAATAACAACATAACAGGGAGTTTTTTCTTGCTAATGTCGCTTCAGTTTGCTCTTTGGGGCTTTAAAGGCTTTTAACTGTAAATCTGCTTTGTGACAATGTGCTGTTGTAAAAAGCTCTATATAAATAAAAACCTTGAATTTGAATTTAGCATGGCTTAGTGGCTAGCATGTTCTCCTCTCAGCACTAGGGATTTCTGGTTCGAATCCCCATCTGGGTGGAGTTTCCATGTTCTCCCCGTGTCCGCGTGGGTTTCCTCCGGGTTCTCCGGTTTCCTCCCACAGTCCAAAAACATGCAACAAGTTAATTGAATTCTCAAAATTGCCCCTATAGTGTGTGTCTGTGTGAGTGAGTGTGTGCCCAGCGATGGATTGGCGCCCTGTCCTGGGTCTATCTGCCCAGCGCCCGAGATGTTCTCCCCTGGATGGGCATGGGGAACCCCCCCGCGACCCTAATAGAGGATAAGCGGAAGATAATGAATGAATGAATGAATTCTCCATATTGCCCCAAAGTGCCCAGCGATAGATTGGCGTCCTGTCCTGGGTGTATCTGCCCAGTGCCCGAGACGTTCTCCCCTGGATGGGCATGGGAAACCCCCCCGCGACCCTAATAGAGGATAAAGCGGGAGATAATAAATGAATGAATGAATGAATTTGATAAACTACAGAAAAGCTTCCGAACATAACACTAAATATAAATGCTCTCAAATGAGAAGCATGATGTAAACAGAGTATCTCAGCTGCAAACACAGAGATGGAACATCATGCGGTCATCACAGCTATTCCTAAAACCTGATGACCGCATCATCCGCTGACCTGAAGTCTGCCATTACTGACTCTCAGCAGTTTTAAATAGACTCAGCAGCTCAAATCAAATACATTCTTTAGAACCCAGAAGAAAAAAAACAATATACTTTATTGTCCTTTAAAATGTCGGTTTAATGCACACTGACCAGAAAGCTATAACAAACCATCACTAAACTTCAGAAATTAGAGATGTATTAAACCCATAATTATATTCATCAGCAGCCAGGTTTATGCACATATTTAAAACACTAACACACTTTTTAGTAATATAGGCTTTTTCAGTATAGTGTACATATCTATCCATCCATCCATTATCTTCCGCTTTATCCTCTATTAGGGTCGCGGGGGGGGTTCCCTATGCCCATCCAGGGGAGAACCTTTGGGGCGCTGGGCAGATAGACCCAGGACAGGACGCCAATCTATCACTGGACACACACTCACTCACACAGACACACTCTATATGGGGCAATTTGGAGAATTCAATTGACTTGAGCCATGTTTTTGGACTGTGGGAGGAACCCGGAGAACCCAGAGGAAACCCACGCGGACATGGGGAGAACATGGAAACACCACCCAGATTGGGATTCGAACTGGGAATCCCTAGTGCTGTGAGAGGAGAACATGCCATCCATCCATTATCTTCCGCTTTATCCTCTACTAGGGTTGGGGGGGGGGGTCCCCATGCCCATCCAGGGAAGAACGTTTTGGGCGCTGGGCAGATACACCCAGGACAGGGCATCAATCCCTCACTGGGCACACACTTATTTACTCACACAAACAATTGGGGCAATTTGGAGAATTCAATTCATTGTTTGAATGTTTTTGGACTGTGGGAGGAACCCGGAGAACCCAGAGGAAACCCACGCGGACACGGGGAAAACATGGAAACTCCACCTAGATTGGGATTCGAACTGGGAATCCCTAGTGCTGAGATGAGAACATGCCAACCACTAAGCCACCGTGCCGCCCTACTGTAAATATCTAACAGACTTAAATCATAATAAGATCAATGTCACTCAGAAGCCATCAATCTGCACCAAGAACAAATAAGCATGATATTAAAAAAGCAGAGACCTGGATTAAAGCAGGGTTCTAAAAATAAGTCCGAAAAACAGGGTCATGTCTGCAGTTTCCAGCAAAAATGGGTGCAATACGTCCCAAACAGCTCCACATTCCACAAGGAGGGCACTACACAGCCCACAGGAGAGGGCACGGTTCACCCTATATAGGGCACTCAGGTAAGAGAAAACGAAGCCATTTGGAATTCGATTCTCCTTCAGTGACACAGTAAGCCTTAAACGTTTTGCAAAAATTGCTTCAAAAAGTCTCATACACAATAAGCCCGATTACATCATTCGAATGGGTTAATATGAATAATGAATTTATATCAATGTATGATTTCTTTATATAACGATTACGGGGTATGATGCAGTAACGATGCCGTTACTCAGCCGCCCGTTTTCCGAAACGTCGCAGCTGTGATTGGCTAGAATTGACCGCCTCCTACGACAAGCCAGCACTGCCATCCAATAGGAAACCTGGAAGCGCGGTCAATCGACGGTAAACGGATGGGAAAAGAAAATGCCAATAAGGGTCATTTAATATTAATATTTGCTGCATGGCCTGTAAATATGGATGGAGACGATGGAGAGATTTAGTTTAAGAAAATGAGAATTTAAATATAATGCGGTTTTCACATTTAAAACGACTTCACTGTACCTGTATGTGAACAGTGAGAGGGTGCGTTACCCCAAAGTTACCCCAAAGTCCTCAGACTTCTGACTTACAGAGGGCAGGTCGAGATGAAGGCAGCGTTTCTGAGGCGATGAATGCGGTTTGAAATCCAGGTCTGGAGGTTTAGAGCTCCTCACATTCCCCAAAGCCCTCAGACAACACTGATGCTGCTGCCGCCTCAGCCCGACGGCAGCGGCGCTTTTATATCAGCCACGCCCACCCTGTAGGGCCGACACGGCAAGGCTCCGCCCACTAGCAGAGTAAGTCTCCATGCCACGCCCACCTCTATAAAAGTCTGTAAGCTTTGGGTTCCACTGTTTCCAACTTAACGACTCTGTTACTATATTTAGCGACTTATTCATTTAAAAAGCGACTACCGACAAATATATCGACGTATTGCAGGTGTTACTGGAGATTTTTAGATAAATAGATAAAGAGAGGGCGGCACGGTGGCTTAGTGGTTAGCATGTTCTCCTCTCAGCTCTAGGGATTCCCGGTTCGAATCCCCATCTGGGTGGAGTTTCCATGTTCTCCTCATGTCCGCGTGGGTTTCCTCCGGGTTCTCCGGTTTCCTCCCACAGTCCAAAAACATGGATCAAGTCAATTGAGTTCTCCAAATTGCCCCATATAGAGTGAGTGTGTGAGTGAGTGAGTGTGTGCCCAGTGTTAGATTGGCACTCTGTCCTGGGTGTATCTGCTCAGCGCCCGAGACGTTCTCCCCTGGATGGGCATGGGGAACCCCCCCCCCCTGCAACCCTAATATAGGATAAAGCGGAAGATAATGAATAATGAATGAATAGATAAAGAGAGGGGCAACACGGTGGCCATGTTCTCCCCGTGTCCACGTGGGTTTACATTTACATTACATTACATTTAGTCATTTAGCAGATGCTTTTATCCAAAGTGACTTACAAATGAGAACATTACAAGTCAGAAGTTATGCAGAAAACCAGCTACACTGTAAAATCATCAAACCTGATTGTTATTTGATGCAGCGCATCAACATTTTTACAACAGGTATTTGTGAAAGAGATGTGTCTTTAGTGGTTTCTTAAAACTGTTTAGTGATTCTGCCTTACGGACAGAGTTGGGAAGATGGTTCCACCATGTTGCAGTGGTGAACATCACAGAGTAAGAATGAGCTCCTCGGTGAAGTGGAATCGCCTCAATCGGGCTGCAGAGTTCTGAATCAGTTGTAGAGGTCTGTGTCAGGTTGGGAGGGCTAGGCCACTCCCCCCTGTCTCCTGTGTTTCGGGTTTGACCGTTTGGGGCTCCCGTAGGTAGGGCCCATCCCCCTGAGCTGGGATTGGGTCCTACCTGATCACGTGTGGCCTGCTGACTGCACTTGAGGCGTGCAGGCGCCCTGAGCCAGCAGGCCAGCATTTGTGGGTGTATTCATTTGCATGTACTAACGTACGCTTTGGTACCACGTCGGGTGTTCGGTTTAGGTCTTTTATTTTTATTTTGCTCCAGGCACGTCTCGCCGCGCCTTCAGCGGCATTCCTGCGGTTTTGGTATTTTATTTTTATTTTTATTTTTATTTTATTTTTTATTTTATTTTTATTTTTATTTTGCCTTCAGCGGCGTTCCTGCTGACTTCTGCAAATAAATCCCTTTGTTTGCTTATCGCCTGGCTTTGTTGCTGGTCGCCTGGCTCGCTTCTTAAGGACCACACCGCACCGCGCTGCGCCACCTCCGAACGGACAGCGCCGCCCGATCGTGACAGTTTGTGAAAACTGGGAGACCGGCAAGTAGCGCATTACAATAATCACGCCGGGATAGGACTAGGGCTTGAACAAGCAGTTGGGTAGCATGTTCAGTCAAGAAGGGTCTGATCTTCTTTATGTTGTTTCCCCCGGTTCTCCGGTTTCCTCCCACAATCCAAAAAACATGAATAAAGATCAATCGAATTCTCCAAATTGCCCCATATAAATTGTGTGTGTGTCTGTGTGAGTGAGTGTGTGCCCAGCGATAGATTGGCGCCCTGTCCCAAAACGTTCTCCCCTGGATGGGCATGGGGAACCCCCCCCCGGCGACTCTAGTAGAGGATAAAGTGGAAGATAATGGCTGGATGGATAATGGTCCTAAAACAGACAGTCTTCCTAAAGGAAAGCGGCTATTGTCTGTCCTAAAAGTTGCCAAAAGGCGCCAAATGTTACGATTAGCCGATGTTACGGATAGAAAGGACAGAGTCCAAAACTGTAGAGGGTTTAAGAGTAGTCTTTAAACCTTTTTATTACTGATTTTTCTTGCTGGTTGCTACATTTCCTCCAGGATAAATAATATATTCCGTTTATATCCTTATCTATCCATCCATTATCTTCTGTTTTATCCTGTACTAGTGCGCGGGGGGGGGGGAGTTCCCCATGCCCATCCAAGGAAGAACGTTCCAGCCGCTGGGTAGATACACCCAGGACAGGGCGCCAGTCTATCGCTGGACACACACTCACTCACACAGACACACACACAAACATACTCTATATGGGGCAATTTGGAGAATTCTATTGATCTTAATCCATGTTTTTGGACTGTGGGAGGAAACAGGAGAACCCGAAAGAAACCCACGCAGACACGGGGAGAACATGAAAACTCCACCCAGATCAGGATTTGAACCGGGAATCCCTAGTGCTGAGAGGAGAACATGCTAACCAACAAGCCACCGTGCTGCCCTGCTTTAGGACCATATTAAATAAAATTCTTTTTTTTTTTAATTTCCTTTTTGTACATTTAAGATTTAAAAATGCATTTAATGAATATCTTAAATCTATAATAATTTTTTTTTAATTAAAAAACAACTTTAAAATAAAATACAATTATAAAACGTCATCAGGTGGGTAAAATAATATTATTACATTTATAATATAAATTACAAATGTTGTGTGGCACGGTGGCTTAGTGGTTAGCATGTTCTCCTCTCAGCGCTAGGGATTCCCGGTTTCGAATCCCCATCTGGGTGGAGTTTCCATGTTCTCCTCGTGTCTGCGTAGGTTTCTTCCGGGTTCTCCGGTTTCCTCCCACAGTCCAAAAACATGGATGAAGTCAATTGAGATCTCCAAATTGCCCCATATAGAGTGTATTTGTGTGCGTGTGTGCCCAGTGATAGATTGGCACCCTGTTCTGGGTGTATCTGCCCAGCGCCCGAGATGTTCTCCCCTGGATGGGCATGGGGAACCCCACCGCGACCCTAATAGAGGATAAAGTGGAAGATAATGGATGAATGGATGGATTATAAATGTATATCAGAATGGTCCATTTAAAGCTTTAATCCTTTAAACCTGCACTTTCTTTATTTATTTATTATATTTTCTTAAATTCAAGGAGAAAATAAAATTATATCCTTAATTTTTAAGGTTGGCACATATGGTATTAATAATTGAACCAAACTTTAGAACGTTAATAGTCCCTGCAGAACAGTTCTAATGTCTCTAGGAACGTTTTAAAGTCTGTCGCCATCTGCTGGTCACCTGTTCAGTTTCCAGCACTTGCTTTTTACCAAAGAGGAGATGAGGAGGTGCCACCCAACACTGTCTACTTATTTAAATAAACGTTATTTTTCATGTGCTATTCATTATCTCTCCCTTAATCCTCTACTAGGGTTGAGCGGGGGTTCCCATAACCTATCTATCTATCTATCTATCTATCTATCTATCTATCTATCTATCTATCTATCTATCTATCTATCTATCTATCTATCTATCTATCTATCTATCTATCTATCTATATTCATTCATTCATTCATTCATTATCTTCCACTTTATCCTCTATTAGGGTCGCGGTGGGGTTCCCCATGCCCATCCAGGGGAGAACGTTTCGGGCGCTGGGCATATAGACCCAGGACAGGGCGCCAATCTATCGCTGGGCACACACTCACTCACACAGGCACACTATATATGGGGCAATTTGGAGAATTCAATTGGCTTCATCCATGTTTTTGGACTGTGGGAGGAAACCGGAGAACCCGGAGGAAACCCACGCAGACACGGGGAGAACATGGAAACTCCACCCAGATGGGGATTCGAACCGGGAATCCCTAGAGCTGAGAGGCGAACATGCCAACCACTAAACCACTGTGCCGCCATCTATCTATCTATATCTATATCTATATCAATATATATACCTACTTACCCATCTACCTACCTACCTACCTACGTAACTACCTATCTATCTATCTATCTATCTATCTATCTATCTATCTATCTATCTATCTATCTATCTATCTATCTATCTATCTATCTATCTATCTATCTATCGCTGGGCACACTCACTCACACAGACAAACACACTGAATATGGGGCAATTTAGAGCATTCATTTTATCTTGAACCTGGAGGAAACCCACGCAGACATGGCGAGAACATGGAAACTCCACTCAGATTTGGATTAGAACCTGGATATCCACCCAGCACTGTGCTCCGTTCCGCCTTAAATTAACATTATATCTCAGACAAAACACATTTCTCTTAGCTGAACTTCTCTGTGGAATCTTAAATGATCTGATATTTTGCAGAGCGTTCTGTATCTCAACCTGAGCTTTGCCTCAACGCGATTGAGCTGATGTTCTAAACGAAGGCCTTTTGGTTCCATCAGACAGACAGATGAAGCTAATATAGGGGTGGTAATAATAATAATCCATCCATTATCTTCCGCTTTATCCTCAGGGTGCAGGTGGGGGGGGGGGGGGTTCCCCATGCCCATCCAGGGGAGAACGTCTCGGGCGCTGGGCAGATACACCCAGGACAGGACGCCAATCTATTGCTGGATACACACTCACTCACACAGACACACTGTATATGGGGCAAATTGGAGAATTCAGTTGATTTGATCCTTGTTTTTGGACTGTGGGAGGAAACCGGAGAACCCAGAGGAAACCCATGCAGACACGGGGAGAACATGGAAACTCCACCCAGATGGGGATTCGAACCGGGAATCCCTAG
>JAFMOD010001113.1:31175-50290 GCA_019802435.1 Corydoras maculifer
TGTGTGAGTGTGTGTGTTTTAACTATTTAATCCTTTTGCTAAAATACATCAAACCACTAGTGGGCACCATTCACAAGCTGATGGCGCGTGATTACTTTATGACGTCATCACGGAGCTGTCTCCATGAGTTCAGGTTTGTTTTTATTGCATTGTCTCAATCCCGTGCTCTTTAAATTCCCTGGATTACTATGAACAAGAACAGCATACAGCTGCTTCCACAACAACGTTCTAGATTTCCTTTGCTAAATCTTATCTCTGGTCCTCATTAATCATTATTCATTAATCCTGGACTCACTGAGGACTAGAGATCTAAAACTATGAGGCTGTAACCTAAAACATACTCAGTCAAGAGGGTGTGAGATTAAATATTCATTCATTCATTATCTTCCGCTTTATCCTCTATTAGGGTCGCGGTGGGGTTCTCCATGCCCATCCAGGGGAGAACGTCTCGGGCGCTGGGCAGATACACCCAGGACAGGGCACCAATCCATCGCTGGGCACACACTCACTCACACAGACACACTCTATATGGGGCAATTTTTTTTTGAGAATTCAATTAACTTGTTCCATGTTTTTGGACTGTGGGAGGAAACCGGAGAACCCGGAGGAAACCCCCGCAGACACGGGGAGAACATGGAAACTCCACCCAGATGGGGATTCGAACCGGGAATCCCTAGCGCTGAGAGGCGAACGTGCTAAACACTAAGCCACCGTGCCGCCCCCGAGATTAAAGATAATCAATATAAATATAATATAAATATAATAAGGTTTAGAGGATTTCCATCCATCCATTATCTTCCGCTTTATCCTCTACTAGGGTCGCGGGAGGGGGGGGGGTTCCCCATGCCCATCCAGGGGAGAATGTTTCAGGCACTGGGCAGATACACCCAGGAAAGGGTGCCAATCTATCGCTGGGCACACACTCACACAGACACACTCTATATGGGGCAATTTGGACAATTCAATTGACGTGATCCAGCACTATGGATTCCTGGTTCGAATCCCCATCTGGGTGAAGTTTCCATGTTCTCCCCGTGTCCGTGTGGGTTTCCTCCGGGTTCTCCGGTTTCCTCCCACAGTCCAACAACTTGGATCAAGTGCAATTGAATACTCCAAATTGCCCTAAATAGACTGGAGAACCTGTTAGAGGATTAAGTTGAAGATAATGGATGGATGGAACTTCATGTATTAGTTTATTTAGTTGTGAGTAATTGAATCTCGTGGTTCAGGAACCAGCCTTGCGACCTGAAGGGGTCCGGTTCGATTCCCGGTACCACCAAGTACTATTTACTAAGTAGCTGTCCTGCCTGGCCGCTCAAGGAGGATGAGTCCCCCACTAAGCCTCGGTCCTCACAAGGTTTCTTCCTTAAGATAACTACATAACAGGGAGTTTTTTCTTGCCACTGTCGCTTCGGCTTGCTCTTTGGGGGTTTAAAGGCTTTTAACTCTGTAAAGCTGCTTTGTGACGATGTACTGTTTGTAAAAAGCTCTATAGAAATAAATAACTTAAACTTAAATTTATGGCTGAAGTGCCCTTGAGCAAGGCATCCAACCGCAATTGCTCCACAATTGCGCTGTCTGCAGGGCTGTGTGTGCTCTGCATGGATGAGTGAAATTTGAAGGACAGATTCCTCTGTGGGGAAGTTCTATCCATCCATTATCTTCCGCTTTATCCTCTATTAGGGTCGCAGGGGGGTTCCTCATGCCCATCCAGGGGAGAATGTTTTAAGCGCTGGGCAGATACACCCAGGACAGGGTGCCAATCTATCACTGGGCACACACTCACTCATACAGACACACTCTATATGGGGCAATTTGGAGAATTTAATTGACCTTGATCCATGTTCTTGGGCTGTGGGAGGACACCGGAGAACCCGGAGGAAACCCACGCGGACACGGGGAGAACATGGAAACTCCACCCAGATTGGGATTCAATGATTCAATGAATCAATAATTTTGGACTGGAAATTTAAGAACCTGAAGAAAACCATCCCTCCATTATCTCCCGCTTTATCCTCTATTAGGGTCGCGGTGGGGTTCCCCATGCCCATCCAGGAGAGAACGTCTTGGGCGCTGGGCAGACACACCCAGGACAGGGTGCCAATCTATTGCTGGGCACACACTCACACACACAGACACACTCTATATGGGGCAATTTGGAGAATTTAATTGACCTTGATTCATGTTTTTGGACTGTGGGAGGACACCGGAGAACCCGGAGGAAACCCTCGCAGACACGGGGAGAACATGGAAACTCCACCCAAATGGGGATTCGAAAAGGGGATTCCTAGTGCTGAGAGGAGAACATGCTAACCACTAAGACACCGTGCCGCCCTAATAATAATAATAATAATAATAATAATAATAATAATAATAATGTGGCTTAGTGGTTGGCATGTTCTCAGCACTAGAGATTCCCAGTTCGAATCCTCATCTGGGTGGAGTTTCCATGTTCTCCTTGTGTCCGTGTGGGTTTCCTCCGGGTTCTCCGGTTTCCTCCCACAGTCTAAAAACATGGATCAAGTCAATTGAATTCTCCAAATTGCCCCATATAGATTGTGTCTGTGTCTGAGTGAGTGTGTGCCCAGTGATAGATTGGCACCCTGTCCTGGGTTCATTTGCCCAGCGCCCGAAACGTTCTCCCCTGGATGGGCATGGAGAACCCCCCCCACCCCCCCGTGACCTTAATAGAGGATAAAGCGGAACATAATGGATGGGTTATTATTGTGTGTGTGACGATAGATTGCTGCACTGTCCTTTGTGTATCTGCCCAGTCCAAAATGTTCTCCCCCGGAGAGGCATGGGGACGCCCCCCACCCCCACCGATCCTAGTGGAGGATAAATAGATGGACTAAGAGATACAATACTGGGACATTCAAACATTTACAGTTCATACACACAGTAACACAACAGTAACCACAGTGGCACCAGAGTCTCGTGGTATTCATCTTTTCATCTATTCAACCCCAAACTAATGTAAAAGCTCAGTGTTTTGTGTTTTTAGGCAGAATTTACATGTTTAATGTATTCCTCTGACCTTTTTTGCAAAGATCGGGGCAAGGCTCAACAAAGCTTGAATTTATGCAAATAAGTGCATCGGCTGTGTGCCATCCGACCAATCAGACGGGACTTGGGAAAAGGACTGATTTGCCATATTCAAAGTTACACAAACATCAGCGCAAAGGCCACAAGATGTAATTGCACAGGTGCACACTTTTAAAAGTTTAAAATTATATATATATATATATATATATATATATATATATATATATATATATATATATATCAAAATTGCCCCATATAGAGTGTGTCTGTGTGAGTGAGTGTGTGACCAGCGATGGATTGGTGCCCTGTCCTGGGTCTGTTTGGCCAGCGCCCGAGACGTTCTCCCCTGGATTGGCATGGGGAACCCCACCGTGACCCTAATAGAGGATAAGCAGGAGATAATGAATGAATGAAAAAAAAAAAAAAATATATATATATATATATATATATATAAGATTAAAGAAGGCCTAGTGATAGATTGGTGTCCAGTCCTGGGTGTATCTGCCCAGCGTCCGAGACGTTCTCCCCTGGATGGGCATAAGGAACCCCCCCTCCCCCCCCACCGCGACCCTAATAGAGGATAAAGCGGAAGATAATGTATGGATGGTTGGATCTGGTGACATTGTGTGCAGTATCTACCAGACTGACTATCCATTTATCCATTATCTTCCGCTTTATCCTCTATTAGGGTCACAGTGGGGGGGTTCCCCATCCAGGGGAGAACGTCTCGGGCGCTGGGCAGATACACCCAGGACAGGACGCCAATCTATCGCTGGGCATACTGACTATACATTTTCAACTTTATTTTCGAAACTTTACCAAGTTTAAAACCTGGTTTAAAAATTATTTTGCATTCTTTTACCGAGGTTTACATTCAAATAAATTAGGAATCGGATCGTTGTTTGGCGGCAAGGTAATCTAATCATTTATGCACTCACCGGCCATTTTATTAGCTCCACCTCCTCAGTTCTACACTCAATGTGTGTGTTTTCAGTTCCACTGACATTATAGATGGACTTTGTGGTTCCACAATTCCATTATGTAGTCCATCTGTTTCTCTACATACTTCGCTTTAGTATGTTCTCTGATAATCAGGCCCCTCAAAGAGGAGGTATTAGGGTGGTGGATGATTCTCAGTACCGCAGTACTGGTAATAGCACAACAGCATTAGTATAAATATCCCACTCGTTCTATCATTCATTCATTCATTCATATTCTTTAGCCTTATCCTCTATTAGGGTCGTGTGTGGGGGGGTTTCCCATGCCCATCCAGGGGAGAAGGTTTTGGGCGCTGGGTAGATACACCCAGGACAGGGTGCCAATTTATCACTGGGCACACACTCACTCACACAAACATACTCTACATGGGGCAATTTGGAGAATTTAATTGACCTTGATCCATGTTTTTGGACTGTGGGAGGAAACCGGAGAACCCAGAGGAAACTCACGGGGAGAACATGAAAACTCCACCCAGATTGGGATTTGAACCGGGAATCCCTAGTGCTGAGAAGAGAACATGCCAACCACTAATATATATATATATATATTTGCCCAGCGCCCAAAATTTTCCCTGGATGGGCATGGGGACCCCCTCACCCTCCCACAATCCTATTAAGCAGAAAATAATGAATGCATAAATGAATAAGATTAACAAAGGGCTGCACAGTGGTTAGAGTTTAGCACGTTCGAATCCTGGCGGAGTTTCCATGTTCTCTCCATGTTCTTTTTTCCAGGTTCTCTGGATTCCTCCCACAGTCCAAAAACATGGCTTCAAGATTAATTAGCTGCTTTAAATTGCCCCTCGGCACGGTGGCTTAGTGGTTAGCATGTTTGCCTCTCAGCACTAGGGATTCCCGGTTCGAATCCCCATCTGGGTGGAGTTTCCATGTTCTCCCCGTGTCTGTGTGGGTTTCCTCCAGGTTCTCCGGTTTCCTCCCACAGTCCAAAAACATGGATCAAGTGGATAATTGGATTCTCAAAATTGCCCCATATAGAGTGTGTGTGTGTGAGTGAGTGTGTGCCCAGCGATGGATTGGCGCCCTGTCCTGGGTCTATCTGCCCAGCGCCCAAGACGTTCTCCCCTGGATGGGCATGGGGAACCCCACCGCGACCCTAATAGAGGATAAGCGGGAGAAAATGAATGAATGAATGAATAAATTGCCCCTATATAGTGTGTGTGAGTAAGTGTGTGCCCAGCAATAGATTGGCACCCTTTTGGTTCACAGGAGAGATGTCTGTGTTATATATCTTATCTTTAGGTACCATGTAAAATGTAAAAATGTAAAGAAATTCATTACAAAATTGTCCTGTTTATTGGAGTACTTGTACAATTCTAACTGTCTATACTGTCTAAAAATTTTTATATATTAAAATTTAATCAATATAAGAAGAAATGCTTAAATTAGGACTTTATAAGCGTTGCTCAAAATAATAAACTTCATTGAGTTATTTTCTGTCATCTAATCTTCTCTCATTATCTTCCACTTTATCCTCTTCTGGGGTTGAGGGGCAGTTCCTCATGTCCATCCAGGGCAGAACGTTTTGGGTGTCGGGCAGATACACCCAGGACAGGGCGCCATTCACTCACACAGACACACTATATAGGGGCAATTTGAATACGGCAAGTTAGAGCAGTTTATTTACCTTAAATCCATGTGTTTGAATGTTGGGTGGAAAAGAAAGAACCTGGACAAAAACCCAGCAGACACAGGGGAAACATTGAAACTCCACCCAGATCGGGATTCAAACCTGGATTTCCTGCGCTGAGAGCTGCTCACCATCTTCTGCTTATTCCTCTACTAGGGTCGCGGGGGTGTCCCCCATGCCCATCCAGGGAAGACCGTTTCAGAAGCTGGGCAGATATACCCAGGGCAGGGTGCCAATCAATATTAGGCACACACTCACTCACTCTATATGGGCCAGCTAAAATAGGGTTTACCTTGAAGGTTTTTGGACTGTGGGAGGAAACCGGAGAACCCGGAGAAACCCCACGCAGACACGGGGAGCACATGGAAACTGCACCCAGATCGAGATTCAAACCTGGGAACCCCAACCACTAATCCCAACCTATTATCCTCTGCTTAATCCTCTACAAGGGTGGAGAGGGGAGAATGTTTCGGGCGCTGGGCAGATACACCCAGGACAGAGCGCCAATGTATCGCTGGGCACACACTCACTCACACAGACACACACAAACACACTATATAGGGGCAATTTAAATAAGGGCAATTAAGAGCAGCCAGTTTGCCTCAAATGCATGGTTTTGGACTGTGGGTGGAAACCCCAGTGGATATGGCGAGAACATGGAAACTTCACCCAGATCGGGATTTGAACCTGGATACCCAGCGCTGGGAGGCGGACCATACCCCCACTACGCCACTATACCATCAGACCTAAGAACTATCTGATTCTGTACTTAATTTCCATCCATCTATTATATTCTGCTTTATCCTTTACTGGGGTCACAGGAGGGGGGGTTCCCCCATGCCCATCCAGGGGAGAACGTCTTGGGCACTGGGCAGATACACCCAGGACAGGGCGCCAATCTATCACTGGGCACACACTCACTCACAAAAACACTCTCTATATGGGGCAATTAGAAGAATTCAATTGACCTTGATCCATGATTTTGGACTGTGGGAGGAAACCGGAAAACCCGTGAACAACGAGGAGAACATGGAAACTCCACCCAGCCCCACCCTATCTACTAATCTCAACCTATTACCTTCTGCTTTATCCTCTAAAAGGGTGGAGGAGGGGGTTGGGTTCCCCATGCCCATCCAGGGGAGAACGTTTCGGGCGCTGGGTAGATACACCCAGGACAGGACGCCAATCTATCGCTGGGCACACTCTCACTCACAAAAACACACTATATAGGGGCAATTTAAATAAGGGCAATTAAGAGCAGCCAGTTGACCTCAAATGCATGTTTTTGGACTGTGGGTGGAAACCCCCGTGGATATGGCGAAAACATGGAACCTCCACCCAGATCGGGATTTGAACCTACTGTAGATACCCATCGCTGGGAGGTGATTCTGTACATAAATTAATGATTCTGGCTGCTTTTTAACAGTAATAACATGTGCAAATGGGCTGCACGGTGGCTTGGTGTTTGGCATGTTCTCCTCTCAGCGCTAGGGATTCCGGGTTCAAATGGGTGGAGTTTCCATGTTCTCCCCGTGTCCGTGTGAGTTTCCTCCGGGTTCTACGGTTTCCTCACACAGTCCAAAAACGTGGATCAAGTCAATTGAATTCTCCAAATTGCCCCATATAGAGTGTGTCTGTGTGAGTCAGTGTGTGTCCAGCGATAGATTGGCGTCCTGTCCTGGTTGTATCTGCCCAGCACCCGAAACGTTCTCCCCTGGATGGGCATGGGGAACCCAACCCCCTCCTCCACCCTTTTAGAGGATAAAGCAGAAGGTAATATGTTGAGATTAGTAGATAGGGTGGGGCTGGGTGGAGTTTCCATGTTCTCCTCATTGTTCACGGGTTTTCCGGTTTCCTCCCACAGTCCAAAATCATGGATTTTCCATGTTTCCCCGTGTCCGTGTGAGTTTCCTCCGGGTTCTACGGTTTCCTCACACAGTCCAAAAACGTGGATCAATTAAATTGAATTCTCCAAATTGCCCCATATAGAGTGTGTCTGTGTGAGTCAGTGTGTGTCCAGCGATAGATGGTCCGCGTGGGTTTCCTCCGGGTTCTCCGGTTTCCTCCCACAGTCCAAAAACATGGATCAAGTCAATTGAATTCTCAAAAATTGCCCAATATAGAGTGTGTCTGTGTGAGTGAGTGTGTCTGTGTGAGTGAGTGTGTGCCCAGCGATGGATTGGCGCCCTGTCCTGGGTGTATCTGCCCAGCACCCGAAACGTTCTCCCCTAGATGGCCATGAGGAACCCCCCCCACGACCCTAATAGAGGATAAAGCAGAAGATAATAGATGGATGGATGAAAATACTCCATAAATATGAAACTAGTGCAGATCGGAAACCCTAACTGAGTGGGAATAACAAACCAGGGGCAAGTAAGGTCAGGAAACCGAGAACATAGGGGCTGTCGTGTTTAAATAACAAACTTTCTTTAACTGTTTTAACCATAAAGGCCTTGAGGGCAAAAATCCCTCGTTTTTCTGTCTCTGAAACCCAGGCGGGGCAACTTTGCAAATGTAGATGTTTTTATGTAGATGTTGAACGTGTCTCGGGTCGCCAAACCTCACGATTGATAAACAGCCATGTTTATTTCTTGCTCCATCAGCTCACACACGCACACACACGTTTTTCCATCGTCCGACCCTGAGGAGAACATGATGAAACCAGCTGAGGGAAAAGTGTTTGCGCGGCCGAGAACCTGGCAACACAGAAACGGAATCCCACAGGCCAGATCTCCCCACAGGAAACACTTCCCATCACACCCCCTCCCACCCCGCTGTTTCTCCCGCTCTGTACAAACGAGGTAAGCGATGCTAGAAGTGGTGACGGAGCTTGTTTTGTTTTTGCTCTGCTGCGCAGATCCCAGGTGGATGCTGTGATAGTCATTTGTTCCTTGTCTTCTCCCTCCCTCCCGCCACATAAAGCGACACCTGAGAGCTCATTAGTTGAGGAAGGTGAGGCGGTGAGCCGTCGCCATGGTTACCGTCCCGGGCAGGTCCCTGGGTAAAGTCCATACGAGCGGCAATGATTCTGAAAAAAAATATGATAACCTAATGAGTGAAACGATGTTAATTGTATGATGAACAAAGTGCATTCTGATTATGGGATATTATGTACAAAGCCTTTTGATTAGTGATTAGCATGTTCTCCTCTCAGCACTAGGGATTCCCGGTTCGAATCCCAATCTGGGTGAAGTTTCCATGTTCTCCCCGTGTCCGCGAGGGTTTCCTCCGGGTTCTCCGGTTTCCTCCCACAGTCCAAAAAACATGGATCAAGTCAATTAAGTTCTCTAAATTGCCCCATAGAGAGTGTGTATGTGTGAGTGAGTGTGTGGCCGGGGATAGATTGGCGTCCTGTCCTGGGTGTATCTGCCCAGCGCCCGAAACGTTCTCCCCTGGATGGGCATGGGGAACCCCACCGCGACCCTAATAGAGGATAAAGCGGAAGATAATGGATGGATGGATGTTCAAAGCCGGCGGCACGGTGGCTTAGTGGTTATCACGTTTGCCTCTCAGCACTAGGGATTCCCAGTTCGAATCCCCATCTGGGTGGAGTTTTTATGTTCTCCCCGTTCCTCCCACAGTCCTAACACATGGATCAAGTCAATTGAGTTCTCCAATTTGCCCCATGTAAAGTGTGTCTGTGTGAGTGAGTGTGTGCCCAGCGATGGATTGGTGCCCTGTCCTGGGTGTATCTGCACAGCGCCCAAAACGTTCTTCCTGGGATGGGCATGGGGAACCCCCCCCCCCCCCCGCAACCCTAGTAGAGGATAAAGTGGGAGATAATGGATGGATGATCAAAGCCCATGATAAAGCTCTGGTAGATACTGCACACAATGTCACCAGATTCAGCAATCCATCCATTATCTTCCGCTTTATCCTCTATTAGGGTCGTGGGGGGGGTTCCCCATGCCCATCCAGGGGAGAACGTTTTGGGCGCTGGGCAGATACACCCAGGACAGGATGCCAATCTATCGCTGGGCACACACTTACTCTATATAGAGATAATGTAGAGCAGTTATTTGTCAGTAATCCATGTTTTTGGACTTTGGGAGGAAACTGGAGATCCCGAAAAAAAAAAAACGCCGACACGGGGAGAACATGGAAACTCCACCCTGATTGGGAGTGGAACCTGGATTCTCAGTGCTGAGAGGAGAACATGCTAACCACCACAGCACTGTGCCACCCACCTTAACAATTCTCATATCATCATAGTATCTGCTTTATCCTCTACTAGGTTCATGGGGGGGGTTCCCCATGCCCATCCCAGGGAGAACGTTTTGGGCGCTGTGCAGATACACCCAGGACAGGGCACCAATCCATCGCTTGGCACACACTCACACAGACACACACACACACACACACACACATTGGGGAGGCATTTTTATATAGGGGCAATTTAGAGCAGTTAGTTTATCTTGAATCCATGTTTTTAAACCTTGGGTGGAAACCAAAGAACCCGGAGAAAATCCACACGGACACGGGAAAAGATGCAAACTCCACCCAGATCGGGATTCAAACCTAGATCCTCAGCGCTAAGAGGTGGATGTGCTAACCACTGCAGCACCGTGTCGCCCACCTTAACACTTCTCATCTCATCTAATTATATTCTGCTCAATTATCTACTAGCGTCATGGGGGGGGGGTTACCCTGCCCAACTAGGGGAGAAAGTTTCGGATGCGTGGCGGATCACCCAGGACAGGGTGCTAATCCATTACTGGGCTTCACACATTCGCCATTCATGTACGGGGGGCGGGGGTGGCCTTGTTTTGATGGAAGTCCAGGTTAAGTTCTTTTGTCTTGGTGGTATTCAGTGCCAAGTCGTTAGCTGCACCCCACTCACCTAGTTTCAGGGTCTCATCTCTGTATGCCGCCTCATCGCTTTAGATCAGTTCCAAAAGCCTTTCTGCTACTAAATGCTGTGTTGGGGTTTTTACTCGGTTTTGGAATCCATCCATCCATCCATTATCTTCCACTTTATCCTCTATTAGGGTCGCAGGGGGGGTTCCCCATGCCCATCCAAGGAAGAATGTCTCGGGCGCTGGGCAGATACATCCAGGACAGAACGCCAATCTATCACTGGGCACACACTCACTCACACAAACACACTCTATATGGGGCAAAAAAACAAGGTTCAGTTGACCTTGATCTATGTTTTTGGACTGTGGGAGGAAACCCGAGAACACAGAGGAAACCCACGCGGACACGGGGAGAACATGAAAACTCCACCCATTTGGATTCGAAACTGGAATCCCTAGTGCTGAGAGGAGAACATGCCAACCACTAAGCCACCGTGCCGCCCCAGTTATGGAATAATTTTCATAATTTTAGTTTAAACTAAACCTATAGACTCTAATGATGGTTAAATAGGACACATACTGTATTAATATATGTGTACATATATAATAATATATATAATAGGACACATACTGTAATAATATATGTGTATACATATATAATAATATATATAATAGGACACATAATGTATTAATATATGTGTACATATATAATAATATATATAATAGGACACATAATGTATTAATATATGTGTACATATATAATAATATATATAATAGGATACATACTGTATTAATATATGTGTATACATATATAATAATATATATAATAGGACACATACTGTATTAATATATGTGTACATATATAATAATATATATAAAAGGACACATACTGTATTAATATATGTATTCTGACATAAGTGGCATAGCCCTGAGCTGCGATGGACCTAAAAACACAAGATGATTATTGCCATCTGACTAAAGATGCAAATTCTGTCGGGTGGAACAGGCAAATATTCCCCTGTGTACCTGTGCAAAGCTCATAGAGGCAAATCCAGGTGGGATGATCAGTGTCGTTAAAGTGAAAGGAGGCAAATATCAGTCGAGTTACCCATTACTATTTCAACCCAATAATCTGGGTCTGGGATTTCTCATTACTGTAGGCTTTTTAATCAGGGCTTAAAGGCAAACTGAGGTTTAAACAAATATTTATTGGGTATTGAATGAAATCAGGGCGGCACGGTGGCTTAGTAGTTAGCACGTTCGCCTCTAGGGATTCCCGTTTCGAATCCCCATCTGGGTGGAGTTTTCATGTTCTCCCCGTGTCTGCGTGGGTTTCCTCCGGGTTCTCCGGTTTCCTCCCACAGTCCAAAAACATGGATCAAGTTAATTGAGTTCTCCAAATTGCCCCATATAGAGTGTGTTTGAGTGAGTGAGTGTGTGCCCAGCGATGGATTAGCGCCCTGTCCTGGGTCTATCTGCCCAGCCCCCGAGACGTTCTCCCCTGGATCGGCATGGGGAACCCCCCCGCAACCCTAATAGAGGATAAAGCGGGAGATAATGGATGAATGCATGAAATCAAGTACGTTCAAGTTGAAGTAATTTATTTATAGAGCGCTTTTACAAACAGTACATTGTCACAAAGCAGCTTTACAGTTTTATAAACCTTTAAATCCCCAAAAAGCAAGCCGAAGTGATAGTGGCAAGAAAAGACTCAGTGGGGGAATCATCCTCCTTGAGCGGCCGGGCAGCAACAACAGTGTAGGACAGCCATGTACAGATTGTGTGGTGATCAGGTGACCCGTATTCAACAATTAAAAAACTATATGCAAGTCCATTGAGGGCGTTCTGCAGGACTGCCAGTCCATCCAGTAATTGTCGTAGCCACAGTGCTTCAGCAGCACCATGGATGAAGAGCTAACGACACCCGGAAATTAGCAACACCTCAAAATAACAAGCAAGAAAAGTAGTTAGAACTAATAAAGCATAGCATTTAATTAATAACCAGAGTTTTATTGACACAGTTGGCATGTTCGCCTCTCAGCACTAGGGTTTTCTGGTTCGAATCCCCATCTGGGTGGAGTTTCCATGTTCTCCCCGTGTCTGCGTGGGTTTCCTCCGGGTTCTCCGGTTTCCTCCCACAGTCCAAAAACATGGATTAAGTCAACTGAGTTCTCCAAATTGCCCCATATAGAGTGTGTCTGTGTGAGTGAGTGTGTGCCCAGCGATAGATTGGCACCCTGTCCTGGGTGTATTTGCCCAGTGCCCGAAATGTTCTCCTCTGGATGTGCATTGGGAAAACCCCCCCACGACTATAATAGAGGATAAAGCAGGAGATAATGGATAGATGATTGACACAGTGCAGCATGTGACTCAGGTTCAACTCACAGCGCTGGAAATCCAGGTTTGAATCTCAATTTGGATCGAGTTTTGCCACCGTGAATGTTCCCCCCGTGAGTTTCCTCTAGGTTCTCCGGTTTCCACCCACAGTCCAAAAACATGGATTCAAAATAAACCGAATGCACTTCAAATTGCCCCAATTCATGTGCATTCATGTGTGTTAGTGAGTGTGTACCCAGCAATAGATTGGCGCCCTGTCCTGGGTGTATCTGCCCAGCGCCCGAAACGTTCTTCCCTGGATGGGCATGGGGAACCCCCCCCCCCCCCCGCAACCCTAATAGAGTATAAAGCGGAAGATAATGGATGGATGGATGAAAAGTTGTAGTAGTTGTAGTTGAGTGGTAAAAACTAGACACGTTGACATTTTGAATTGTAAACTTAATAATAATCAAATAATTGGCAAATAATAAATTGACTAATGTATACATACAGAGATATTTTCCTCCACATTTAACCCATCCGGCGGCACGGTGGCTTAGTGGTTAGCATGTTCTTCTCTCAGCACTAGGGATTCCCGGTTCAAATCCCGATCTGGGTGGAGTTTCCATGTTCTCCCCGTGTCCGCGTGGGTTTCCTCTGGGTTCTCCGGTTTCCTCCCACAGCCAAAAACATGGATAAAGGATAAAGGTCAATTGTGTCTGTGTGAGTAAGTGTGTGTCCAGCGATAGATTGGTGTCCTGTCCTGGGTGTATCTGCCCAGCGGCCAAAACGTTCTCCCCTGGATGGGCATGGGGAACCCCCCCCCGTACTTGATACTTTGTGGGACCAGGAATCTTCAGGTCACAAGGCTGGTTCCTTAACTACAACCATGACTGCCCCTAGCAACACTGCCCATAACAACAATAATATGAATATGTGTGGTCATTTGGTACAAGGTGAGCACAGGGTTAATCACAACATTCCTGGAGCAATGAGGGTTAAGGACCCACACTGTAACTTCAGTGGACCTGGGATTTGATCCCCCAACCTTCAGATTGAGAGCCCAACACCCTGACCACTAATCTACCACACCCTAAATTACTTAAAATGCTGAAAATGCAATCTCAGCATATTATCCAGACAACATTCTGATTTATGAATAAACTTCACGCGTCACTGTTTTTACATTACAGAGCTGGGTGGTTGTCGTAAGTTTGTTGGGCCAGTCATAGGCTTTAGGTTCTGTTTTAGGTTTTAGGGCCCATCGTAGGATTTTGGGCCCGTCGTAGGTTTGTTGTGACAGTTGAAGGTTTGTTGGGCCAGTTAAAGGTTTCGTAGGCTTGTGAAGGAACCTGCCTTGTTTCCCAAAGGTTCACTTGCCAAACCAACTGAGTATTATGGCGGAGGTCCCCTTGGCCAAGCCACCTAACCCTAAACACTCAGCTCCTTGGGCACCACATACCAGAACAAGGCTGTTCACCGCTTTGGGCACATCCAAGTCCGGGAGATCCTCCTTGTTGTGTGTGTGTGTGTCTTTGTAAGTGTGTGTGTGCCCAGCTTTATGTAGTTGCTCAGCGCCCTAAACGTTCTCCATTGGATGGGCATGGGGACCCCCCCTGGTGACACAAGTATAGGATTAAGGAGAAGATATTGGATGAATAATGGTTTCCATAAACTATAATTCATTCATTCATTATCTTCCACTTTATCCTCTATTAGGGTCGCGGTGGGGTTCCACTTGCCCATCCAGGGGAGAATGTCTCAGGCGCTGGGCAGATAGACCCAGGACAGGGCGCCAATCCATCGCTGGGCACACACTCACTCACACAGACACACTCTATATGGGGCAATTTGGAGAATTCAATTGACTTGATCCATGTTTTTGGACTGTGGGAGAAACCCGGAGAACCCAGAGGAAACCCACGGGGAGAACATGGAAACTCCACCTAGATGGGGATTCGAACCTGGAATCCCTAGCGCTGAGAGGAGAACATGCTAACCACTAAGCCACCGTGCCGCCTCATAAACTATAAATCAGTTCAATTTTCTTTATACATTCATTCATTCATTTATTCATTATCTCCCGCTTATCCTCTATTAGGGTCACGGGGGGGTTCCCCATGCCCATCCAGGGGAGAACGTCTCGGGCGCTGGGCAGATAGACCCAGGACAGGGTGCCAATCCATCGCTGGGCACACACTCACTCACACAGACACGCACATAAACACAATTTGGAGAATTTATTTGACTTGATCCACATTTTTGGACTGTGGGAGGAAACCCGGAGTAAACCCACGCAGACACGGGGAGAACATGGAAACTCCACCCAGATGGGGATTCGAACCGGGAATCCCTAGTGCTGAGAGGCGAACGTGCTAAACACTAAGCCACTGTGCCGCGTTTTTTCTTTATACATCAAAAACTAAATTCTTTCCTGTTACTACGACTGTGATTTAAATTTCTTTTCTTAGAAATACATTTGTTTTATTATTTTATAGTTTATCAATATGAGCTGTTTCTTCAGTCGCAGGAGAGAGCCGGATTCGTTGGAATCGTTCTGGCCCCGTGTTAAAATCCAGGTCATGGGATCTGGTGCAGTCAGATATGTTTTACATGTTGAGCTTGATAGAGTGAGTAAGGGGTGTGGCTTCTCAAACGCTGACCTCATCCACCCTGGTGAACTTGTCTAGCAGCCCAGCCAATCAAAAGGCACTAAGCACACCTGTGCGTGCATGGAACCCAGCCATTGGTCCGCCGGCGAAAACGACACCTGGGCAGGGCTCCAAGGTGTACCTGAAGACGCAGATCTTTTTGTGGGGGCAGTTTCTTTGCTTCGGGAGCTTAAGGAGATTAGGTTTCTTCCAGCGCTTGAGATTCCACTTCAGCATAGTGCCGATCCGATGCCCCCAGCACACCGGCCACCGACCATCGGCTCAAACTGCCCCAGGAGCCTTCATTCAATATGGAAGAAGCAGGAAGTGAAGTCCTTCAGCTAAAGAAGAGCAGCGAGGCGACACAATGGCATGGCTTGTTCGGGGCTGGTTTCCTAAAAAAGCGACGCAAGACGAAGACGGGTAACTAAAATACGGTATGGTTTCTTCTCCGATCGAATTTCTTATTTAATGGAAAACTAACTGTAGAGATTAGATGATAAACGCACAGCGAGACAGATGCTCGGCTGATAAGTATATCCTCCGTGACCTGCCCAACCTGTTGGGTCTGTTCAAAACAAATAGAAAAAAAAATGAAAAGCTATTTGTTTGGATACTAAACAGACAGTATGAGCGGAACCCTGAACCAGCACTTTCGCAGTGTTGGAATATCACTCGAACCTGTACCATCCCTAATATTATAATGTTCTTATACTTCCCAAGCCATTTATTCCCAAAAAAACAAATCAACGTCTTTGAACCTGAGTAGATGCAGGAGTTGCACTCTATAGTCTATAAATATATTAGCAGAATTTTATTTAGTGCGGAAATAAAAGCAGATCCTTTTGGAATAGGCTTCGTAACCACAAACAGGTGTAATGTGAACTGAATGAGCTTCCATTGTGAATCCGCCGCGTTTGTGCGTAATACAGGTGAGAGGTGAGTCAGGTGCAGGCGCAGGTGTGGGTGACCCGGGTGCCATTTTAATAGGCGTGCCTAACCGCTTTCGGCGGCTCGCCTGCTGGTTTGCATGCGGCAGACGCTGATTTGTTTTGATGAAGCGGACGATCCGGCCTCATTCCCCTGAGCCACGACATCCTGGCTGATCCCTGCGGGACTGCTGCCACAGAGGAGCTGCTAATTAGCTTTGGGGAAAGTCAGGCAAGAACCTGGTGGGATGTCAGTTGTACTACAAGGTATGGCAAATATGATGAAGGGGCCATAGGGAGGCCTTTATAAGAGCATTATATGATAGTGAAGGGATGTGTGATCGATTCTTGATTTGATTTAGGATAGTCATCCTCATCTTACGAGGCAGTTTTGGATGTTATCAAAATCTCTAATACTGCCTGGTAATGATGCAGATGGCTCTCCACGAACATCATGGAGTCCTTTCTTCACCTGAAAACCCGATGAGCGGCCATTTCAACCACCTTTTCCAGGAGCCGAAGCCAGTAGGTCGCTTCCATTCTGCTCTTAGAGCACATCTTACCCGACAGTGCTGGGCTGATCACTAGAATTCTAACACTGTCTGGTAATGATGTACACTGGGAGCAGGAAGACATGGAATGACATGGCAACTAACTTTAAATATCTATTTTTTATGATCTCCAGCTTGTACAGAGAAAGTGACCCAACAGCAAGAACCTGTTGGAAGAGTTTGTAAAATGTGTATTGTCCCCAGGTTTGATTATGTCCTGTTTGGAAAAGCTACAATGGCTTTCACATGCAAAGCAAACTCCTCCTGATGCAAATATCCAAAATAAAGGAAACTGTCATTTCAAAAGCTGAGACGGGCCGAGCACACGCCCCTCCCTTAATTCGACTTTTATCATGGGATTTCAAGTTCATACTGCCTTTTGACCCCACCCAATAACATGATCGTTATACTAGGGGCAGGTTAGCCCCCTCCTCCTCCCCCAAACAGGCCCCCCTTCCTCCCACATTCCCATACTTATATCCTGCTCAGTCAGCTTGTGATTGGTACCCCCCACATCCCTCATTATATTAGTGACATATGAGATGTGTGTGAATTAAAGGACCTTTTATGAATGAAATACGGAAAACTGTGACTGGGCATTTCGGCTTTTAATGGTGAAACCGGCGACAGCGACGACGCTTTCCAACCCACCCATTAAACCCGTGCATGGATATTAAACTCCCATAAGTTTAGAATGATCCAACATGAAGAGGCTTTTAACAACCATGTCATGTTCAAGGTAATGTTTGCCAAGGGCCTGCTCTTAAAGTGTAGTGTAACCAAACCTTTCTTTACTTTACCCCAACCCCCACCAGTGGCAGCATTTATTCTGTTTCATTCATGTGTATAAAAGTCCCATGAAACTCTTCTATCACTCATTGTCATCCCGCCGCCTTTATATGGTTTGCCTTTTAAAACATTTCAATGCTCACATCTCATTCTCATTTTCTGTCTTCGCAGTTTCTCCTCGCCTCCTGAACTCCACCTGGGCCCCCTAAAATCCACTGATTTGCGTCTTACCAGGCATGTATAGATGTTATAACCGTCTCTAATACTGCCTGGTAATGCTGCCAATCAGATGGAACATCACCAGCGCTCTTCTGGCCAAGACACCCAAAGCAATATTGAATTTTAAATACAATAAAATGTATAATAAAATGTATTTATTCACGTGTTACCTGTTCTGTGATTTGTAAGGACAACATGGCACATGTGCATAAAAAATGAGGACAAGGGCATCATATACTAACATAATCTCTGTAAAGCCATGCTTCCAATTCCTTAAAAACTTCCAGGATCATATTAAAACACCATCCACCCATCCATTATCTTCCGCTTTATCCTCTATTAGGGTTGTGGGGTGTTCGCCATGCCCAACCAGGGGAAAACGTCTGTGACCCTGGGCAGATACACCCATGACAGGACGCCAATCTATCACTGGGCACACACTCACTCACTCACAAACACTCTATATGGGGCAATTTGGAGAATATAATTGACCTTGATCCATGTTTTTGGACTGTGGGAGGAAATCGGAGAACCCGGAGGAAACCCACACGGACACGGGGAGAATATGGAAACTACACCCAGATTGGTATTCGAACCGGGAATCCCTAGTGCTTAGAGGAGAACATGCTAACCACTAAGCCACCGTGCCGCCCTTTATCCATTAAAACAACTATTGCCTAAAATAATACATTTTATTTATATAGCGCTTTTAGGGAGCTCAAAGACCCTTTACAAAAACAAATAAAGCAGTATATCATTAAAACACATAAGACATATTAAACATTAAGGCCGTTATAAAATATGAAAAGCAATATTAAAAAGCAGAAACAGAAATTAAATATCAAATTAAATTAAGTTAGAGGTTAAAAGCGATCCGAAACAGATGGGTTTGGAGAAGTGATTTAAAAGTAGACAGGTCGGAGGTGTCACATAAAGTTTTAGGAAGAGCATTCCATAATGAGGGGCAGCAACAGAAAAGGCTCTATCACCCCACGTTCGCTGCTTGGTTCTGATGCTAGGTGACAGAGGAAGACTATTTCCTAAAATAATGAATAATTCATAAACTAAAATAACGTCCCTCTGTACCAAATTCAGAAAAGCAATTTAATGTCCATCCTTCCATCCATTATCTTCCACTTTATCCTATAGTAGGGTTGCGGGGGTTCCCCATGC
>JAFMOD010001113.1:50915-81572 GCA_019802435.1 Corydoras maculifer
CATAATGAGGGGCAGCAACAGAAAAGGCTCTATCACCCCACGTTCGCTGCTTGGTTCTGATGCTAGGTGACAGAGGAAGACTATTTCCTAAAATAATGAATAATTCATAAACTAAAATAACGTCCCTCTGTACCAAATTCAGAAAAGCAATTTAATGTCCATCCTTCCATCCATTATCTTCCACTTTATCCTATAGTAGGGTTGCGGGGGTTCCCCATGCACATCCAGGGGAGAACGTTTTGGGCGCTGGGAAGATACACCCAGGACAGGGCGCCAATCTATTACTGGGCACACACTTACTCACACAAACACACTCTATATGGGGCAATTTGGAGTACTCAATTAACCTTGATCCATGTCTTTGGACTGTGGGAGGAAACCGGAGAACCCAAAGGAAACCCACGCGGACACGGGGAGAACATGGAAACTCCACCCAGATAGGGATTCGAACCGGGAATCCCTAGTGTTGAGAGGAGAACATGCTAACCACCTAACCTCCCCTGCCACCCTCAATTTAATGTCCGTCCATCCATCCATTTTCTTCCACTTTATCATAAATTAGGGTCATGGGGGGGGTTCCCCATGCCCATCCAGGGGAGAACGTTTCAGGCGCTGGGCAGATACACCCAGGACAGGGCACCAATCTTTCGCTGGGCACAAACTCACACAAACACACTCTATATGGGGCAATTTGGAGAATTTAATTGACTTGATCCATGTTTTTGGACTGTGGGAGGAAACCTGAGGACCCGGAGGAAACCCACACGGACACGGGGAGAACATGGAAACTCCACCCAGATTGGGATTCGAACTGGGAATCCCTCGTGCTGAGAGGAGAACATGCCAACCACTAGGCCACCATGCCACACGCAATTTAATGTCTTCACATATTATGTTTTTGGACCTGGATAATTAGTGGAAAGGGAAAATGGAAAATAATAAAGAAATAATAAATTCCATACAGAAAGCACTCTGTCCACCTTATCAAACCATCCATCCATCCATTATCTTCCGCTTTATCCTCTATTAGGGTCCTGGGGGGGTTCCCCATGCCCATTAGGGGAGAACATTTCACGGGCTGGGCAGATACACCCAGGACAGGACGCCAATTCATCGCTGGAGAATCAAATCAGGGTTTTCTTAATATAAGGTGAAAGTGTGTTAGCTGTCCCACACCCTCCATTCAAATAAACTTTCTCTTTAATTTACATTTGTGTGGTTTTGAATGTGACGTGTGAGAAAGTGGGAAATGAAAATGTAACATGAGTTTAAAAACCAGTCCATCCCCGAGCGAGGACATTTCCCTACTTTGTTTCCCCACCTTTGAACTTGTATACAAATTCTTCTGTATACAAAGTTTGTACAACTGCCATGCTATGTTTGTGCACCTCACCACAAAAGGCTGTTATGCAAATGGCGTGCATACATTCAGACATGTATCCAAAGGCTGGAGTGAACATCCATCCATTATCTTCCGCTTTATCCTCTATTAGGGTTGCGGGGGGTGGGGGGGAGGTTCCACATGCCCATCCAGGGGAGAATGTTTCGGTCGCTGGGCAGATACACTCAGGACAGGATGCCAATCTATCACTGGGCACACACTTTCACACACAAACACACTCCATATGGGGCAATTTGGAGAACGCAATTGACTCGATCCATGCGGCACGGTGGCTTGGTTAGCACGTTTGCCTCTCAGTGCTAGGGATTTCCGGTTCGAATCCCCATCTGGGTGGAGTTTCCATGTTTCCATGGGTTTCCTCCAGGTTCTCCGGTTTCCTCCCACAGTGCAAAAAGATGGATCAAGTCAATTGAGTTCTCCAAATTGCCCCATATAGAGTGTGTGCCCAGCGATAGAGTGGCGCCCTGTCCTGGGTGTATCTGCCCAGCGCCCGAGACGTTCTCCTCTGAATGGGCATGAGGAACCCTTAATAGAAGATAAAGCGGAAGATAATGGATGAATGAATTGACCTTAATCCATATTTTTGAACTGTGGGAGGAAACCCACACAGACACGGGGAGAACATGGAAACTCCACCCAGATTGGGATTCGAACCGGGAATCCCTAGTGCTGAGAGGAGAACATGCCAACCACTAAGTTGTGTGAACATCCTTTTCATTCATTCATCCATTATCTCCCGCTTATCCTCTATTAGGGTCGCGGTGGGGTTCCCCATGCCCATCCAGGGGAGAACGTCTCGGGCGCTGGGCAGATAGACCCAGGACAGGGTCTATGTCACTTTGTGAATTGATGCAAAACTGCAACATTTTATTAAACAAAATGAAAAAAAAAAAAGTCGGCGGCACAGTGGCTTAGTGGTTAGCATGTTCTCCTCTCAGCACTAGGGATTCCCGGTTGAAATCCCCATCTGGGTGGAGCTTCCATGTTCTCCCCGTGTCTGCGTGGGTTTCCTCCGGGTTCTCCGGTTTCCTCCCAAGGTCCAAAAACATGGATCAAGTCAATTGAGTTCTCCAAATTGCCCCATATAGAGTGGGTCTGTGTGAGTGAGTGTGTGCCCAGCGATAGATTGGCGCCCTGTCCTGGGTCTATCTGCCCAGTTCCCGAAACGTTCTCCCCTGGATGGGCAAGGGGAACCCCCCCGCAACCCTAGTAGAGGTTAAAGCAGAAGATAATGGATGGATGAATGAAATAAAAGTCATTTTTACTTTCGCAGTGAAAGTAATGTTGTATCTGAAAGTTTAACAACATTTATTGTTTTAAATATATATTTTTAATAAATTCCTTTCTGAATCATGCCCCATTTACTAGACCACCACTTAGTTTGGGTCACATAGGAGATCATCCATCCATCCATCCATCCATTATCCTCCGCTTTATCCTATATTAATGTCGTGGGGGGGTTCCCCATGCCCATCCAGGGGAGAACGTTTCGGGCGCTGGGCAGATAGACCCAGGACATGGTGCCAATCTATCACTGGGCACACACTCACTCACACAAACACACTCTATATGGGGCAATTTAGAAAATTCAATTGAATTGATTCATGTTTTTGGACTGTGGGAGGAAACCGGAGAACCCGGAGGAAACCCACGCCGACACGGGGAGAACATTGAAACTCCACCCAGATGGGGATTCGAACCGGGAATCCCTAGTGCTAAAAGGAGATCACAGTTTCCAAAAAATAAATTGGTTTATTTGCCAGCAGTTCTTACCAATTGCCAAGTGAAAAACATCCCCACAACCTGATGTTGCCACCACCAAGCTTCAACATGGAAAAACATGGAAACTCCACCCAGATCAGAATTGAACCTTGGTCCTCAATGAGTAAAAGGCGAACGTACTAACTATTGTGACATCATGGCGCCGAATTACAACGATGTAACACTGGCTTGGTCTTGTTTTATATTTGCACATCAGAGCTTTAAGGGAAGCTGCCTTACCGCCCAAACTTTAATAATCACACTGCAATAAAATCCATGCCTTATAGACTGAAAGGATTTGCCGCGAATGCATTTCGAACTGATTCCATCTGTACCCTCATGCCATTTTGCAATGTTCGGGTTAATTTGGGACATAGATTATGAACCAAGCTTTGTCCAACACTAATCTGACCTCACACATGCTATCTAAAATGAGTTTTTTTATATCCTGTTGGGGCGGCACAGTGGCTTAGTGGTTAGCATGTTCTTCTCTCAGCACTAGGGATTCCCGGTTCTAATCCCCATCTGGGTGGAGTTTACATGTTCTCCCCGTGTCCGCGTGGCTTTCCTCCGGGTTCTCCGGTTTCCTCCCACAGTTCAAAAACATGGATCAAGGCAATGGAGTTCTCCAAATTGCCCCATATAGAGTGTGTCTGTGTGAGTGTTTGCCCAGTGATAGATTGGCGTGTATCCTGGGTGTATCTGTCCAGCGCCCGAAACATTCTCCCCTGGATGGGCATGGGGAACCCCCCCACCCCCCCCCCCCGTGACCCTAATAGAAGATGAAGCGGAAGATAATGGATGGATGGATATATCCTGTTGCTTAGAACAAGCACAACTGACAGCCCTACATGAGCCTATTCCCTTAGATGAGAAGCAATCCCAAACATTAATAATATGATATTGTGGAAACTTGCTACAGGGAGAGAGATTCCGTGGACCAGGACAGGTGTGGGACAGTCGGACATTCCACCAGCCAGCACATTTAATACCTTAATGTATATTTAAATGCAGTGTGTAATAAAGTCAGGAGAAATCCTATCTCTGGTCCACCCCTTGTTACAGATATGATTTACTGTTGGCATGACAGTGCCAGGCGCGGTGGCTTAGTGGTTCGAATCCCCATCTGGGTGGAGTTTCCATGTACTCCCCTCAGTTTCCTAACACAGTCCAAAAACATGGATCAAGGTCAATTGAATTCTCCAAATTGCCCCATATAGAGTGTGTTTGTGTGTGAGTGTTTGCCCAGTGATAGATTTGCACCCTGTCCTGGGTCTATCTGCCCAGCGCCCTAAACGTTCTTCCCTGGATGGGCATGGGGAACCTCCCTGCAACCCTAATAGAGGATGAAGCTAAAGATAATGGATGAATGAATGAACAAGCACTAGAGATTTCCAGTTTGAATCCCCATCTGGGTGGAGTTTCCATGTTCTCCCCGTGTCCACGTGGGTTTTCTCCGGGTTCTCCGGTTTCTTCCCACAGTCCAAAAACATGGATCAAGTCAATTGAATTCTCCAAATTGCCCCATATAGAGTGTGTCTGTGTGAGTGAGTGAGTGTGTGCCCAGTGATAGATTGGCATCCTGTCCTGGGTCTATCTGCCGAGTGCCCGAAACGTTCTCCCCTGGATGGACATGGGGAACCCCACTGCGACCCTAATAGAGGATAAAGCGGAAGATAATGGATGGATAGATGACAGTGCGAGTTTTTTAGTATTAATAAATTTAATAGCAACATTTCATAGCAAAAATGACTTATTGAATTATAAAAGAATTATTGTAATGCATCTATTAATTCAAATGTCAAATGTTGGGCGGCACTGTGGCTTAGTGGTTAGCATCTGCTCTTCTAGGGATTCGTGGTTGAAATCCCAATCTGGGTGGAGTTTCAATGTTCTCCCCAAGTCCATATGTGTTTCCTCCAGGTCAGGGGCATTTTTAGGGTTTAGTAACATCAGGGGCTTTAGCCCAGATCCCTTATTCCACCTCTTTCCGCTTTAAAAATTGCCCTTTCATGAGTGTATTTATCCATTTTTCAAACTGTTGTTACATTCATTTTGTTTGATCATTCATTATTTATATTTTATAAAATTAAATGTCATATGAAATATATCTGTCAGCAGTGGAGAGCTCATTCAGTTTAATAAATGATGTTTTTGGCTGAAACATTTTGAATAAATGAACCTGAGCTTCGGCAAAAAAGCATGAATCTGTTTTATGAGTCGGTCGCAGATAAGACTTTTAATAAGGTTTTGATTTGAAATACCGTAACTCTGCAAAAGTTTGCACCTTCAGAAAAATTCTGACGGTTTCTGAAAGCTGAGAAGCTGCTCTTTACAGCTAACATACAGTTATTACTGTTATATAACAGTAAAAAAATCTGTCTCCCTCACACACACACACACACACACACACACACACAGTTTGGAAGCACAAACAGCTGACAGTGACTCCATCGTTCGGTCCCGCTGCTGGAGGAGAGGCTGCAGAGAAAGCTGCTCTCATTTGATCCGGGGCTACTGACCAAACATCCGGGGCTATAGCCCTGAAAGCCCAGGTCTTACTACGCCCCCGCTCTGGGTTCTCCGGTTTCCTCCCACAGTCCAAAAACAGGGATCAAGTCAATTGAGTTCTCCAGATTGCCCCATGTAGAGTGTGTCTGTGTGTGTGAGTGTGTGCCCAGTGATAGATTGGCGCCCTGTCCTGAGTGTATCTGCCCAGCGCCCGAAATATTCTCCGCTGGATGGGCATGAGGAAACCCCCCCCCCCGCGACCCTAGTAGAGGATAAAAGCAGAAGATCATGAATGAATGAATGAATGAATGAATAACTGAAACAGTGAGTTCTGATTTCCTGCTCGCTTGATAAACACCCAGAACGCAAGAAACCATGTGCTATTCGCTTTCCCACCTCTAGTTGGCAGTCCCAACATTTGCTTTAAACCTCGTGACGTAACCCATGTGAAGAATAAGAGAACCGCTAACGCTGCACTTCCTCGCCACGTTTTCGTTTATTGTTTTTAACTAAAGAACAGAATTTAGAGAATAAGCTTCGTTTTTTAAAAAGCAGCGATGTCCGCGATCCCTCCAGACTCGTGGCAGCCGGCTACAGTTTCGATGGACACGAGGTGAGAGATGTGACGTCGCACTGCAGATGAGTGAGCGGGAGTTACAAACGTAACGCGCTTTTGATTAATTATTATTAGATTTCAAGGAACAAATCAATGATAACGCTGAGTTATAAGTATGTTAGACACGTTTCTCACACGTATTTAAGTTTTTTATTTGTCTTTCCAACAATATAAAGTGGTGTACAGTATATAATGGAATGAAGCAAGGTGCTACACACATCAGCAACTACAACCCGACATGAGGTGTACTGAAAACAAAAATGATGTTATAGAATTATGACTACACTACGATATACACCACAGTAAATAATAAACATTCAGTGTTTATTAGGGAACGGTGCAGGTGGCCCCCTAGTGGTGCAAAATCAATCCACGGTTCTAAATGTGAAACTAGTGTTTAGCAGCAACCGACTATAAATATAAAACATTGTACAATGTGTTAGCAGCAATTTTGTCTTTCTTGATCTTTGGTAGTCTATGTATGTATAATATGTATAATATGTATGTATATGTGTGTGTGTGTATATATATATATATATATATATATATATATATATGGGGGGGCACGGTGGCTTAGTGGTTAGCACGTTCGCCTCTCAGCGCTAGGGATTCCCGGTTCGAATCCCCATCTGAGTGGAGTTTCCATGTTCTCCCCGTGTCTGCGTGGGTTTCCTCCGGCTTCTCCGGTTTCCTCCAACAGTCCAAAAACATGGATCAAGTTAATTGAATTCTCCAAATTGCCCCATATAGAGTGTGTCTGTGTGAGTGTGTGTGTGTGCCCAGAGATGGATTGGCGCCCTGTCCTGGGTCTATCTGCCCAGCGCCCGAGACGTTCTCACCTGGATGGGCATGGGGAACCCCACCGCGACCCTAATAGAGGATAAGCGGGAGATAATGAATGAATAAATGAATATATATATATATATATTGATGCTGCGCGATTCCACTTCACAGAGGAGCTCATTCTCACTCCATGGTGTTCACTGCAAAATGGTGGAACCATCTTTCCAACTCTGTCTGTAAGGCAGAATTACTAACTGAAACTACTGAAGACGCATCTTTTTAACCAACACCTGTTGTAGAAAAAAAGGGGGGGGGGGGCGCAGCATCAAATAATGATCAGGTTTGATGATTTTACAGTGTTATTGGTTTTCTACATTTACATTTAGTCATTTAGCAGACGCTTTTATCCAAAGCGACTTACAATTGAGAATAACACAAGTCAGACGCCATGAAGAAAACCAACTGTACTGTAAATTCACCAAACCTGATTGTTATTCGATGCTGCGGCACCCCCCCCCCCACACTTTTATTTTATTTGATTTTTTTTACATAACTTCTGACTTGTAATGTTCTCGAATTTGTAAGTCGCTTTGGATAAAAGCGTCTGCTAAATGACTAAATGTAAATATATATATATATATATATATGTGTGTGTGTGTTAGAGAGAGACTTTAGTCCAGTGAGTGCAGTTGTTCATACCTGATTGTAATTGTTCAGGAGTCTGAGCCGTGGAACGTAACTTTTGCACAGTCTGGATGTGAGGGATCGGATGCTCTGGTACCTGTTTCCAGATAGCATTGCATGGGATATGAAATTATGGAGTTAAAAAATGGAGTAATATTCATTCATTCATTCATTCATTCATTATCTCCCGCTTATCCTCTATTAGGGTCGCGGTGGGGTTCCCCATGCCCATCCAGGGGAGAACGTCTCGGGCGCTGGGCAGATAGACCCAGGACAGGGCGCCAATCCATCGCTGGGCACACACTCACTCACACATACACACTCTATAGGGGGCAATTTTTTGAGAATTCAATTAACTTGATCCATGTTTTTGGACTGTGGGAGGAAACCGGAGAACCCGGAGGAAACCCACGCAGACACGGGGAGAACATGGAAACTCCACCCAGATGGGGATTCGAACCGGGAATCCCTAGCGCTGAGAGGCGAACGTGCTAACCACTAAGCCACCGTGCCGCCGGAGTAATATTCATAAAAAATAATTAATGACAATTGGGGTCTGTTACTTTGGAACAGAAATATGTAGTAACAGGAATACATTGAAAATGTTAATTTTGTTTCAATTATATACTATTAACTCATAACTTGGGTGGGTTGCGGTCACGGACATTTTCTGAACGGGGCATGGACAGCTTGTAAATAAATTTAAAAATAAAAATAATCGAGGTTGCTACGTTGGTTTAGTGGTTAGCACGTTCTCCTCTCAGCACTAGGGATTCCCGGTTCGAATCCCCATCTGGGTGGAGTTTCCGTGTTCTCCCAGTGTCCACATGGGTTTCCTCTGGGTTCTCCGGTTTCCTTCCACAGGCCAAAACATGAATCAACTTAATTGACTTCACGAAATTGCCTCATATTGAGTGAGTGAGTGTGTGTGAGTGAGTGTGTGCCCAGAGATGGATTGGCGACCTGGGCAGATAGACCCAGCGCCTGAAACGTTCTTCCCTGGTTGGGCATGGGGAACTCTTCCGCGACCCTAGTACAGGATAAAGCAGAAGATAATGGATGGATGAAAAATAATTGATGCTCTCTCATTGCTATGGTAACCAATTGATTTGCCAGTTACACTACTATTTAAATACGTGCCGTTAGGCAAATATAAGCCATTGTATTCAAAGTGTTTATTTTCATTTAAAAAGACAAATTTCTTAGTTTTTTTTATTTTTAAATTTTTTATTATTTATTTATTTTTTTTAAGTTGTTTGGTTTGTTTTGTATTAATTAATAGTGGGTTTTGACTTCATGACCATGTGGTTCACATGTGGGTCTTATGCTGAGACCAGTTGAGAACACTTATTTTAGTCTATGCACAGATGCATTTCCACTAACTAATGTGGAAAAACAGTAAATAAAAAAGTAAATAAAAATTGTAATCGTGATTATTTACCTTGTGGCACGGTGGCTTAGTGGTTAGCATGTTCTCCTCTCAGCACTAGGGATTCCCGGTTCGAATCCCCATCTGGGTGGAGTTTCCATGTTCTTCATGTGTCCGCGTGGGTTTCCTCCGGGTTCTCCGGTTTCCTCCCACAGTCCAAAAACATGGATCAAGTCAATTGAATTCTCAAAAATTGCCCAATATAGAGTGTGTCTGTGTAAGTGAGTGTGTCTGTGTGAGTGAGTGTGTGCCCAGCGATGGATTGGCGCCCTGTCCAGGGTCTATCTGCCCAGCGCCCGAGACGTTCTCCCCTGGATGGGCATGGGGAACCCCACCGCGACCCTAATAGAGGATAAAGCGGAAGATAATGAATGAATTATTTACCATCACAAAGATATTTCAGGGATTCAAGATTTTATTGTCTTCTGCGTCAAACGTGGTACATGAAATGAAAATGAAATTCTGTTTCACGGAATTGAAACGAACGACGGCGACGTTCAGTATTTCTTACTGTTCTGCCATCAGTTTGAAAGCTAAAATCATGGAATCCTTAGTCTACTGTTTCACGTTGTTGCTTTTAAGCAACTTAGCTATTTTATCAATTCACAAAATATATATTCAAAAAAGCATGAAAAATCGATAAAAATGAAATCTGAACTTCACAAAATTGTAAAAAGAATTTAGTTTATTTTGTAAAAATCTGTTAAAATGTTAAAAAAAAAGCTCCCACATGTGAGCACTGTTGAGAAAAACATCTTTACAACAAAAAGATCAGACCTTTCTGGACTGAACATGCTACTCAGCTGTTAGTCCAAGCCCTCAGCCTATCCCGGCTTGATTATTGTAATGCGTTGCTTGCCGGTCATCCAGCTTCCACAATCAGACCTCTACAACTGATTCAGAACTCTGCAGCCCGACTCGTGTTCAACCACCCAACAGAACTCATGTGACTCCACCTCTCCTCTCTCTCCATTGGCTCCCTGTAGCTGCTGCATTCAGTACAAGTCACTGACTCTGATCTACAGAACCATTTCTGGATCTGCTCCTCTTACCTTCACTCTGTCTTTTTAAAATCCACTCCGACTCGTTCACTTTGCTCCAGTGATGATTGTCTGGTGGTCCCACCTCACCGAGGAGCTCATTTTCACTTCATGATGTTCACCACTGCAAAATGGTGGAACCATCTTCCCAACTCTGTCCCTAAGGCGGAGTCACTTGGCAAGACGCGTCTTTTTAACAAATACCTGTAGAAAAGAAAGAGCACCCCCCATGCAGCATCAGATAACAATCAGGTTTAATAATTCTACTGTGTAGCTGGTTTTCTTCATAACTACTGACCTGTGACGTTCTCATTTGTAAGGATAAATGTAAAAGAGGCGGTAAAATGTCAGGAAAGTCATGTGATCAGTTAAATGCAGACTATTGGCTTCCTTCTTTTTAAAATGGTTATTTTTTTATTATTGTGCATGTTTTTTTGTGATTGTAAGGCAAAATTAATCTGTTACCTTGAAGTAACGCCACGCAATAGAGGGTAAAGGAAAAAAACATTTATCACCTTGGAATTTCTGTGTTTGTCAGTATGGGAACGCTCGTGTTGGAGTTGTATTGGAATCATGCACCAGTAACCTGTAAGAACTTCGCAGAGCTCTCCAGGAGAGGCTACTACAACAGCACCAAGTTTCACCGAATCATTAAAGACTTCATGGTGCAGGGTGGAGACCCCACTGCGACCGGTAAGTCAAACAAAGGCACATTATACACATTGTCCGTGAGTTACATTCACAACGATCCTTTATAATAATTCCATCTTAACTGTGATCTGCAGTACCAGTTAAACATTTGGACACTTCCCCTTTTTTGCTCTCCGTGTTCTCAGTTCCACTTCCTGTAAAGATGGACTTTGTAGTTCCACAATTCCAGACTGTAGTCCATCTGTTTGTCTTCTACAGTACATACTGTGTACTCTGTTCTAATGGTCAGAACCCCAATAGTACCACCACAGAGCAGGGGTTATTGGGTTGGTGACATTAGTCCTATCCCAGCAGTGTCACTGAGGAGGAGAAATGAACCTCCAGC
Source organism: Corydoras maculifer (assembly GCA_019802435.1). Taxonomy (NCBI): domain Eukaryota; kingdom Metazoa; phylum Chordata; class Actinopteri; order Siluriformes; family Callichthyidae; genus Corydoras; species Corydoras maculifer. The sequence continues at coordinate 62,178 of JAFMOD010001113.1, forward strand.
AGCACTGCTGCACTAAAACCCCCTCACCACATCAGTGTCACTGCAGAACTGACAAACAATCCACCACCCAAATGATACCTGTTCTGTTATGCTCCTGACCAACAGAGAACCAACAGGGGGCGAACAACAACGAAGAACACAGATGGACTACAGTCTGGAATTAAAAAACTACAAAGTCCATCTAAATGATAAGTAGAGGAAAGGGACATCCATTCATTATCTCCCGCTTTGTCCTCTATTAGGGTCGCGGTGGGGTTCCCTATGCCCATCCAAGGGAGAACGTTTCGAGCGCTGGGCAGATAGACCCAGGACAGGGCGCCAATCCATCGCTGGGCACACACTCACTCACACAGACACACTCTATATGGGGCAATTTTGGAGAACTCAATTGACTTGATCCATGTTTTTGGACTGTGGGAGGAAACCGGAGAACCCGGAGGAAACCCCCGCAGACACGTGGGAAACATGGAAACTCCACCCAGATGGGGATTCGAACCGGGAATCCCTAGTGCTGAGAGGAGAACATGCTGAACCACTAAGCCACCGTGCTGCCCTTAAGTTATTCAAGGCTGATTAAAACATGTCTAAACTTTTGACCGATATTTTATGTGAAACTGTTTCTTTGTGTTTGTGTGAACTGTAAGCTGTTTTATAGGCAGGTGAGGTTCTTTATTAGTATAATTATTATTAGTAGTAGTAGTATTATTATAAGTTGTGTATTATTGTAAAGAAATCATTGGAAATGTGTCTTAACTGTGTCGGGACTAACAATACCTCTTGCCTGTGATTTGTTTACAATTATGCATCTTGTACCTTAGTATTTTATTATTTTGCCAGTTGGAATTAATGCTGTTATGTAATAAACATTACAAATAAAATTTGGCTGTTCTGTCCTGTCAGGTCGTGGAGGTGCATCCATTTATGGAAAGCAGTTTGAAGATGAACTTCACCCTGAATTGAAATTTACAGGTAGGAAACTTAATTATGTATTTATTAATATCTGCAGGTGGCACGGTGCTGTAGTGGTTGGCACGTTCACCTCTCAGCGCCGGGAATGTAGATTCCAATTTGTGTGGAGTTTGCATGTTCTCTATGTTTGTACCTGTTGTAGAAAAAAAACAAAAAAAGTGGGGGGGGCACAGCATCAAATAACAATCAGGTTTGATGATTTTACAGTGTAGCTGGTTTTCTTCATAACTTCTCACTTGTAATGTTCTCATTTGTAAGTCGCTTTGGATAAAAGCGTCTGCTAAATGACTAAATGTAAATGTTTTGTGGGTTTTTTCCTGGTTCTCTGGTTTCTGTCGTCTCCCACAGCCCAAAAACGTGGATTCAAGGTGAATTGAATGCTTTAAATTACCTCATATGGAGTGTGTTTGTGTGTGTACCCAGTGATGGATTGGTGTCCTGTCCTGGGTGTATCTGCCCAGTGCTCAAAACGTTCCCCTGGATGGGCATGGGGACCCCCCCCCCCCCTGTGACCCTAGGACAGAATTAAGTGGAAGATAATAAATGAATGAATAATGTAATGAAATAAACTGTGTATGCAAATGCTTTTGCATAACAACATATTTCTTCATTATTAAAACACCGGTGGCGTGGTGGCTTAGTGGTTTAGCATGTTCTCCTCTCAATGCTAGGGATTCCCTGTTCGAATCCCAATCTAGGTGGAGTTTCCATGTTCTCCCTGTGTCCACGTGGGTTTCCTCCGGGTTCTCCGGTTTCCTCCCACAGTCCAAAAACATGGATCAAGGTCGATTGAATTCTCCAAATTGCCCCATATAGAGTGTGTCTGTGTGAGTGAGTGTGTCCAATGATAGATTGGCGTCCTGTCCTGGGTGTATCTGCCCATCGCCCGAAACGTTCTTTACATTTACATTTGGTCATTTATTTGGTCATTTATTGGACATTTTTTTTCAAAGCGACTTACAAGGTGAGCACAGGGTTCATCACAACATCCTGCAGCAATGAGGGTTAAGGGTCTTACTCAAGGACCCACACTGGTAACTTCAGTGGACCTGGGATTTGAACCCCCAACCTTCAGATTGATAACCCAACACCCTAACCACTGAGCTACCACTACTTACGTTTTCCACTGGAAAGGCATGGGGAACACCCCCCCCCCCCCAGGACCCTAGTAGAGGATAAAGACGAAGATAATGGATGGTCTAGTAAAACACCTGTTTCACTGACGCATTTTCTTTTTTCTGCAGGTGCTGGTATCCTGGCAATGGCGAATGCTGGTCCAGATACAAATGGCAGTCAGTTCTTCTTGACTCTGGCCCCAACGCAGTGGCTCGACGGTAAACACACTATCTTCGGACGAGTGTGTCAGGGCATCGGGATTCTCAATCGAATGGGCATGGTGGAGACCAACAGTCAAGATCGGCCGTTCGACGAAATAACGATACTCAGAATGACTCTCCCCAACTGACTTGACTCGTGTATCGTTTTGTACAGTCATTTTACTAAATAAATGCTTTTTTTTAAAAACATTTGTCATTTCGGTATCAAGCTTTCTCAGTTTCACTTTTTGCCATTTTTATTCAGTATAATGTAAGTCAGACGGCATGGTGACTTGGTGGTTATCATCAGTTGCCTTTCAGCACTGGGGATTCCGAGTCGGATCCCAATCTGGGTGGAGTTTCCATGTTCTCCCTGTGTCCGTGTGGGTTTCCTCCAGGTTCTCCGGTTTCCTACAGTCCAAAAACATGGATCTAGTCAATTGAATTCTCCAAATTGCCCCATGTAGAGTGTGAGTGTGTGCCCAGTGATAGATAGCACCCTGTCCTGTGTGTATCTGCCCAGTGCCTAAAATGCTGGATGGGCTTGGGGAACCCCTTTGACCCTAGTAGAGGATAAAGTGGAAGATAAAAGATGGAGACTGCAAGTCAGATGGCTTAGTGGCTTATTGCCTCTCAGCACTGGGAATTTTGGGGTTACCAAGCTCAAAATTCAGTATTTTGAACGTCTCAGGCGCTGGGCAGATACACCCAGGACAGGGCGCCAATCTATCACTGGGCACACACTCACTTACACAGATACACACACACAAAACACACTATATGGGGCAATTTGGAGAACTTAATTGACCTTGATCAATGTTTTTGTATTGTGGGAGGAAACCAAAGAACCCTGAGGAAACCCACGCGGACACGGAGAGAACATGGAAACTCATGGAATGTGGAAATTCCTATTGCTGAGAGGAGAACATGCTGACCACTAAGCCACCATGCCGCCTGTATTTGGATTCTCATGCATTATTCTTTCTTAATTATTAATAAGTAAGGCATTTGGTTCTCTGCTGTGAAGGAAGTGCATTAGGTCTGAAGTCCTCACCAGCCTGTGGTTTAACTTCACAACACCATCCACTCACTACAGTCAGTAGTTTGCTGTGAGTGATGTTGACCAGGTTTCAGTATTCCTCTTGCAAAGGTTATTCAATAATAATAAATATAATAATAAATTTTGTGGCACATTGGCTTAGTGGTTAGCATGTTCTCCTCTCAGCACTAGGGTTTCCCGGTTCGAATCTCCATCTGGGTGGAGTTTCTATGTTCTCCCCGTGTCCGTGTGGGTTCCTCCGGGTTCTCCGGTTTCCTCCCACAGTCCAAAAACATGGATCAAGTCAATTGAGTTCTCCAAATTGCCCCATATAGAGTGTCTGTGTGAGTGAGTGTGTGCCCAGTGATAGATTGGCATCCTGTCCTGGGTGTATTTGCCAGCGCCCGAAATGTTCTCCCCTGGATGGGCATGGGGAACCCCCCCCCACGACCCTAATAGAGAATAAAGCGGAACATAATGAATGAATGGATAATAAATTTTGAAAACTATTCCCGCCCCCAGGCGGCATGGTGGCTTAGTGGTTAGCATGTTCTATCAGCACTAGGGATTCACGGTTCAAATCCCCATCTGGGTGGAGTTTCCATGTTCTCCCAGTGTCCCTGTGGGTTTCCTCCGGGTTCTCCAGTTTCCTCCCACAGCCCAAAAACATGGTTCCAGGTCAATTGAATTCTTCAAATTGCCCCATATAGAGTGTGTGTGTATGTGTGAGTAAGTGTGTGCCCAGCGATAGATTGGCGTCCTGTCCTGGGTGTATCTGCCCACCCCCCTAAACATTATCCCCTGGATGGGCATGGAGAACCCCCCTGCGATGATGGATGGATAATAAATTTTAAAAACTATACCCGCCACCATTTTATTAACTACAGCTCATCGTTTCTGCACTTGAATGGAGTTTGTAGTTCTACAGTTCCATTCTGTAGTCCATCTGTTCCTCCACAAACTCCATTAGTGCCCTTTCCTCTGTTCTGTAATGATCAGGACCCCACAAAGCAGGTATTATTAGGGTAGTGGCTGATGGTACGAGTGGATCAGACCCCTGTATGTTCTGATTGGTGGACTGTTCTCTGTCCAGCAGCACTGCTGTGTCTGATCCACTCACACCAGCACAACACACACTCACACATCTGCACCACCATGTCAGTTTCACTGCAGTACTGAGAATCAGCCACCACCCTAATACCTCCTCTGTGGTGGTTCTGATCATCAGAGAACATGCTGATATGATCAGTGGAACTGAAAACACACACAGTGAGTGCAGAACTGAGGTGGAAAGGATTTCGGACGAGCGTTAGTTTTCAGATCCAGTTTTAATATTGACATTACATTAAGTCACATTCATTTTTATTGTACAAGCCTTTTCCCTTCAAAGGTTTATACGACTGAAAGTAACATTCAGTATGGAGCATGCCTGCTTCGCATTGTCAGGAGAAGGAAACGGGGGCAGGACTGCAAACACAACAGACTACTGAAGACCTCATCTCTTTGGCCGGAGATGACGACGCCTCATCCACCTAGTGAAACGGTTCTCTATGCACTGGCAGTTCTCCATACAGTTCACCAGCTGTGGCAAAAGTAATGTGCTGACCGCCACCGCGTGCCCATATATATACTGTATATATACACAGGTATATATATGTTATGTACACACAGAGAAATACATACGAGAAAATGTAAATACTGTATACAAAGAAACCAACCGGGGAGAGGAACGGAATCTCAAGACAAAACAGCAACGAGAATAGAAACATCAAGTGGAAATCGCTTTTAAGGGTCCGTCCCGGTGTGTTCCCGTTCACACACGGAGTGAGGCCTGTCAAAGGGCTCCGAGGCCAGCTAGCCCTACCCATGAGTCCGCGCACACGCCGCTCTCCATCACCGGGGACACATTTTGGCACTGATTGACACGGATATGCGGTACGTCGCGAGTAAATGAGCTCTGCCTAAGCCTTATCCCGCCGAAAGTATAAAGCCAGACCACCCGGCGTTGGTTTTCTCATTGGGCTGCGTTCCAATTTCCATTCAGACTGATGAAAACCGAATCGTCCAACTCAAATGCCGTAGCATCGAAGCAGAGGTACATAGTTGTATCAAAAACAAACAAGGTTACAAAGTAAAAAAGATTGCAATGAGTAAATGCTAAGTGACGATGCAAAAAAACTTTTTCGATTACGCTGCTAGTGGGACAATCCTTAGGAATCGGGACCATCGGCGGTGTCCCGGGTTCATTTTCAGTGCAACAAGCCTGGGTCATGTAAAAACTCTAACCCAATACATAGAAGATTCACAGCAACGAGCTACTTTTTTTGTTGGTTTCACCCTGATAATGGAATCAAATGCAAAGATGGAAAACCCTGAAAAAAGAAATCACAATGCAAACAGGTCTCGGGGAATCCTCAGAAACACCATATGACATTGTTTTGGCAAGAAATCCCAAGTATGGCACGATCAGGTCACCTCCAATCCTGTATATATCTCAGTTATTCCACACATGACCCTCCACCCTGCTTGGTTGAAGGCGCATCAGGCCTGAGAAAGCCAGCCGAGCGCGTGCGGATGGAGATTTCTTCAGAAGGTAAGGAAACTCGGACTATAAACACGTCCAGCCCGTCGGCTGACCTGACTCTGACGAACACTAACATGATCCTATTAGTTGTTATTGCAAAATGTCTTCACACGATAATTCCAAAAATATACATGTTCAAACTAGACTGTCTCTCTCAAGTGTTTAAAAGTGTCTAAATAGTTCATCGCCATTCTTTGAGAGCACATCGCATGCGCTGCGATGTCCTCACGTTGAGGGTATGGTAGGTGGGATTTATTTAACAGCCATTTTTCTTAAAACTCCCTTAACAGCCAAACTACTAAACTACAAAGCTCCACGGAATAGAAACCCTCATACCTTACAATCCATCGAAATGGGGATTTCGTTTAAGAAATAAAACCAGAGATCGACTTACAATGCGGGCGGCACGGTGGCTTAGTGGTTAGCATGTTCTCCTCTCAGCACTAGGGATTCCTGGTTCGTATCCCAATCTGGGTGGAGTTTCCATGTTCTCCCCGTGTCCGCGTGGGTTTCCTCCGGGTTCTCCGGTTTCCTCCCACAGTCCAAAAACATGGATCAAATCAATTGAGTTCTCCAAATTGCCCCATATAGAGTGTGTGTGTATGTGTGTGTGTGTGTGAGTGTGTGCCCAGTGATAGATTGGAGTCCTGTCCTGGGTGTATCTGCCCAGCGCCCGAGACATTCTCCCCTGGATGGACATGTGGAACCCCCCCCCACGACCCTAATAGAGGATAAAGCAGAAGATATGGATGGATGGATGGATGGATGGACATTATTGATAGGTCGGCACGGTGGCTTAGTGGTTGGCATGTTCTCCTCTCAGCGCTAGGGATTCCCTGTTCAAATCCCAATCTGGGTGGAGTTTCCATGTTCTCCCCGTGTCCGCGTGGGTTTCCTCCGGGTTCTCCGGTTTCCTCCCACAGTCCAAAAACATAGATCAAGGTCAATTGAATTCTCCAAATTGTCCCATATAGAGTGTGTCTGTGTGAGTGAGTGAGTGTGTGCTTAGTGACAGTTAGGCATCCTGTCCTGGGTGTATCTGCCCAGCGCCCAAAACGTTTTCCCTTCGATGGAAATGGGAAAACCCCCGTGACCCAGGTACAGCATAAAGCAGAAGATAATGGATGGGCATTATTGATAAATGATCAGTAGTGTTGATGAACAAATGACATATGATGAATTTTTTTTAGTTTGGGTAAAAATAATATACCTTTAGATCTTAAACTGTTTACTATGGTATTGGAAATGTATTCATTTTTGCAATATCTTATATTTGGGTCACAGGAGGGTGATCCATCGCTGGAAACACACTCACTCACACAATATAAGGGCAATTTAAATTGTGGCAATTAATTCACCTTATAGCCATGTTTTTGGACTGTGAGAGGAAATCGGAGAACCCGGAGGAAACCCACACGGACACGGGGAGAACATGGAAACTCCACCCAGATTGGGATTCGAATCTGGATGCCCAGCGCTGAGAGGTGGCTGTGCTAACCCCTACACCTCCGCCTTGCCCCGGTTTAACATTATTAGGGTCTATGGTTTTGGGGGTTTGATTGTCCATCCAAGAGAGGACGTTTTGTGCACTGGGCGGATACACCCAGGACAGGGTTCCAATCCCTTACTGAACACACACTCACTCACAGACACACACTATATAGGCGAAATTTAGATAGGGGCAATTTAGCACATCCAATTCATTTTAAATCTATGTTTTTGGATCCTGAGGCCCTGAGAACCCACACAGACACAGAGAGAACATGAAAACTCCACCCAGATCAAAATTCAAACCTGGATCTCCAGTTCTTAAGGGCAAATGTGCAAACCAACACACCCCCACGCCTCCCTGGTTTAGAACTTATAAGGACTAGGGTTCGGGGGGTTCCCATGCCCATCCATTGTGCACTGGGCAGATACACCCAGGAAAGGGTGCCAATCCATTACTGGGCACACACTCACTGACACAGACACACGCTATATAGGGGCAATTTAGATAGGGGCAATTTAGCACAGCCAATTCATCTTGAATCCATGTTTTTGCAATTAAGAGCAGCCAATTTACCCTAAATCTGGATCAGGATTCAAACCTAGATCTCAGCACTGAGAGACATGTGTTAATGTGTTAACCACTACGCCACCACCCAGTATTATAAGTTATAGACTTACTGATCACTAAATTTCAACAGGAAAACTAAAAAAGGACACACTCACTGACACAGACACACTATATATATAGGGGCAATTTAGTTAGGGGCAAATTAGCGCATCCATTTCATCTTGAATCCATGTTTTAGGACAGTGGGAGGAAACCAGAGAACCCTGAGGAAACCCACGCAGACACAGGAGAACATTAAAAGCAGATTCGAATTGGGATCCCCAGTTCTTAGGGGCAAATGTGCTAACCACCCCACCCCCGCGCAGCCAATTTACCCTAAACCTTGATCAGGATTCAAACCTAGATCTCAGCGCTGAGAGATGGACGTGTTAACCACTACGCCACCATCCTGTATTATAAGTTATAGAATTACCGATCACTATATTTCAACTGGCGGCACGGTGGCTTAGTGGTTGGCATGTTCTCCTCTCAGCCCTAGGGATTCCCGGTTCAAATCCCCATCTGGGTGGAGTTTCCATGTCCTCCACGTGTCTGCGTGGGTTTCCTCCGGGTTCTTCGGTTTCCTCCCACAGTCCAAAAACATGGATCAAGTTATGGGCATGGGGAACCCCCCCCCCCCCCGCGACCCTAATGGAGGATAAAAGCGGGAGATGAATGAAAACTAAACAACTTCAACAGGAAAACTAAAAAACTGCCTTATTATTCATTCATCCATCCATTATCTTCCGCTTTATCCTCTATTAGGGTCGCGGGGGGGGGGGGGTCCCCATGTCCATCCAGGGGAGAACATCTCGGGCGCTGGGCAGATACACCCAGGACAGGGCGCCAGTCCATCGCTGGGCACACACTCACTCACTCACAAACATACTCTATCTGGGGCAATTTGGAGAACTCAATTGACTTGATCCATGTTTTTGGACTGTGGGAGGAAACCGGAGAACCCGGAGGAAACCCACGCGGACACGGGGAGAACATGGAAACTCCACCCAGATGGGGATTCGAACCGGGAATCCCTAGTGCTGAGAGGAGAACATACTAATCACTAAGCCTGCCTTATTACATATTAAGATCTTAAAATACCGGGTAAAATGTTATTAGTAAACACGTTTTCTTAAACCTAATCCCATTTCCGCCTCAACTCTGTCAAGGTTTCATTGTTCTGCAGTAATCCTTATGGAACCATACGCCCTGGGTTTAAAATACAGCACGCGAGACACTCTCTATATTAGTCCTCTCACAATATAGTTCCAATATAACTCACAGCAGACAGAAGGCCTCAGCCTCATACAAACGTAGTAATGCCGAAACATCCCGTTTAATGTCATGATGATGCGCGGAAAACAAAAATACCTCTCAATTCCAGATGTGTAGAAACGACACGAGATGCCTACACCATCAGTGGAGCCCTGGATAGAGTACAGCTGTGTTTTATTTCCAGCTGCTGCTCAAAGTTAGCCCTCAATGTCCTTATTTAGCATTGGCTCGATTCGGAGTTGTATTGAACTGTTTGGCACATGACGTCACGAGAACAGAATTATTAAACACAAAAGACCTTTTTCCAAGAGACGAACGACGAGGAGCTGGCATCACGGGCCTCCGTACAAGCCGCTAGACGAACTTCGGATTGAGACAGCTAATTTAATCGACACAGATTATTACTCTCGGAAATAAGAGTTAAATAAGGAACGCCGACAAATCCGTAAGATGCATAAAAAATGTAGAACCGGATGAAAGAACACACGTGGATCGATACCTCTGCCCATTCGGTGATTATGGAATGGCATCTGCACTTTAGATATAAAAAAATAATGAATGTCATTTCCTCTGCATATGTATGTTTAGGATGCTTTGCACAGTTTTTCTCGCTCACGAAAAGGATTTTTAGAAACGCACACCCTTAAATCTTCATCCGTACCCCGACGGGAAGCTACTTTCGGGTAGCAAGAAACGCAGTCGGACCGAAATCCTCAGTCGGGCCGCAAAATCGTTTCATGTTTTTTAAAATGGATGAAGCGAATAATACAAAATGATTATTAAAATATTAATTCAAATGATTGATTTAAAAATAATGGAAATAAGTCACAATTTTAATAATTATTATATTTAATGTATGTTACCTGATGTTGGTATACTACACTGACCAGAGACTTTATTAGATACACCTTCTGTTACACCTGTTTCTACATTCATTGTTTATTTTATCAGTTTCATTTATCATAGAGGTGAACTTTGTAGTTCTGCAACTGCAGACCTATATAGTGATCTATTTTGCCTACACACACACTAAGTACTGATTTAAGTGAGCACACATGCTCAGAGCAGTGGGCAATTGGGGTTGAGTGTCTTGCTCAAGGGTACTTCCGTCATAGTACTTGGTGGGACAGGGAAACAAACCAGGGACCTTCAGGTCACATGGTTTCTTTGTTATTTCACAGCAAAGGTGTGGTAGATCAGGGGTTAGGGTGTTGAGCTATCAATCTGAAGGTTGGGGGTTCAAATCCCATGTCCACTGAAGTTACCAATGTGGGTCCTTGCGCTTGACCCTTAACCCTCATTGCTGCAGGGATGTTGTGATGAACCCTGTGCTCACCTTGTAAGTCGCTTTGGATTAAAGCGTCCAATAAATGAACGCATGCGTTTTGCCCCATTTGTTTTTTCTGTACTTAATAATTCAACTTTAATTTGCTTTCTGCCCAGTGATAGATTGGCGCCCTGTCCTGGGTCTATCTGCCCAGCGCCCGAGACGTTCTCCCCTGGATGGGCATGGGGAACCCCACCGCGACCCTGATAGAGGATAAGCGGGAGATAATGAATGAATGAATGAATAATTTGCTTTCTTATAATCAGGACAGGATGGCACTGTGGAGTAGTGATTAGCATTATATTTTCTTCCTCTGTCCCACAGTGCAAATTCAAGGTGAATTGGCTGCTTTTAATTGCCCTGATCGAAATTGCCCTAGGGAACGTTCTTCCCTAAATGATCTTGGGGGACCCCTCCGCGACCCTAGTAGAAGAGTCTTTAAGCAAAAGTGGTCTCATTTTATTATCTTCTGCTTAATGCTTTACTAGTGTTGTATGGGGGTTCCCCATGCCCATCAAGAGGAGCACATTTTGGGCACTGGACAAACTATTGCCGGACACACACACTCACTTACATAAAGACACAAACACAACATGGGAGAAATTTTAGTTATTGGCAATTTAGAGCAGCCAATTCACATTGAATCCATGTTTTTGGACTGTGGAAGGAATGACACCCAGATGAAAGGAACTTACACAGTGTGCATAGAAACCGACTATAGTCTAAAATTGTAAAATACTACATACACCTATCCATCCATCCATTATCTTCCGCTTTATCCTCTATTAGGGTCGCGGGGGGGTTCCCCATGCCCATTCAGTAGAGAAAGTTTTGGGCGCCGGGCAGATACACCCAGAACAGGACGCTAATCTATCACTGGGCACACACTCACTAACACAAACACACTCTATATGGGGCAATTTGGAGAACTCAATTGACCTTAAACAATGTTTTTGGGCTATGGGAGGAAACCGGAGAACCCCTTTGGAAACCCATGTGGACACAGGGAGAACATGGAAACTCCACCCTGATTGGGATTCGAACCAGGAATCCCTAGAGCCACCGTGCCGCCCATACCACATACACATTTTGGCAAAAGTAATAAAACCATCAAAGGGTGGGGTAGCTCAGTGGTTAGGGTGGTGGGTTCTGAAGGTTGTGGGTTCAAATCCCAGGTCCACTAAAGTTACCAGTGTGGGTTCTTGAGCAAGACCCTTAACCACTTATTGCTCCAGGGGGGGCTGTATCATGGCTGATCCTGTGTTCTGACCCCAACCAACAAGGGGATACTTGTACCTCGCTTTGGATAAAAGCATCTGCTAAATGACGGGATGTAGAAACAAGTCGGTGTAGCTAATAAAGGCTCAGTGAGTATAAAAAGACAAAAGTACTGGGACAGTCCTTATTATCATTGAATTTAATGAAGTTTTAATGTCACACTGCAACATGCAAATAAAATAAAAGCCTAATCCATATTTTTGAACAACTGTAGGTTTCCAACATTATGGCAACAGTTTGGGGAAGGCCCTATTCTGTCCATTGACTGTGTTCACAAAGCAAAGGCTATAATAATTTTAGGGATATGACAATGTATCGATTTTGCAATTAATTGCAATTTTAAACATTGCAATTAATTATCGTATGAGCGCCTTGACATCGTCATGACAACATTTGTCAGAAAAATACCTTGTCAGTAGCCAGAACTTTAGACCAATTTGCAAAAAATAAATATGAAGTTACACCTGGACTAGCACACTTCTCTGTTTAATTTGTTCTTAAAGTAAAAAACTAGTTTTCTTTTCAATGGATATGAATATGGACTTTAAGAGACACTGAGCTCGTCCCTTTTTCTTTACTTTATTAATATTTTGTGTTATTATTTTGTGCATTTTGTGGATATTTTGTGTCCTTCTTTGTTCTTTTTTCGATAGCAAAATGATATTTTGTGTTTGTGCATTAAATACTTAACAAACTCCATTGTTCTTGTCATTTCTGGCACTTTTTGTTAATTATTGCATAAAAAATATATAATCATGATTATAAAACGGGTTGATCCAGTTCTTAAATCTGATTGGCTGATCTAATTTGTCCAGCAGAGACATATTGATAATAATGCACACTTCTGAGCGCTTCATATTCACATCAATGTGTGATATACAATATATTATTAACTGTGTTCTGTAATTTGGCCACTAGATGGAAGTATTTGTTTCATTGAGAAACAGGTATCCCGTTACTCAGCGTTCCCTGGACTAGATTACATTGCAGAAGTACAGTTTATTAACAATTTTGCTTTCAATAAATACATTTTTTTATAAAAAATACTGTTTTATAAAAGCAATGAGACTCTTGAGGTTGTGTATTATTTTGAATAAATCACAGGAAAGAGGTGTAACTGTAATAACACCTCACGATAAAGCAATACCCTCTTGCAGTGTATTGCTTTATTATTTCTGAGAAGATAATTATACCATTAAATCTGTAACAGTCTCATCCGTCTCACATTTTAATCATTTGTATGTAATACCTGTCTGCTGCTTAATCAGATACCGTATTTGTAATATTTTTTTCATTTTATTCCACTATTGTATGACTGTATATAACTGAAAATTTGAAAATTAGAATTTTATTGTGTGTATATATAGAGATTTTTAGATTTCTAATTCTATTTAATTATCTAATAATTCATTTAATAATTCTATTAATCCTAGTTTTTTAAATCTCTTTCTAAGGACTAAATGCCTTTCTCACCTTTCTTCTAATGTACCTGCTGCTGAGAATGTGAATGTCCCCATTGTGGGACAAATAAAGGTCTATCTTATCTTATCTTATCTTATCTTATCTTATCTCATCTCGTCCCTAAATGACTTTTTTGGTGAGTTTGATGTGTAAAAACCTGAGTGGACCACACAAAGCCCCGAGCCCCCAGCTCAACCCCACTAAACACAGGCTGTCATGCAACATCACTATGTGACATCACAATGGCTCTTTTGGAAGGAGGGGCAAAACTTCCCACACAGGTTAAAAGTGAATAGAAAGCCGTTCCGGAAGAATGGAAGCTGCTACAGCTGCAAACGGGACCAGGTTAGGAATAGAATCATAAAATCTTGTGTGTAATGTGCTGGTGTCCCAGTACTTTTGTCCATATAGTGATAAAATATATAGTGTTTTTAAAAACGATAGACATGGTTAAGAGCTGATTGGCCCGAGGATAATGAAGAAATTCTAAAAAGCTGCTTCCCAAAACCTGCTGGAGATGCAAGAATCAGCATCATTTAAAAAGGGTCTTGGTTAGAATTCGATAAATCTTGAAATTTAAGGAAATTTCTGTCTGGTATTAAATCTACTCTAAAATCTTGCATTATCTAGAAGAGCTGGTTGGCATGTGGGACGATGTGCTGAAATGGAGTATGTGTATGGAGACCTCCCACATGATGTTGCGAGGATAGTACCATCACAGGAACTCCGAGCGTTCCAGCCTCCATCTCTGCTCTTACCCACAGCTTGCTTTTCGTTTCTCCATCTGTCTGTCTGTCTGTCACAGTTTGTCTCACAGAGGCAGGTCGGTGCTATTGTGTCGGGTTTTCCGTGACGTGCCGTCATCACGGGGCAGGGCTTTCTGAAGGTTGGACATGGCAGCGGTCTTCTGAAGGTCGATCACAGCGTAACACTCACCACGCCGAGGCGGGGGGAGGACTGTGGCAGCAGGCATGCCACGCTTCATTGGAGGTGGTCTCTGTGGCACTTGAGGCCCGCCCCCTCCGTGTCCCGGGCAGCTCGAGGCTCCGGCCTCTAACTCCACCTGGATGTAATTGAGCTGGCAAGACGATGTAGGCGGCAGGTGGCGGCCATGCTGCTTGCAGGCAGCACTGCCAACTGTGCCACGGCCTCCCCGCTGCCGGCGGAAATCAAAATTGAAAACTCGGCCACCCCTTTCAGAGGGCTCGGGATGAGGCGGGCATGCGTGATGGAGATGAGGCTGGAGCTGTCAGGGAGCAGAGAGACAATTTTAGACAATGTGGTAAAATGATATACTGTGCATATACTTAAAAAAAAAATATATATATATATATATATATATATATACATCTATTATCGACCACTTTATCCTCTATTAGGGTCGTGGGGTGGCTCGTCATGCCCATCCAGGGGAGAACGTTTCGGGCGCTGGGGAGATACACCCAGGACAGTGCGCCAATCTATCGCTGGGCACACATTTACTCACACAGACACACTCTATATGGGGCAATTTGGAGAACTCAATTGATTTGATCCATGTTTTTGGACTGTAGGAGGAAATCCAGGAATACCTACCGCTAAGAGGCGAACGTGCTAACCACTAAGCCCCCCCCCATATATTCATTCATTCATTATCTTCTGCTTTATTCTCTAGTAGGGTCGCGGTGGGGTTCCCCATGTCCATCCAGGGGAGAACGCCACGGCACCCACGACAGGACGCCAATCCATCGCTGGGCACACACACACTTTCACAGACACACTCTATATGGGGCAATTTGGAGATTTCAATTGACTTTATCCATGTTTTTGGACTGTGGGAGGAAACCGGAGAACCCGGAGGAAACCCACGTGGACACGGGGAGAACATGGAAACTCCACCCAGATGGAGATTCGAACCGGGAATCCCTAGTGCTGAGAGGCGAACATGCTAACCACTAAGCCACCGTGCCCCCCCCCATATATATAATCAAAATTACTCTAAAAATTATGTTCCAGTTCTGGAATTTCTATGTTCTGGAAATTTTTCTATAATTCGCAGTTGAACTGGTAACATGTGAAGTCATGAAGATATAGTACAAAACATCATTGCTCCTGATGCTCATTATCTTGCCTACAGTCCATTATAATGTCTTCTTCCTGAGTCGTTTAAATGGCAACGCTGCATGTGAATATATCTCCCCAGATTGGCATGACTGTCTTAAAATTAGGTGTTTTCAGGCACATCTCATAGCGACAGGAAACCCAGGTGCATCGCTGACTGAAAACTACCTCTCTATCATCAACAGTCAGATGTTGGTCACTATCTCAGGGGTGAATCATTAACACAGACGTGTGTCCAACGCCACTAAACGCTCACTAGAACCAAACACTATTAAATCTGACTGCATAAGTACAGAGTCTGCAGATACACAGTCTACACCATACTGTGTGTTCTCCATTCACACTCACATAACAACACAACAGAGAGTTTTTTCTTGCCACTGTCACTTCGGCTGGCTTTTTGGGGGTTCAAAGGCTTTTGACCCTGTAAAGCTGCTTTGAGACAATGTGCTCTATAAATAAGAGGGTTTAGGGTTGCGGTGGGGTTCCCCATGCCCATCCTGGGGAGAACCTCTTGGGTGTTGGGCAGATACACCCAGGACAGGGAGCCAATCCATCGCTGCTATAAATAAATTACTTCTTCAAATAAGAACCTCATGGAGCAGCACATTGAGTCCAGGTAGCTGCACAGCTTAAAGTCATAGCGACAAGGTGAGGGCGCCGTGGCTCATTGGTTAGAGCGTTGGGCTATCAATCTGAAGGTTGTGGGTTCAAATCCCAGGTCCACTGTTACCAATGTGGGTCCTTGAGCAAGACCCTTAACCCTCTTTGCTCCAGGGATGTTGTGATTAACCCTGTGCTCACCTTGTAAGTCGCTTTGAATAAAAGCATCTCCTAAATGACCAAATGTAAATGTATATAGCGCCACCTGGCTCTTACAGGTAACGGCAAGTGACACGCTGATTGGTTTATTGCACGTTATGCACAAATCACATCCATCCATTATCTTCCGCTTTATTCTGTACTAGGGTCGTGGGGGGTTCCCCATGCCCATCCAGGGGAGAACATTTCTATCTGCGTCAATCTATCACTGGGCACACACTCACTCACACAAACCCACTCTATATGGGGCAAATTGGAGAATTCATTTGACCTTGATCCATGTTTTGGACTGTTGGAGGAAACCGGTGAACACGGAGGAAACCCAGGTGGACACGGGCAGCTATATATTTGCTTAAATAGGGAACTTAGTTTACCTCACAACCACAAATATGTAGTTTTTTGGGATTTAAGGTAAAGTATTGTGTAAGGGGCAAAGGCGGTAACCCGCTGGTGGATGTGAGTGTGATCCCCACCTGTTCTGTGTTGACGTAGTTCTGCAGAGCATCGCGATGGATGCCTCCACTTTCCTGATGATACCCATTTGGCGTCGGAGGCCCCTCTGAATATTCATACTCATCATAGTCCTCCTCCTCTTCCTCCTCATAGTCGTCGTCTTCCTCGTCCTCGTCCTGTTCCTCATCCTCATCCCGCTGAAGTGCACGATACTCCCAAACTGGTGGCAGCGAAGGTAGGTTCTCGTAGTTGAGCAGCGCGGACCTTCGGTGACCACCTCCGTAGCCCTGCGGAGGCAGTGAGGAGGTGTGTGTGTGCGAGAGGGGTAGAGAGTGTGGGTGCGGGTGGCTGTCTCCGGTCGTGCTGCTGCTGCTACTGGAGCCGACTGACTGCGACTGCGAGGCGCTGCTGGGGCTCAGCCTCTGCCTGCGCGGCCCTCGCAGTCCGTTAATGTTCTCGTATGTCAGCTGGCTACCCGGGCAAGGCTCCATGCTGGGGTGTCTGTGCATATGATGGTGGTAGTGGTGGTAGGACAGAGGGTTACACAGGTGAAGGGGTGGCGCTTCGTCGCCTTCGGTTTCAGAGCTGCCATTGGGTGGTCGGTGTGGGTGCGCGCCATGCCGCTCTCTGTCTCGCTCCATGAGGTGGCGCTGCGCAGGTGTTGGCCCCAGCATGAACTTCACTTCCTGAGCTCCAGGCTGGAGGAAGAGCTGTGGGTCCTTATGGGATTCGTCCATGCCGCAGCAGCGCATGCTTGGTTGCCCTGATGTGGCGGAGGCCTCGGTGAAAGCCGGCGGTCGGACCTCCGGCAGTGGACGGACGCAGTGGCGGCTGGAAAGCTCACTATCCATACTCACCGTGTTCACATAAGTGTGTGTCTGTGGACATTAAAGAGCATTAATGTAGATGGACCAAAGGGGGCTGTAAATCTAATAAATATTATAAAACAGGTAGAGCTGGTCCTTAAATCTGATTGGCTGAGGTGTTTGTCCAGCTGTGACATTATTTACAATAACACACACCTCTGAGCACTTCACATTCGTATTAATGTGTGATATACAACACATTTATATCACAAAATACAGATACACACACACACACACACACATATATATATATATATATATATATATATATAAATGGCAAACCAATTCCCAGTGAGCACTTAGCCTTTTGCACTTGATGGCAGTATTTTATTGTTATAAAAAATGAAACCAGACATCAGCGTTTACTTTTAAAACCAGACATGATTACTAGATTATGACCAGTTTATCAATTTTGCTTTTAAGTTACGCCTTTATAAATCAAACCTTGTTTTTTTAATACAGTGTGTTTGTAAGCATGTTATGAAAGTAATAAGACATTCAAGGTTGAGGGCAAGGTAGTTCAGTGGTTAGGGCGTTGGGCTATCAATCTGAAGGTTGGGGGTTCGATTCTCTGGACCACTGAAGTTACCAATTTGGGTCCTTGAGCAAGACCCTTAACCCTCATTGCTGCAGGGATGCTGTGATTAACCCTGTGCTCACCTTGTAAGTCGCTTTGGATAAAAACGCCCAATAAATGACCAAATGTAATGTAATGTAAGGTTGTGTATTATTGTGAATAAATCACAGGAAAGAGGTGTAACTGTACAACTCCTCTTTCCCGTGACTTATTCACAATAATGGCATGTCTTTTATGTCCATGTTTACATGTCCATGACATATAGACCACTAGGAAGACTATAAGTGTGATGGGTGTATTACCTGGTCATCCATTCCCATCAGGCTGTGTCTGTGTTCATCAGAGAGAGAGGGCTGGGATGAGTCTGCACTTATGGGATACCCAGGATATCCATTAGGAAAACCTTGTACTGGGAAGCCAGGCGCTGAAGACAGACGTGCAGTAAAGATCAGTTGCGTATAGATTACAGTGTTCAAATAAAAAGCATGAATCAGATCCTGTGATGTTTCATGACCTCCTCTAATGCATTCACACTACAGCTCTCACACTCTCAATCGATTATAAAGCAATCATGATCTCTGAGTCTTTCATAACAACAATGCATAGAACAAACTATTCACAAAGGCTTTGTATATGTCAGAGCTCACACCTTCACCGGCCATTTTATTAGATCCATCTCCTCAGTTCTTCACTCACTGTGTGTGTTTTCAGCTCCGCTGATCATACAGATGGACGTTGTAGTTCTACAATTACATTCTGTAGTCCATCTGTTTACATACTTTATTCCAGGGGCGCTTTTAGGGTTTAGAAACATCAGGGGCTTTAGCCCAGATCCCTTATTCAACCTCTGTCCTCTTTAAAAAAGACCCTTTCATGAGTGTATTTATCTATTTTTCAAACTGTTGTTACATTCATTTTGTTTGATCATTCATTAGTCATATTGGATAAAATTAAATAATGGCGGCATGGTGGCTTAGTGGTTAGCACGTTTGCCTCTCAGCGCTAGGGATTCCCGGTTCGAATCCCCATCTGGGTGGAGTTTCCATGTTCTCCCCGTGTCTGCGTGGGTTTCCTCCGGGTTCTCCGGTTTCCTCCCACAGTCCAAAAACATGGATCAAGTTAATTGAATTCTCAAAATTGCCCCGTATAGAGTGTGTCTGTGTGAGTGAGTGTGTGCCCAGCGATGGATTGGCGCCCTGTCCTGGGTCTATCTGCCCAGCGCCCGAGACG
>JAFMOD010001113.1:105518-118099 GCA_019802435.1 Corydoras maculifer
GTTTCCTCCCACAGTCCAAAAACATGGATCAAGTTAATTGAATTCTCAAAATTGCCCAATTTAGAGTGTGTATGGGTGAGTGAGTGTGTGCCCAGCGATGGATTGGCGCCCTGTCCTGGGTCTATCTGCCCAGCGCCCGAGACGTTCTCCCCTGGATGGGCATGGGGAACCCCACCGCGACCCTAATAGAGGATAAGCGGAAGATAATGAATGAATGAATGAATTAATAAATTAATTAATAAATAAAAGTGCTAACCGTGCCACCATGCCACCGTGCTGCCCTAACTTGAATTTTATTTATTAAATTAATCTTTTTCACGAAAAAAAAATTCAAAATAACAAATCAAAACATCCAGTTTTCTTTGTTCTTAAGTCCATTCATCCATCCATCATCTTCCGCTTTATCCTCTATTAGGGTCGCGGTGGGGTTCCCCATGCCCATCCAGGGGAGAACGTTTCAGACGCCGGGCAAATACACCCAGGACAGGGCGCCAATCTATCACTGGGCTTTGTTCTTGGGTCATTTTAGAAAATAAACTTAAACTTTATATATCCTTTAAACTTTAAAAAGTTCCTGTCAAAATCATACAAAAATTGAAAATATAAGCATGGCCCAAAAAGCCAAAGATCAAAGTAAAATCATCTAGCGGTCTGGATATAATTGTATTACGGGCCGGATATGGCCTTGCGGGCCTTGGGTTTGACACCTATGGTCTACATGGGTTAGCAGGAAAGGTGAGACCGGACGGGGCAGGGGGGTGTAATAAAATCGATAGAATGTGGACATGTTAAAGCACTGTGGCAGTACCGTTGTAGCTGATCCACTCTTGTGACCACTAAACCTCCAATAACACTACTAAATACTACTATTAAACTAATAAATAACACTAGTGAACACTAATACCTCCAATATGTCATCATCACCTGCTGTTCCTGACCATCAGAAAACAGACTGAAAAGAACCCCAAGTTATTTATATAGCGCTTTTTATGCTGCATCCATGATCCATCCATCTATTATCTTTCGCTTTATCCTCTACAAGGGTCGCGGGGGGGAGAAGGTTTCGGGCGCTGGGTAGATACACCCAGGACAGGGTGCCCAGCTATCGCTGGGCACACACTCACTCACACACACACACATTCTACATGGGGCAATTTGGAGAATACAATTGACCTTGCTGCATGTTTTTGGACTGTGGGAGGAAACCCACGCGGACACGGGGAGAACATGGAAACTCCACCATGATTGGGATTCAAACCAGGAATCCCTAGCGCTGAGAGGAGAACATGCTAAACACTAAGCCACCGTGCCGACCGCAGAGAAACATTCATTCATTTATTCATTATCTTTCGCTTCATTTCAGTATATTCCGTGTATATTCCCCATATAGAGTGTGCCTGTGTGAGTGTATAGCTTGGCACCCTGTCCTGGGTCTATCTGCCCAGCGCCCAAAACATTCTCCCCTGGATGGGCATGGAGAACCCCACCGCGACCCTAATAGAGGATAAAGCGGAAGATGATGGATGGATGAATGGATTTCATGTTAACAATCACAAAACATGTAGCTTTCATCATTACACCATCTCAATCGCTCAGAACTATCAAAGAGCTGCAAGCTGCATTTTTTTATCGTTAAGATTCAGGTTTTGGAAGCCATCAGTCTGACACCCGGCTCCGTTCCCCCTGTAAGACCACTGAGCAGGCCTACTATCAGCACTGCCTGAGAGGCAGCGTGGGAAAGCGTGCAAACAACTACTCATAGTAGCAGGTGACCCATTTCATTTCCAGACATGAGGTTTGGGATTCCAGCTCCTGAATCCAGATGGAGCTGCTGCTTTCGAGCATCCCTCACTGCACTGGTGACCAGATGAGAATACAGGCATGCTTGATGTATCTGACTGTCTGTTGACATACGGTATGGAGATGCTACAGTGTAATGCATGCTACTACACACACAGTTCACGAGCACGGACTCACGGGCAACACCAGTCCAGTGATTCAGAGGAAGGTAGAGGAGAAAGAGGAGGAAGAGGAGGAAGATCCGAGCTCAAGGTTACGCGTTAAATGAGCTATTAATGAGAGCTGTCGCGCCTCACGAGGGGCTCTGGCATCGAAAATGGCTCAAACGGAAAAAATCAAACACACACACACACTCACACACACACACACACAGATGCAGACCGTGTGCGTGCAGCATCGGGACACTATGAATAAGCAGTGGGGTGTTGGGATGAATTAAGGAAAACAGAAAGGATGCTGGTGCAGGCTGTAAAGTGGGTCGCAGGTTGGAGAGGAGCGCGTTCCAGCTGGATGCTGCTGACAGGCGCCAGCGAAACATTGCGGCTTTCGAACCTGCACACACGCACACACACACACACACACACACACACACACACGCACACACACACCAGCGGCTCGAAGGCTGGGGGCACCGGAGGCGAGCGTCCCGGGGTTTGGTGCGAGGACTGCTGTGGGCAGCGCGACGGCTCCGGTACTCACATGTCTGGCTGGGAAAGCGATGGCGGTGCTGATGCTGATGCTGATGCTGAGGATGATGCTGAGGATGATGCTGAGGATGAAGCGGCGCTTCCGAGCGGATGAAGCCGAGCCGGGAGCCGTCCTCCAGCAGCAGAGCGCCGGGCTCAGCGGGCGTTGATTTCCACGAGCGTCTGAAAGGATCCACGCGTAATGGCAATCGGCTCTCCCTCTACGCCCCCTTGCTGCGGCACGGGCCTCGCGTTGACATTTGCCGAGCGTCGGGGTGAGAGTTCAAGCAGCCAACGAGGCATGATGGAGCGCCAAGAAGGTAGAGCAGGCTGGAGGACCAGCTGAGGAGGAAGCGCACATGATGACGCGCTGCTGCCAACCCGCTTCTGCAGCGCGTCCACGCTCTCCATAGCTAATGGGGAGGACAAAAAAGAGAAATTCACGCCTAAAGTACACTGGAAACAACATCAGCTATTCGGGGAAATTGGAACTGTGCCACATACACCTTGATTAAGAAATTGTTGGCTTCAGAGATTTAGAAATAACGTGGAATTAAAGGTAGCATAGCATGCGCTTGAATTATTATTATTATTATTATTATTATTATTATTATTATTATTATTTAAAAAAACATCCCACTAAAATGATAAAAAAAGTCAAATATAATAAAGGAAAAGAAGCAGCATGATCATAATTTCCATTAATGTGGCACAAGAAGCCTTATTAGGAAAAGTACAGGAGGTTAAAATATCACTTTAGTTTTAAAGGTATCTATTCATCCATTATGTTCCGCTTAATCCTCTATTGGAGGGGGGGGGGTACCCCATGCCCATCCAGGGGAGAAGGGCAAATGGCGCTGGGCAAATACACCCAGAACAGCGCGCCAATCTAACTCTGGGCACACACTCACTCACACAGACCTACTCCATATGGGGCAATTTGGAGGACTCAATTGACTTGATCATGTTTTTGAATTGTGGGAGGAAACTGGAGAACCCGGAGGAAACCCACGCGGACACTGGGAGAACATGGAAACTCCACCCACATTGGGATTCGAACCGGAGGCGAACATGTCACCGTGCCGCCGCAGCATAATCCTACTTTTCATTAATGTGGTACAAGAAGCTTTATTAGGAAAAGTACAGGAGGCTAAATGATTACTTTGGTCTAAAGGCATTGAAATCGAATTTCAATCTGTTAATCTGAGAGGAAAAAGGTGGATTAAAGATAAAGGCATTTATTACTAAAGCAATAAGGTACATGAGGGTGTGCATTATTGGGAATAAAATCACATTAAAGAGTTATTGTAAGGCCCGCAGCAAAGCGGAATATGCTGTTACACCTTTTTCCTGTAATTTATTTACAATAATCTCAAGCATAAATGTGTTTATTCAAAAACTAAATTATTAATAAATTCCTCCATGAGGTAATCTAGTGTATTTTTTAATGTGAATGTTAATTGCTGAGTAACAGGATTCCGGTTTAGTGCTCATTAGGAAATGACTCTCTGTTTACATTAATCTGTATATTTTCAATTAATCTTAAACAATGTTCTACCACGTTCTCATGTTTCTTTGCTGGTGAGCTGAAGCAGTTTGGTTTTGGAGCATTTTTGTCATTCAGCGCTTGCAAGAATGTTGCCGCAGCATCATCTCAGCAAGATCACACAAGCTTGATACCAAACACCTTAACCTCTGAGACCCCAGGGAGAAGCACAAGTCAAGATGGATTAATGTAATAAAGCATTAGTTCAGAAAAGCTAAGTGATCTGAGTCGCAAAGTAAGGACTGCAGATACAAATAGTAAAAATAATGACTGAAGGTGATGCGCAAGAAAGAAGCCAAGGTCCCCAACCAACGCAGAGGCCCATGAACCTGTCAGAAACCAGGTCCTGGATCTCAAGGGGATTAGATACAAGTCTTTATGTATTTATTATCAGATTAACCCTCTTTTACAATAACTTTCTAAATATGACATCACAAATATAGATAACGTCATGTTTTAATGAATATTCATTATCTTCCACTAAATTTTCTACTGGGTTCGTGGTGGGGGGGGGGGTCGTTTCTGATGCCCAGGAATATGTTTTGTGTGCTGGGAAGATACAGGTGTACTATCTATTTCTTGGCACACAGTGGTGGCACGATGTCATGGTTAGGGCATCCTCCTCTCAGTGCTGGAGGTCCAGGTTCGAATCCCGATCTGGGTGAAGTTTCATTGGGTTTTCCGGATTGCTGCCACAGTACAAAAACTTGGATTCAAGGTGAATTGGCTACTCCAAATCTCTTTATATATTGCCTCTATATAGTGTGTGTCTGTGTGAGTGTCCAGCGAAGGATTGGCGTGTTGTATTGGGTGTATCTGCCCAGGGCCCGAGACATGGGGAACACCCTTCCCTCTCACCCCAAGCCTAGCAGATAATTAGAGAAAAGGTAATGAGATGAGATGAGTAGTAGAGTAATAGTAATTATTTTATTGTAAGCAGGGTGAAGTTTCCATGTTCTCCCCGTGTCACGTGGGTTTCCTCCGGGTTCTCCGGTTTCCTTCCCCAGTCCAAAAACATGGATCAAGTCAATTGAGTTCTCCAAATTGCCCCCTACAGAGTGTGTTTGTGTGTGTGTCTGTGTGAGTGAGTGTTTGCTCAATGTTCTCCCCTGGATGGGCATGGGGAAGATAATGGATGGATGGACTGTAAGCAACAATAGAAATATCTGATCCCAGCCAACTAACTTAAAATCCGATTCTTTGCCACATAATGACGTAACTGTAAAGATTTCAGAGCCATATTTTGCACCTGCACATTTTTTGCACCTGCACATGGGCGCAATTGAGCAAGGATTTGGGAATCGATTCCTCCGAAAAGAGTCGGTTCACGATTCAACGATTCGGCTTTTCATAATAGACCTGAGTGAAATCTGACACCGAAATGCTTTTCTAATGTCTGCATCAATTTTACCGAGTCGCAAATCCAATAATATTGCTTTAGGTTAATCCCAAAACGCACACATTATGTTTTAAACCGGTAGGTTCGATAAAAAACATTAATATCGACGTGACTTTAGGGTGTTATGAAAGTCAGTGGGCGTGGCCTGTGGTTTCGTAAGCTCTCACGTTAACATTCAGAGCTGCTTCGAACTCACAGCGCGAGACGTCTCACACTTACCTCAGGTAAGATTTTTACAAAATTACAACTTTAACTTTGTTTATAAGTCATAAACTACTCTGTAGAGCGTATACAATTAAAATCTTACGGTTCTGTACAAAAAGTGTTTAAATTACTCAAATAAATAAAGCGCTATATCATCATGCTGTTGCTGAAGGAACACGCTTTACATTGTTTATTTCTAAAGCACTAATATATATATATATATATATATATATATATATATATATATATATATATATATATATTTGATGTACATTAAACTTCGACACGTTCATTGGTTAATGATTTGTATATATCGGGGGTTTGAGTATTATTTTGGCTAAAAATACACAATTTTCTGTTGCTTATTTTATTTTAGTACCAATAACATTCTGTATAATTGTCATTTACGCTTTTGTGTAACTATTAGTGAAACTATTCACGTTGTGTAATGAGTATACGTCAGCGTACCGCCTAAGTATCATATATATATACATATATACACACATTAAAGACGATAAATAAGAATTTGAGCTGCAGGAAATGTATGTTTTCACATTTAATTATGTAAGTTAAGATATTTAAACGATCAAACCAACGCCTTCAACCCAGATGATAATCTGCAGTTTTTTAATAGTTGGGTTGGAACTTGATCCAAAGTTAAAGCTTTAGCAGCACTGCCCCCTTCTGGACATCGGGTGTTTTTAAATGAGTTTTTTCCCACCATGGTCACAAAAACTTAATTTAAGGCCAGTTTAAGTAAGGGTTTAATATACTAAGGCTTAAAGTCTTGATGTCCTGTTTTACTTTCATAATTGTATTCATAATTGTATTGTTTTTTGCAGTCCACAATTTCATCACTCATTCATTCATTTCAATCACAACCCTGGAATTTATCTTAGCTCCTATTATCTATATTCAGGTATCTATATAACAGGTTTGTTTTCTACTATCATAGTAACAAAAAAAAATATTATTAAAAAAAACTACTTTTTAATATCATCTTATTCTCTACTTGGGTTGCGGTGGGGGTCCCCCATGCCCATCTTGGGTAGAGCGTATCAGGCGCTGGACATATTCACCCAGGACAGAATGCAAATTCGTAGCTGGGCACACTCATTCACAGACGTGCACACACCCACACACTATATGGGGCAATTTAAATGGGGCAATTGATTTCATGTTTTTGGACTGTTGGAGAAAACTAGAGGAAAATTACGCAGACAGCGAGAGAGAACAGGGAAACTCAGATCAGGATTTGAACCTGGACATGTGGAAAACAAAATATTTCACTTTATCAATTTTAGAGAAAGTTACTTACCTGCCACGGAGTTGGGTCTGGTTAGAAGTTTTTGTAATTTGTTAGTTTTTTTTTTAACTAAAATTAATATGATAAAATAACTAGGTTTGTTAAATCTGCTTTGTGATGCAGAAATAAATTTACACTTTAACTTTGAATAATTACATTGTTTGTGTGAGCCTCTTAATTTTATCTTTAATTACAATGGCAAGGTAATCAAGATGCAAACATTTGTGTTTGTGTATGTACACACAGTGGTCATCACATAGCTGTTAGGATTTACTTTAACACAGTGATAATGTTCTTCTGTGTCTGTAGCTATGTCGCTGGCCATGTTGGGTCTGACTGCCCTTCCACATGTTGGAGGCATCTTTGGGGGCATGATCACAAAATCACAGGTAAAGACTTGGTACGTCCATCTGAAAAAGCCATCATGGAAGCCGCCCAACTATGCGTTTGGAATTGTTTGGACAACTCTCTATACTGGAATGGGGTGAGTATGTCAATGTGATCATTTAGCAGATGCTTTTATTCAAAGTGTCTTACAAATATCCCAACTTAGTTTAGGTCAGAGCACAGGGTTGGTACAGCATCCCTGGAGCAATGAGGGTTAAGGGTCTTGCTCAAATATCCACTTTGGTAACTACAGTAGACCTGAGATTTAAACCCACAACCTTCTGCTTGATAGCCCAACACCCTAACCACTGAACTACCACACGCCGTAGTGTGTCTACCACGATAGTACTGAAACAATACAGCACATTTACTTACCCTGAAACTAACTTCAAATTTAATACAAATTTATTGTGCAATGTTTATTTCAAGTTTATATTAAACAAGAATGTGCAGTCTGATCACATCAAAATAATCTGGTATTTTTTTAAATTTTATATACATGTTTTTAATTTGCACCAATTTGAGTGATTTGAAGTATTTTGTGTGTAAATCCTAAAAAACTAGCCGTTATAAAACATGACAAATCAGCCCACCTCATCCCACCTTGATCCCCGCTACAGACCATAACATCTGAAACAAACACAAAAGTTTTAGAACACCCCAACTTTTATTATATTATGTACAGCATTCTGCAGAACCATGCAGTACCCGCTGGTATGAACCTAGTGGGTCAGGGGTTCATCCTACAACAAGATCATGATCCAAAACATGAGTCCAAGCTCTGCCAGGATTACCTCAGGAACGAAAGAACAAGATGGTAAGAACATGGAATGGAACACAGGCTCAAGATTACAACAGATTAAAGCTCATGGAGCTGGTTTGGGGTGAACTGGACAGAAGAGTGAAAGCAAAGTGACCTACAAGTGGTACACAGTTATGTAACTCAGGGGTGCCCACGCTTTTCTGATCTACTTTTACATTGGACAGGTCATCGAGATCTACCAAGGTTAATCTCTTTTTTAGGCTTTTATATTAAAACCTGTTTACACATCATGTTAGTATTGTCAAATCAGCATAGAAAAGATGGCCATTTTCACAGAAATCGCTCTTTTGTTAAACACATTCCAGCGAAAAGCATGAGAACTTGGTTTTAGTACGACCAAACAGAATGGAAGTGCAATGGCTACTTGGCAATTTTGAGTTTGACATTGCAAAAAAAATATTCATCCCCCCACTTTAAATGAAAGTGGTATTTAATTCTTTTGGAGAAAAATCCTTCACTCGTCTTGTCAGTCAAATAAAGTGCAAAAACACAAATAGAAACTGTTTAATGTAGATTAATTCGCGAGGCAGTGCTTTGGATTCAGGCAGACTGCTCGCTTGCACAGCGATAGAGATCGCGATTCAGATTGAATCACATTGTGTGTGTTAAGAGGTGTGTGTGTGTGTGTGTGTGTGTGTATAAAAGTGCTTCCGATACTGTGCTGTAAAAAAAAAGTGCCAATACGTGATGAACACTTTTTTTTTTTAAAACCTCCATTGCGATCTACCTGACACCCCGATTGATGTATTGGGCACCCCTGATGTAACATCTGCCCCGGATTTCGGAAGAACATTCTGAAGGTTATTTGATTTCTGTTGTAGAAAGAACGGCATGAGTGTGTTCAGCTGTTATATCTGTGAAGGTGGAGACTTTGAGATGTCAAAAGATATTTTGGTGTAACTGTTCATTGAGTTGCTTTTTTCTACCATGCAATGAGACCTTAATATTTCCTTAAACTGGAAAATTGGGGTGTTCTAAAACTGTTGTCTGTAGCACACATGTAAAGCATATTTGGATAACTGGAGCATTATATAAATGAATACGTATAAATGTGTTAAAGTGCCTCAGACTTTTGAATAACTCTGTGTTCTGCATGAAGGATTCTAACTGATGGAGTAATAACTAACTAACTAACTGCAGAACCATGTTCCATTTTCTGATGCCTTTTTTTTGGTTTTGTTTCTCTTTAATAAGATATGCCTCATACCTGGTTTGGAAAGAGTTGGGAGGCTTTAAAGAAGAAGCCCTGGTTCCACTGGGACTTTATGGTGTGCAGCTGGCACTAAACTGGGCCTGGACCCCAATCTTTTTTGGGGCTCATAAGATCAAATTGGTAAGATTTTCCTGAGTGAGTCTTCATGTTAGTAATATTCCAATAAGACGTGAATAATCTTTAAGACATCTGAAAGACAGTCAGTAATGCAGTGGATAGCACAGTCACTTAAAAAAGGTCTCATGGTTAATTTTGGGGGGTGGCACGGTGGCTTAGTGGTTAGCATGTTTGCCTCTCAGCACTAGGGATTACCGGTTCGAATCTCAATCTGTGTGGAGTTTCCATGTTCTCCCCATGTCCACGTGTCCTCCGGTTTCCTGCCACAGTTCAAAAACATGGATCAAGTCAATTGAGTTCTCCAAATTGCCCCATATAGAGTGTGTGTGTGAGTGTGTGGCCAGCGATAGATTGGTGTCCTGTCCTGGGTGTATCTGCCCAGCACCCAAAACGTTCACCCCTGTATGGGCATGGAGAACCCCCCTGCGACCCTAATAGAGGATAATGGATGAATGAATTCTCTAAATTGCCCCATATAGAGTATGTTTGTGTGAGTGAGTGTGTCTAGTTATAGATTGGCGTCCTGTCCTGGGTGTATCTGCCCAGCGCCTGAAACGTTTTCCGCTTAATGGACATGGGGACAAAGCGGAAGTTAATGGATGGATGGGGTAATTTTAGACAGATCTTGCTTGTATTCCTTCTGTGTGAGGGTTGTATGTTCTCTGTGTGACGGTTTGGGTGTTGCTCGGAGCTTTGGGTTCCACCCCTTGTTAAAAGATATGACGGTCAGGTGGATTGAGATAACAAACTTCCACATCAGTTGGGCCTGGAATAGGCCACACCCTCATGACCCTAATTAAAACAACTGTCTTTTACTGTGAATTATTGTTTTAACTCCCTTATTATGTAATTGTCATTACATAAAAAGGGGGGGGGTTCTCCATGCTCATCCATGGAGAACATTTCGGTATGTTGGTGTACTAATTGTGTTTATGTAAAGTTTATTACCTTTTCTTGTATTAAAGTGCATTGATCTGTAATTGTGGTTCTAAGTCAAGAGGTAAATTCGTGTGATTAAACAAGCAAAGGATCATTCTGAAGATTAAGAGTGAACAATGCAGAAATTGTATATTTGTTTGTGATTTATGTTACAGTTCTTACGGTTGGGTGTAAGGTTATGTACAAAGTTTAGGTACAAACTCAAGAATAAACTAATCCGTTTTGGAAAGAATATTTGTGCTGTCAACTTTAAATCAAAGAGAGCTGCAATAGTTATTTTCCATCCATAATCTCCCGCTTTATCCTCTATTAGGGTCGCGGGGGTGGTTCTCTATACCCATCCAGGGGAGAACGTTTCGGACGCTGGGCAGATACACCAGGACAGGACGCCAATTTATCACTGGGCACACACTCACACACACTCTACATGGGGCAATTTGGAGCTCTCAGTTGACTTGATCCATGTTTTTGGACTGTGGGAGGAAACCGGAGAACCCGGAGGAAACCCACACGGACACGGAGCGAACATGGAAACTCCACCCAGATGGGGATTCGCACCGGGAATCTCTAGTCATTATATTTCAGCACATAATTATTAATAAAATAAGGAACTTTATTAATTAGTGAATGCTCTTACCGTCTTGTCTCTCGTATCACAGGCTCTTATTGAGATGCTCGTGCTGAATGGCGCCGTCGCCGCCACCATGGTGTCCTGGTATCCAGTGAGCCGCACAGCAACTCTCCTCATGACTCCGTACATGGCGTGGCTTTGCTTGGCTACCTGCCTTAACTACTGTATTTGGAGAGACAACCCTGAGACGAAAGAGGACTAAAGGGACGAACCAGCATGTCATCTCATTATTATGTATGAAGTTAATCATCCTTACCTCTAATATGCCTTATTTTAATTAACATCTGATTATGATGACTAATAATAAATATAATAAGATTTTAATGCTGATTTTATAACAAGAAATGTTTAAAATGAAAACTTGTGTTTTTGATAGATGCATTTTTTTTAAAAACGGCTCGTGTTTAGGTAACATTACTGAATCATGATCATTTCTTATATTGTACCTTTTACATCAATCAAAAAATAAATCAATAAAATTGATTGTATCTTGGGTCATTGTTTTGCTTTAGTTCTCCAGTTAGTTTTCTGGTTGTTAGTTTTTCCTTTTGTTAAATATCTGTAGGGCGGCACGGTGGCTTAGTGTTTAGCATGTTCTCCTCTCAGCGTTAGGGATTCCCGGTTCAAATCCCAATCTGGGTGGAGTTTCCATGTTCTCCCTGTGTCCGCGTGGGTTTCCTCCGGGTTCTCCGGTTTCCTCCCACAGTCCGAAAACATGGATCAAGTCAATTGAGTTCCCCAAATTGCCCCATATAGAGTGTGTTTGTGTCAGTGAGTGTGTGTCCAGCGATAGATTGGCGTCCTGTCCTGGGTGTATCTGCCCAGCGCCCGAGACGTTCTCCCCTGGATGGGGATGGGGAACCCACGTGAAACCCCCCCACACCCTAATAGAGGATAAAGTGGAAGATAATGAATGAATCAATCAACAGAAGGAACCTTTTCTCTCCTGATCAGACAGTTTGGTTCAAACTGTTAAGAATTTCAAACCTGAAATGTACACTGGGGTACTTTTATTCAAAAAACAACAAAACATGTATAATGTAACTGAGGCAGGATCACCATGTCGCAGGGGATAAGGCCCGAGCCGTCATTGATGAACTCTGAATTTGGGTAATTAATACTCTTTGTACACCTGACATGGAACGGTGGCTTAGTGGGCCACGCAGTCAGTGTGTAGATGCGGACGTGCGTTGTCTAGCTCTCTTAAGCTTAACCACTAAATTGAGTGTTATTTTAGTTTTTTAGTTACATTTAGTTACTTTTTTACATTCGCTTTACTGTTCAGCTACCTCATCGCTATAACATAGCATTTATTCCGCTTTGTTGTCCCTCACTACTCTCCAAATCGCGGGGTAGCTGCTAGCGTTTTTAGCCGCTAACGCTAGCACTTTCTGCTTACTATCGCGGTCATTTGCTGCCAACACCGCTGCATTTAATACCCGCTTGGTTTATAAATATAAGCCTATATTTATAAAAGAGCCATCTCCTGATCTGTGTCGACGGATTCAACTGTTCGGATTTTCGGATCGG
>JAFMOD010001113.1:126942-164524 GCA_019802435.1 Corydoras maculifer
AATAATTTTGCACATCGCACTTTTCAGTTTTTTATTTGTAAAAAAATTGTTGATTCATGTATAACTTTCATTCCACTTCACAATTGTATACCACTTTGTGTTGGTCTTTCACATTAAATTCCAGTGAAATATATTTATGTTTGTGGTTGTAATGTGACAAAATATGGAAAAGTTCAAGGGGTATGAATACTTTTGCAACCCACTGTATATATACACACACTGCCGGGCGGTTTAGTGGTTGGCATGTTCTCCTCTCAGCATTAGGGATTCCCGGTTCGAATCCCCATCTGGGTGGAGTTTCCATGTTCCCCCCCGTGTCCGCGTGGGTTTCCTCCGGGTTCTCCGGTTTCCTCCCATAGTCCAAAAACATGGATCAAGTCAATTGAGTTCTCCAAATTGCCCCATATAGAGTGTGTGTGTGTCTGTGTGAGTGTGCACAGTGATAGACTGGCACCCTGTCCTGGGTGTATCTGCCCAGCACCTGAGACGTTCTCCCCTGGATGGGCATGGGGAACCCCCCCCCCCCGCAACTCTAATATAGGACAAAGCGGAAGATAATGAATGAATATATACGGCCAAATAAAACGCGTGTGTGTGTGTGTGTATATATATATATATATATATATATATATATATATATATATATATATATATATATATGGCAGTGCATTGGTGTCCCACATTGTCCCACACAAACATAGTCTTTGTCCCACATCTGCTGAATTGGAATCTGGTCACCTTGGTGGTGTTGGTGTATCAATCAAAAGGTTGAGGGTTCAAATCCGATGTCCACTGAAGTTACTAAATGTGGGTCTATGAGTGAGATCCTTACCCCTCAGAGCTGCAGGGTTTGGTCCCTGTGTTCTGACCACAGCTTTGGATAAAAGTGTCTGATAAATGACCAAATATAAAAGAATCGGTTCGAAGAACCGACACGTTCGCAACCAACACGCACATAACAGTCAAGGGCAACGAGAGCAACTGTCAGCGTCTAATACATAAAAACCATATAAAATACAACGAATACGGTGTTACATTTTTTTTAACTGACTGTTAAAGTAAAAATATTACCATAGTGATAATTACAGCTTTTCGTTCGTTTGCACGTGCGTTACATCACAGTGTAGTTATGGTTTGGTTAATAAACGTTTCGTTACCTGAGTGTTTTCTCCTTCTCTGAACGCACTCGCCACCTTTTGTCGTAAGAAAGTTCCCAAATCTCGGCCTTTTTTCGACTCGTCTTTCGGCCATTCCTCACATAACTTCAGAAATCTGCGATACCTGGTGGCGGCCATGTTCCGACTGGCTGGCTGTGTCCCAAACCGCGTCCTGCTCACTATTCCCTACACACTCTGCCCTGCGTTTGAGTGCTTGATGGGTATAAACTGCAATCCTTTGTTTTCAAGCTGACTAGATGATGATTCAGCGTGGAGTTTATACGACAAGATACCCCAGCGATGTTCCGCTTTAGAGGGTGTGGTAGCTCAGTGGTTAGGGTGTTGGGCTATCAATCTGAAGGTTGGGGGTTCAAATCCCAGGTCCACTGAAGTTACCAATGTGGGTCCTTGCGTAAGACCCTTAACCCTCATTGCTGCAGGGATGTTGTGATGAACCCTGTGCTCACCTTGTAAGTCGCTTTGGATAAAAGTGTCCAATAAATGACCAAATGTATCTATGTAATGCTTTATCCTCTACTGGGGGGGGGGGGGGTGTTCCCCATGCCCATCCAGGGGAGAACATTTCGGGCGCTCACACAAACACACTCTATAAGGGGCAATTTGTAGAATACAATTGACCTTGATCCATGTTTTTGGACTGTGGGAGGAAACCGGAGAACCCGGAGGAAACCCACACAGACACGGGGAGAACTCCACCCAGATGGGGATTCGAACCGGGAATCCCTAGCGCTGAGAGGAGAACATGCTAACCACAAAGCCACCGTGCCTCTCTTGTCATGTTCTCCCCGTGTCCGCATGGGTTTCCTCCAGGTTCTCCCTAAAACATGAATCAAGGTCAATGGAATTCTCCAAATTGCCCCATATGTTTGAAATAATTCATCCATCCATCCATTATCTTCCGCTTTATCCTCTATTAGGGTCACAAGAACATCTCGGGCGCTGGGAAGATACATCAATCTATCCTTACTCACAGAAACACACTCTACATGGGGCAACTTGGAGAATTCAATTGACTTTAATTCATGTTTTTGGACTGTGGGAGGAAACCGGAGAACCCGGAGGAAACCCACGCAGACACAGGGAGAACATGGAAACTCCACCCAGATGGGGATTCGAACCAGGAATCCCTAGCGCTGAGAGGCGAACGTGCTAAACCACTAAGCCCCCCCCCCCCCCACTAATAGAATATTGGAATAAATGGAATGTTGGAATAAAATAAGTAGCGGTCGTGGAAGGTCAGACGGCTTTTTCCGCTTCGCTTTTGTCCTAAACGAGTTCCCGTAGTTGAGTTGGTCCTCGTGCTTTGCAGACAGGTCGCTGTCGTTGTTTTTAAATCATTCTAAAAAGAACAGAAACACAGATTAAAATGGCTGGCGGTAAGAGAGCGGAGTCCGGCTCTCCTGCTCTGATGGCCTGGATCTCTTCTGCTTACAAATTCGCGACGGACAGAAATGACTTCAGAAGGTATGAAAACGCCTGAGTACTGAGTTCAGATGATATTCAGTCAAAAGGCGGCGTTTTTACTGTCGTTTCAGTTCAGTTTGTATCTTTAGAACCAAAAACGACAACGAGCATCAGATTAAAGCGTTAATACAGAGTTTAAGGTCGAAAGAAACATTAACCTTTTTGTTTTGACATTAAACTGAAGGTGAGGTCTTCTCACTAGTAAGTCTTTGTCTCAGGAGCGCGTCATAAAATGATTTAAATACAACTTTAATCTCGTTTTAAAGTCGATACGGAATGAGTTTTCTCTTCTATCGTTTGAAATTAAGACCTAAGAATCGAGTCATGAGTCGATTCGGGGATTGTGTTTTATCTTCTATCGTTTGAAATTAAGACCTAAGAATCGAGTCATGAGTCGATTCGGGGATTGTGTTTTATCTTCTATCGTTTGAAATTAAGACCTACGAATCGAGTCATGAGTCGATTCGGGGATTGTGTTTTATCTTTCATCGTTTGAAATTAAGACCTACGAATCGAGTCATGAGTCGATTCGGGGCTTATGTTTTCTCTTCTATCGTTTGGAATTAAGACCTACGAATCGATTTCAAGTCACGAGTCGATTCGGGGATTGTGTTTTCTCTTCTATCGTTTGAAATTAAGACCTACGAATCGAGTCATGAGTCGATTCGGGGATTGTGTTTTATCTTTCATCGTTTGGAATTAAGACCTACGAATCGAATTCAAGTCACGAGTCGATTCGGGGATTGTGTTTTATCTTTCATCGTTTGGAATTAAGACCTACGAATCGAGTCATGAGTCGATTCGGGGATTGTGTTTTATCTTTTATCGTTTGGAATTAAGACCTACGAATCGAGTCATGAGTCGATTCGGGGTTTGTGTTATCTTCTATCGTTTGGAATTAAGTACTACGAATCGAGTCATGAGTCGATTCGGGGATTATGTTTTCTCTTCTATCGTTTGGAATTAAGACGAATCGAATTCAAGTCATCCCAGGTCCACTGAAGTTACCAATGTGGGTTCTTGAGTAAGACCCTTACCCCTCACTGCTGCAGGGGGCGCTGTGATGAACCCTGTGCTCACCTTGTAAGTCGCTTTGGATAAAAACGTCCAATAAACGACCAAATGTAATATAATGTAAGTCATGAGTCGATTCGGGGAATTCTTTTCGAATTCGGTGAGCATCGGATTCTGTGACAATAGAGGGCGCTGTTTCCTATTTGGACCCGATAAAAAGATTTTCAATAGCACAATAAACTGTGATGCCTTGTACCTCAGTCCATCTTTTGTTCAGAGCATTTTAAGAACATTGACAACGTTAATTTCCAAGGTTACAATGTTCCAAAGGTTCCAAAGTTAGCATTAAGGGTTAAAGTGTTTATTGAGGAACACCTTCATAACACTGACAACTTTTAACCCCGCACTGCACTACTTGCACATACAGTGCACCCGGAAAGTATTAACAGCGCTTCACTTTTTCCATTTTCTTACGTTACAGCCTTATTACAAATTGTATTACATTAATCTCTTTCCTCAAAATTCTACACAAAATGCCCCATTATGACCATGGGAAAAAAGTTTTTTTGAGAGTTTTGAAAATTTATTAAAAATTAAAAAACAAATCATATTTACATAAGTATTCACAGCCTTTGCCTAATACTTTGTAGAACCACCTTTGGCAGCAACTACAGCCTTTTTTACAAATTGCCCCATATAGAGTGTGTCTGTGTCCGTGTCTGTGAGCCCAGTGATAGATTGGCGTCCTGTCCTGGGTGTATTTGCCCAACACCCAAAACGTTCTCCCCTGGATGGGCATGGGGAACCCCACCGCGACCCTAATATAGCACAAAGCGGAAGTTAATAAATGAATGTAAATTGCATACATATTTCTTTTTATTTTAAAAATTTAACGCATGTGACAAATGTACCTGATTTGAACAGCAACGAGACGTGACATAAAGCTATAGCTCTCTTTGATATTTTATGCAGCCAATGAGCTTGGTGTTCTAATTGTATTTATGTAAAGTTTATTACCTTTTCTTGTATTAAAGTGCATTGATATGTAATTGTGGTTCTAAGTCAAGAGGTAAATTTCCATACCCATCCAGGGGAGAACGTGTCGGACGCTGGGCAGATACACCAGGACAGGACGCCAATTTATCACTGGGCACTCACTCACACACACTCTATATGGGGCAATTTGGAGCTCTCAGTTGACTTGATCCATGTTTTTGGACTGTGGGAGGAAACCGGAGAACCCGGAGGAAACCCACGCGGACACGGGGTGAACATGGAAACTCCACCCTGATTGGGATTCGAACCGAAAATCCCTAGCACTGAGAGGAGAACATGCTAACCACTGTGCCACCTGATAGTTATTTTGTTTCTAGTAAAAGGTATAGAAAAGTTTCCTGAAATGAATTAATTGAGTTGTGATACATTTAAGATTAGAGTGGGGTCACATAATCTTATAGTCAATCGTAGTAGCCCTTGTATCGAAGTGAAGTTTTCTTAATAATCTGAAATACTTTGCATCCCATATTCAAAGTGACAAAACCCCAAAGCAACTGCTCAGAATTTAATTCTCCGTAAGTTGTAATCTTCATAAAAATAACTAGTATGGCACCAAAAATACATGTATTACAAGTTACGAGTTTTATTAATTCTTTAAGAAGTTTTTTTAAGAAGCACAGTCTTTAAAAACATGTTAAGTAGGTTTGGGGAGAGCAGCGTTATAAATTCGTGCTAGGGTTAGGGGTATCCCTAACCCTAGGGAATAGTATAACCTGGTTCGGAAACAGCAGCCATCTGGACAGACGGTCACTACAGAGGGTGGTACGTTCGGCTTAACGCACCATCTGAGTAGCACTTCCAAGACCTTCTGACCATCTACAGGAAGCAGTGCTGGTCCAAAGCCAAAAAGAAGTCAAACGGAGAGAATGAGGAGGAGTTCCTTCCCGAAGGCGATTCGGACCCTGAACCAGGACTAAACGGACATAAATCCCACCCACAACACCTTCAACACTCAAACAACTTCTTAACCTTGCACTGCATTAGTTGCACATAGATGCACTGCTCACTTTATAAACAATTCTTAGTTTATATCTGTACAGTGCCATATTTGTACAGTTTCTCTTTTTAAACTTTTAACTTTATCCATCCATCCATTATCTTCTTTCTGCTATTATCCTCTATTAGGGTCGCAGTGGGGTTCCCCATGCCCATCCAGGGGAGAACGTTTTGGGCGCTGGGCAGATAGACCCAGGATAGGACGCCAATATATCGCTGGACACACACACTCTATATGGGGCAATTTAGGGAACTCAAGTGACTTGATCCATGTTTTTGGACTGTGGGAGGAAACCGGAGAACCCGGAGGAAACCCACGCAGACACGAGAAGAACATGAAAACTCCACCCAGATGGGGATTCGAACCGGGAATCCCTAGTGCTGAGAGGAGAACATGCTGCCCAACTTTTAGCTTGCACATTGTAAATAAATTTTATTTGATCTTTTTGCATAACTATTTTGTAAATCCAAATTTTTTACTTTCTGTGGAGATGTCGGAAAAGAATTTCACTGCTGGCTGTACCGTGTATAACTATGCATGTGACTAATAAACTTGATTTGATTTGTATGGGATTTTCGGGTCTGAACTGGCAACAGCGCCCTCTCAGGCATCACACTGGCTCCTGTGGCAAGACTCAGAAAGAAGAGCCGACTCTTTCGGCTAAAACATGAAGGCTTTGTGTTGTGTTGTCATGCATTGGCATCGGCTCTAAAATAAAAATGATAAACACATAATGCATTAATACTTGCCAAGTTAGG
Source organism: Corydoras maculifer (assembly GCA_019802435.1). NCBI lineage: Eukaryota > Metazoa > Chordata > Actinopteri > Siluriformes > Callichthyidae > Corydoras > Corydoras maculifer. The sequence continues at coordinate 133,410 of JAFMOD010001113.1, forward strand.
CTAAAATAAAAGGCTATGGAAGATAAATTAAGAGCCGTTTATGGGCCTCTATTTTGGGAGCGAGCCACAGGAGCTTTTGTTGTTTTACAAATATCTGTGTTCTTTGTTGTTGTTAGTCCCCTGTTGGGTCTCTGTTGGTCAGGATCATCACAGAACAGGTATCATTTGGGTGGTGGATTGTTTGTCAGTTCTGCAGTGACACTGATGTGGTGAGGGGGTTTTAGTGCAGCAGTGCTGCTGGAGGTTCATTTCTCCACCTCAGTGACACTGCTGGGATAGGACTAATGCACCAACCCAATAACCCCTGCTCTGCGGTGGTACTATTGGGGTTCTGACCATTAGAACAGAGTACACAGTATGTACTGTAGAACACAAACAGATGGACTACAGTCTGGAATTGTAGAACTACAAATTCCATCTTTTCAGGAGGTGCAACCTAGAACCGGGACAAGCGGAGCAATAATGGAACCTGTCCAAACTTTTGAGTGGTACAGATCTTTATCGCAATTATTAACCTATTTAAATGTTAGTTCTACAGAAGATTTTGAAACCTGCAATAAGGTTCTATTTGAACAGTAAGTTTACAACATTGACTGAACGTTCTCCACTGCCAACGTTACCTTTCTGTTTTAGATGAATAAGAAAGAAAAAAGTCTAAATGTATAGTCACGTTGTTTTCATGGTGTTTCTCAAATGAATCTGGCGAAGAGACAACAGCCTCACTTCCCCCAGATTTCATCTGTCTTTTATAAAATGTGTTGATACGTTTGAGTTAAACCCATCTGTTAAAAACAAGGGAACATTTGGTTTAAATGTCCGTTCTGCAGTGTGGATCTGTAGTCCTGTGTGCAGTTTCAAACACATTACAACACAACTAAAGTTTTCTTCTCTTTCTAGGAATCTCATGGTGAACTTGGGTTTGTTTGCAGCAGGAGTTTGGGTAGCAAGGAATTTATCAGACTTTGACCTGATGTCTCCTCAACCAGTCACATAGTGTCAGCAGGTAAGTTGTTCTGTGACACTTTAATTATTAAAATACTTTTGAAAAATAAAAAGGGGAGGCGGCACGGTGGCTTAGTGGTTAGTACGTTCGCCTCTCAGCTCTAGGGATTCCTGGTTCGAATCCCCATCTGGGTGGAGTTTCCATGTTCTCCCCTTGTCCGCGTGGGTTTCCTCCCACAGTCCAAAAACATGGATCAAGTCAATTGAATTCTCAAAAAATTGCCCCATATAGAGTGTGTCTGTGTGAGTGAGTGTGTGCCCAGCGATGGGTTGGTGCCCTGTCCTGGGTGTATCTGCCCAGGGCCCGAGACGTTCTCCCCTGGATGGGCATGGGGAACCCCACCACGACCCTAATAGAGGATAAAGCGGAAGATAATGAATGAATGAAAAATAAAAGAGGGCAGCACGGTGGTTAGCACGTCTGCCTCTCAGCACTAGGGATCAAGGTCCGAATCACAAGATGGGTGGAGTTTCCATGTTTTCTCTGTGGGTATTTTTTTTTAAAGATTTTCTTCAACAGTCCAAAAACATGGCTTCTCTAAACTGCCCTATCTGGGTTTAGCAGTTGGTGGCACGGTGGCTTAGTGTTTAGCATGTTCTCCTCTCAGCACTAGGGATTCCCGGTTTGAATCCCAATCTGGGTGGAGTTTCCATGTTCTCCTTGTGTCCATGTGGGTTTCCTCCGGGTTCTCCGGTTTCCTCCCACAGTCCAAAAACATGGATCAAGTCAATTGAATTTTCCAAATTGCCCCATATAGAGTGTGTCTGTGTGAGTGTGTGTCCAGTGATAGATTGGCGCCCTGTCCTGGGTGTATCTGCCCAGCGCCCGAGACGTTCTCCCCTGGATGGGCATGGGGAACCCCCCCCCCACGACCCTAATAGAGAATAAAGCTGAAGATGGACAGGGCGCCAATCTATCGCTGGGCACACACTCACACACACACTCTATATGGGGCAATTTGTAGAATTCAATTGACCTTGATCCATGTTTTTGGACTGTGGGAGGAAACTGGAGAACCCGGAGGAAACCCACGCGGACACGGGGAGGACATGGAAACTCCACCCAGTTTGGGATTCGATCCGGGAATCCCTAGTGCTGAGATGAGAACATGCTAGACACTAAGCCACCGTGACGCCCCAAACAGAACATTAATAAAAGCAAATGCGAGGCAGACGGCTTACTTGCAGAACGATGGAGATCGCAATTTAGAATGAATCACATTGTGTGTTAAAATGTGTGTAAGCGCTTCTGATACTGTGCTGTTTAAAAAAAAAAAAAAAAATAATAAAAAAAAAAAAAATAAAAAAAAAAAGCACGTTGATACGTGATAAACGCTTTTTTTTTTTTTCTTTTCTTTTTCTTTAAACCTCCATCGCGATTTACCCAACACGATTGCGATCGATGTATTGAGCACTCCTGGTCTAGCAGTTGTAGGCTTGTGGTTAAGGAACCAGCCTTAGAACCTGAAGGTCCCCGCTTTGATTACCGGTCCCATCAAGTACTATGACTGTAGTGCCCTTGGGTAAGGCACATAATCCCAGTTGCTTCCCAGGCCCCATACACAGGACTGTACACCGCTCCAGGCACATGTGTTCAGATAATGTATGTGTTTGCACGGATGTGTTAAATGTAGATGACCAATTCCTCGGTGTGGAAGCACTGCAAAAACTGACCAGAACCAAAGTTATTCCACATTTATATTACAATCTTTCTTAACCCAGTGTAGGCATTGTGGGGAAAATGAGTTGCACTGTCCATCATCCTGGTTTTAATTCCCTGATCCTTAAAGCCCATTTAGTTTTGCACATGTTCCATATCAGAGTTTTTTTCTGGGTGCTCCAGTTTCTTACTGGAATTTAAAATATCCAAGTCAGCAGAACTGTGGATACTCAATGTGCTTACCTCTGTTCTATCACGCTGCCCCCGATAATTATAAAAAGAATAATCTGGCACAAAGTTAAATGTGCATGGCCTAAGCAAACAGTTGTTTTCCTCAATAACCTTGTATCTGAGAATAATCTTTATTTAATTTATAATTTTAGGACAAGTTTAATCTGTTGAAGTTTTAAATAAATTATAGAAAATGGTAAAGTGTTAAAGCATTAAATTGTCCCTGTTTATCTTGCCCTTGAGTGCATGTATAAATGTATAATGCCCATGTGTGCAAGTCACGTAATTGTTCTGTAATAGAATGGTAACCCATCAGGGTGTTTGGTTTTTAAATGTACCAGTGGGAATAAGCGCCACAACAGTTTACACTCTATGAGCTGCTTGGACAACAACCTAATCTGTTGTTTCTTAATTATTAGCAAGTTATACATGATTATATTTGTAGTGCGGCACGGTGGTTTAGTGGTTAGCACATTCGCCTCTCAGCACTAGGGATTCTCAGTTCGAATCCTAATCTGGCTGAGTTTCCATGTTCTCCCCGTGTCTGCGTGGGTTTCCTCCGGGTTCTCCGGTTTCCTCCCACAGTCCAAAAACATAGATCATGTCAATTGAGTTCTCCAAATTGCCCCATATAGTAGAGTGTGTCTGTGTGAGTGAGTGTGTGCCCAGTGATGGATTGGCGCCCTGTCCTGGGTGTATCTGCCCAGCGCCCGAAACGTTCTCCCCTGGATGGGCATGGGGAACCCCACCACGACCCTAATAGAGGATAAAGCGGAAGATAATGGATGGATATATTAGTAGTATTTTTAAATACAAATGCATTTTTGGCAATCCACAAAACAAAGGCTACTGCTACTCAGTCCAAAAACAGTCAGTCCCGGTTCGAATCCCAATCTGGGTGGAGTTTCCATGTTCTCCCCGTGTCTGCGTGGGTTTCTTCCGGGTTCTCCGGTTTCCTCCCACAGTCCAAAAACATGGATCAAGGTCAATTGAATTCTCCAAATTGCCCCATATAGAGTGTGTCTGTGTGAGTGAGTGTGTGCCCAGTGATGGATTGGTGTCCTGTCCTGAGTATATCAGCCCAGCACCTGAATCGTTCTCCCCTGGATGGGCATGCCCCTCCCTGACCCCCTAGTACAGGATAAAGAGGAAGATATTGGATGGATGGGACACCCAAACAGAGGCTGGAATGCTGTTGGTGAAATCAGTATTAGCTTATCCCCCAAAAAGTTTTACTTCAGGCTTTAGATTCACAGTTTAAAAGACTTTAAATGATAAAATTACTATTTACTATTTTTTTGCACAGTAGTGCATATTTATTTCCATATTTAGCCAGGAACTTTACCGTTCTTCCTACTCTTCCTATAAAGCTACTGGTGTTTGTGTTAGTCTTTGTGACATCCATGTGTTCACATCTTTGCTTATATTACATGTTTTGTTTTTTGTTTTTTTTAGGAGACCTGGATTATATTTTTCTGGATAGAGCTTCCGTATGGAGGGACCCAACCATGACAGAACAGCAACTGCATGATAAATGTGAAACTTTATTTAGGATAAATAGATACTTCATGTTTAATTTAAAATGTGCTTTCAAGGCCATTAGTTTATGTTAAGTCAAACACCTGAGGAGGAAGACGGAGGTTATGTTAAATGATGCTGTATAAAATGTCATGAAAAAATAAAAATGAAAACATATCCACCCGTCTTGAGTGAAGTCATGGTGTCTTGCCTAATGGGCTTTTATGTGAAGATAAAAGCTTAAACCAGATGTCTCTTTCCATCCTGCAAACAAAAGTTGGGGAAATAATTATAATAAAACCTACAAATGAATTTACTGTCTGCTTTTTACTCTCATTCTCTGACGATGCTCAGGATCTTCTGAGTCTGTGGTGGTGAGTGCTATTCTATCCGCTGTTGCATGGTTGTTGTGGGTGTAGAGCTTGACTCGCTGGTGGAGGGAGAGGAGGATACTGTCTAAACTAAAGGCCATAATGGACAATGACTCCCACCCTCTGTACATTCAGTTTAAGACTCACAGAACACCACAGGAGGACATTTCCACCTGCAGCCATCATATTATACAACACCCCACTCAAGTAAACAACTTATATGTGTAATATCATACAATGGTACAATAATCTGCACTTACATCACCCATAGTGCAATATATTTAAATCATATATACTCTGTGTGTGTGTGTGTATAAAAAAAAAAAAAAAATTTTATATATATATAGGGTGGCACAGTGGCTTAGTGTTTAGCATGTTCTCCTCTCAGCACTAGGGATTCCCGGTTCGAATCCCCATCTGGGTGGAGTTTCCATGTTCTCCCTGTGTCTGCGTGGGTTTCCTCCGGGTTCTCCGGTTTCCTCCCACATTACAAAAACATGGATCAAGTTAATTGAATTCTCCAAATTGCCCCATGTAGAGTGTGTCTGTGTAAATGAGTGTGTGCCCAGCGATGGATTGGCGCCCTGTCCTGGGTCTATCTGCCCAGCGCCCGAGACGTTCTCCCCTGGATGGGCATGGGGAACCCCCCGTGACCCTAATAGAGGATAAGCGGGAGATAATGAATGAATGAATATATATATATATAAAAAACATGACAAATAGAGCATGTGATAATTATAATTTCCCCCCAGGATTTATAAATTCTCTATTTATTCCATGTGATTACCATAACTTGGCTTACACAACAGGTGTAAGGTTTTATCCATCTATTATCTTCCGCTTTATCCTCTATTAGGGTCGCGGGGGGGGGTTTCCCATGCCCATCCAGGGGAGAACATTTTGGGCGCTGGGCAGATACACCCAGAACAGGGCGCCAATCTAATCGCTGAGCACACACTCACACAGACACACTCTATATGGGGCAATTTGGACAATTCAGTTGACCTTAATTCATGTTTTTGGACTGTGGGAGGAAACTGGTGAACCCAAAGGAAACCCACGTGGACACGGGGAGAACATGGAAACTCCACCCAGATTGGGATTCTAACTGGGAATCTCTAGCACTGAGAGGAGAACATGCCAACCACTAAGACACCGTGCCACCTACTTGTTTTATTTTTAATAAAAATTCAGAGTTTATTATTTATAGTTTATAATGTATTATGAGGGCGGCACGGTGACTTAGTGGTTAGCATGTTCTCTCAGTGCTAGAGATTCCCGGTTCGAATCCCAATCTGGGTGGATGTTTCCATGTTCTCCTCATGCCCATCCAGGAGAGAACGTTTCTAACGGTGGGCAGATACACCCAGGACAGGGCACCAGCCCATCATTGGGCACACACACTATATGGGGCAATTTGGAGAACTCAATTGACTTGATCCATGTTTTTGGACTGTGGGAGGAAACCAGAGGAAACCCACGCAGACACAGGGAGAACATCGAAACTCCACCCAGATGGGGATTCGAACCGGGAATCCCTAGTGCTGAGAGGAGAACATGCTAAACACTAAGCCACTGTAAGGTTTTAATAAATACTAATTACCAAAATTGTACTGTTTGCCAATAGAAACCCCATATAGTACTTTGCAGAGCCAGAAAACAGTTGGTCACCAGTTAGCCAATCATATAGCTTGTTAACGGTTAACAGACTTCATTGCTACAATGTTAAAAATCTAAAAACATTTTTTACAATTGTCGTACAAACAACTCATATCTACCACTTAAAGTCCACTTGGGTAGTCAGGGTGGGGGGTACTTGGGCACTGGGCAGATTGTTTCTTTACAATGACTTTTTGTGGTGGTAATCATTTACCTCGTTTGTGCAGCGAGTATTTCGGCAGTTGCAGCTCCTGAATGGTTCTGAGTAATACAGAGGAGGAAGGCATCAGACGGCAGACCCAACACTGTCGTCTTTAACTCCTCCACCTTTACATGAGCTGGAAATATGGCATGGTCTTGCACACTGAACCTGTTTCCACTGACAAAAAGACACGTTCACTACGTGATCTGTTAAACTAACACTTCACCAGAGCAGGGAAATGATGTACTTCTTGACTGAGAGAAGCAGGTGGTCGTTGAAGAGGTGCAGGTGGATGTCCGTTTTAGAGACCATTGAGCTAAAGCTGTGCGTTTTCTTAACGGCATACTTCTTGAAAGGTCCCGCTCGAATCAGATGGCGTCCGCTGACAATAACAGGTATTGACTAAAGTGAAACAAAAGTAAGTTATTTAGAAATGAAGTTCATATCGCACCATTTCATAATTTGAGGAAATGGAATGAGCAAATTGCGGCATGGTGGCTTAGTGGTTTGCATGTTCTCTCAGTGCTAGGGATTTCCAGTTCGAATCCCAATCTGGGTGGAGTTTCCATGTTCTCCCCGTTTCCGCGTGGGTTTCCTCTGGGTTCTCCGGTTTCCTCCCACAGTCCAAAAACATGGATCAAGATCAATTGAATTCTTCAAATTGCCCCATATAGAGTGTATCTGTGTGAGTGAGTGTGTGCCCAGCGATAGATTGACGTCCTGTCCTGGGTGTATCTGCCCAGTGCCCCAAACATTCTCACCAGGATGGGCATGGGGAACCCCCCCCCACAACCCTAATAGAGGATAAAGCAGAAGACAATGGATGGATGGAATGAGCAAAAGATGGCACGGTGGGTTAGTGGTTAGCATGTTCTCCTCAGCACTAGGGATTCCCGGTTCGAATCCCAATCTGGGTGGAGTTTCCATGTTCTCCCCATGTCCACGTGGGTTTCCTCCGGGTTCTCTGGTTTCCTCCCACAGTCCAAAAACATGGATCAACGTCAATTGAATTCTCCAAATTGTCCCATATAGAGTGTGTAGATGTGCATGTCTGTGTGGGTGTGTGCCCAGCGATGGATTGGTGCCCTGTTCTGGGTGTGTCTGCCCAAGGCCCATATATTCTTCCCTGGATGGGCATGCGACCCTAGTAGAAAATAAAGTGGAAGATAATGAAAGGATGGAATGAACACATTTCAGACCTTGACACTGCCAAAATCCAGCATCTTTCCCAAACCAACCAGCTCCTCGGTCTGCTTCATTTGCTGTACTCGATCATCACACTCCACCACTATCTGCATCAAAAAATAAAGCTTTATGTAATTAATTTCTCATTTTTAAGCCATCTATTCTAATTAGGGACATAAGCACATTCTATGATGTACTGGAGCCTTAGTGCTCACTGGTTGATAGGGGTCAGGCAGACGGACATCTATACAACACTGTACAGTATTTCTATAAACACAAACAAATAACAGGGTTTATTTTCTTGAGTCACTTTTAACCAGACACTCAGACAGATAAAGCTAATATAGTGGGGGTAATATAATAAAAGGGAACTCAGAGTTGCCCTAGATCTGAGCTGCAAATCTTTACATTGGGGCAGTTCATTTTACACCACACGACAACAGGGTCCATTCCATAGTCTTAGAAAATCCAGTTTCAAGTCTGAGCCTCATTTACAAAAATACTACAGTTATGCATTGCATTTAACATGTGCACACACACTCACCGGACATTTTATTAGAACCACCTCCATAGTTCAACACTGACTGTGTGCGTTTTCAGTTCCGCTGATCATATAGATGGACTTTGTAGTTCTACAATCATATTCTGTAGTCCCTCTGTTTCTCTGCATACTATGTTAGTTTGCTTTAGTATGTTCTCTGATTATTATTAGTATTAGGGTGATGGATGATTTTCAGTACTGTAGTTACACTGACATGGTGGTGCAGGTGTGTGAGTGTGTGTTGTGCTGGTATGAGTGGATCAGACACAGCAGTGCTGCTGCACAGAGAAAAGTCCACCAATCAGAACATACAGGTGTCTGATCAATTCGTACCATCATCCACCACCCTAATAATACCTGCTCAGTGGAGGTCCTGATCATTGGAGAACATACTCCAGAGAAATGGACTACAAAATAGAACTGTAGAACTACAAAATTCATCTATATGGTAGGTGGAGAAACACTGTGCTGTACCTAATAAAATGGCTGGTGAGTGTACGTATAACATTAATGTAACATCACTTGCTTACCTTTCGAACAGCTTCTATGGCTTCTTTCAGTTTGGAGACGCAAGGAGAGTGCTCAGAAGTTCTCTTAAAGATGTTCTAAACCAGAGAAAAAAAATAAAACAAACAAAAAGAACCATATCCAATCAATTATCTTCCGCTTTATCCTCTATTACGGTCGCGGGGGTTCCCCATGCCCATCCAGGGTAAAATGTGTCGGGTACTGGGCTGATACAACCAGGACAGTGTGCCAATACATCACTGGGCACACACTCACACTCTATATGGGGCAATTTGGGAGGAAACCGGAGAACCCGGAGGAAACCCACGTGCATACGGGGAGAACATGGAAACTCCACCCAGATTGGGATTTGAACCAGGAATCCCTAGTGCTGAGAGGAGAACATGCTAACCACTAAGACACCCATGCCACCCATTTTAAACATATTCATTCATTATCTCCCGCTTATCCTCTATTAGGGTCGCGGTGGGGTTCCCCATGCCCATCCAGGGGAGAACGTCTCGGGCGCTGGGCAGATAGACCCAGGACAGGGCGCCAATCCATCGCTGGGCACACACTTACTCACACAACACACTCTAAACGGGGAAATTTTTGAGAATTCAATTAACTTGATCCATGTTTTTGGACTGTGGGAGGAAACCGGAGAACCCGGAGGAAACCCACGCAGACACGGGGAGAACATGGAAACTCCACCCAGATGGGGATTCGAACCGGGAATCCCTAGTGCTGAGAGGCGAACGTGCTAACCACTAAGCCACCGTGCCGCCCATTTTAAACATATCATTTCTGTAAATAAATCATACATTCTGCTCTACATCGTGAAATAAGTTATAAACAAAACATTCAGAGGAGCCTACCTCCAGAATCAGCCGTAATCTGGTTATCCTCTGGAACGGAAGGATCAGGAAGGACTTGAGAGTCTGTCTCTGACAGAGTGGATCCTTCTCCAGCTTCTTCAAGACCATCACAAATTTTCTGTTCTCTTGTCTAGTGAGATGAAAAAGTCAGGACAGGAGAAACACTTAATTTTTGGGCAGAAACAAGATGGCCACATGTATTAGGATTTTAATGGTCCCGGCAACAACGCCTCAGGAAATTAGGAATTCAACAATTGGATAAATAATTTTTTTTTTTAAAAAAGTAAACATTAGCGGCACGGTGGCTTAGTGGTTAGCATGTTCTCCTCTCAGCACTAGGGATTCCCGGTTCGAATCCCCATCTGGGTGGAGTTTCCATGTTCTCCCCGTGTCTGCGTGGGTTTCCTCCGGGTTCCTCCCACAGTCCAAAAACATGGATCAAGTCAATTAAATTCTTAAAAAATTGTGTTTGTGTTAGTGAGTGTGTGCCCAGCGATGGATTGGCGCCCTGTCCTGGGTCTATCTGCCCAGCGCCCGAGACGTTCTCCCCTGGATGGGCATGGGAAACCCCACCGCGACCCTACTAGAGGATAAAGCGGGAAATGAATGAATGAAGTAAACATTATTTCTGATTTCCTTTAATAAAGGTTCCTCAAACTTTATAAACCATAAAAAAATAATAAAAGTGGTAGCAGCATAAAATTTCCAAATTATTCCAACTTAGTCTGTAAATTGTAAAAGTGATCCATTTTGCCTACTGTGTAAACACAAAGGAATTAGTCCTCCACATTTAACCCATCCATGCAGTGGATTTACATTTACATTTAGATGCTGCCCCTCCTTTTTTTCCCTACAACAGATGTTTGTTAAAAAGATGTGTCTTCAGTAGTTTCTTAAAAATGACAAGTGACTCCGCCTTATGGACAGAGTTGGGAAGATGGTTCCACCATTTTGCAGTGGTGAATGCAACGGAGTGAGAATGAGCTCCTCGGTGAGGCGGAACCACCAGACAATCATCACTGGAGCAAAGTGAATGAGTCGGAGTGGATTTTAAAAAGATAGAGTGAAGATAAGAGGAGCAGATCCAAAAATGGTCCTGTATATCAGAGTCAGTGACTTGTACTGAATGCAGCAGCTACAGGGAGCCAATGGAGAGAGAGGAGAGGTGGAGTCACATGAGTTCTGTTGGGTGGTTGAACACGAGTCGGGCTGCAGAGTTCTGAATCAGGTGTAGAGGTCTGATTGTGGAAGCTGGGAGACCGGAAAGCAACGCATTACAATAATCAAGCAGGGATAGGCTGAAGGCTTTAAATAACTGCTGGGTAGCATGTTCAGTCCAGAAAGATCTGATCTTCCTCATGTTGTAAAGAACTGAAGTGAGCACACATGCCCGGAGCAAAGAGTAGCTCTGTTCTGTAAGCAATTGGGGTTATTTTTCTCACTCAAGGGCACTTCAGCCATAGTACTGAAGACCAGAAATCAAATTGGGGACCTTCAGTTCTTAGTTTGGGCTTTAGTTGGGTTCTATTAAATGAGGCCCCAAACACAAATGACCTAAAACTTTAATATCCAACACAATGCAGAAACCATAGTTGCCTCTCTGTTTGGGGATCCAGGTTTGGGTGGAGATTCCATGTTCCCCTCCCATGTCCGTGTGGGTTTTCTGCCGGTTCTCCAGTTTCCTCCCACAGTCCAAACACATGCATTTAAGGAGAATTGCCTACTCTAAATTGCTACTATATAGTGGAATTCCCCCCAATTTCCAGCTGCACCTCAGCAATTTACTGAATTAAGCAACTAGTGGAACAGGCCTTAGATATTAAAATAAATTTTTAGACTTTTAGTTTCAGAGGGGGGAGGGGGGGCGTTTCGGGCCCTGGGCACACACTCACTCACACAGACACACTATATATGGGGCAATTTGGAGAACTCAATTGACCTCGATTCATGTGTTTGGACTGTGGGAGGAAACCGGAGAACCCGGAAGAAACCCACACGGACACGGGGAGAACATGGAAACTCCACGCAGATGGGGATTCAAACCGGGAATCCCTAGCGCTGAGAGGCGAACGTGCCAACCACAAAGCCACCGTGCCGCCCCTGAGTTAAACTTTAAAAATAGAATTTATGTTGAATTCCACATAAATATATACATGTAAGGTTAAAGCCAAAAATAGAAACCAACAGTTGTTTGGCAATGAGGGTCTCCTGATACATCATGTTGGTAATGTAGGGAACATAGACTTGACGGAACGCCAACTGATGACTTAGAACGACATCGCCAATCTCAGACATCACCACATTCTGTCCCAGCCGAGTCTCCAGATCCAGAAGAAATCTGAATGAATAAGATTTCAATAAACAGCAAGCCACGGAAAATACAGTTAAAATAAAAATAAAGAACACCACATCTGTCCATACCCCTCACTGATTCTGCAGACGTCCTTCAGGTTGGAAAACAGAGTATGATTTTCCACAGGAGTTAATGTTTGCTTCAGCTCAGCGGAGCACTGAAACAACCCAACTGCTACTCTTAAACTCTTCTGATACGAAGCCTCAGACACAATCAGCTCAAACATGGCCTGCGAAAACAAATATGAACATTTAATATACATCCCTCCATTATCTTCCGCTTTATCCTCTATTAGGGTTGCGGTGGGGTTCCTCATGCCCATCCAGGGGAGAACGTTTCGGGCGCTGGGCAGATAGACCCAGGACAGGGCGCCAATCCATCACTGGGCACACACTCACTTACACAGACACACTCCATATGGGGGATAATTTGGAGGACTCACTTGACTTGATCCATGTTTTTGGACTGTGGGAGGAAACCGGAGAACCCGGAGGAAACCCACGCGGACACGGGGAGAACATGGAAACTCCACCCAGATGGGGATTCGAACCAGGAATCCCTAGCGCTGAGAGGCAAACGTGCTAACCACTAAGCCACCGTGCGAACCCATTTTTTTTATAGGAATTTGAACTGTAAAGCCAGCATTATTTTTTCAATATTAATAATAACATCACATTTGGTCATTTAGCAGATGCTTTTATCCAAAGCGACTTAGAAGGTGAGCACAGGGTTCATCACAACATCCCTGGAGCAATGAGGGTTAAGGGTCTTACTCAAGAACCCACATTGGTAACTTCAGTGGACCTGGGATTTGAACCCCAAACCTTCAGATAAATAGCCCAACACCCTAACCACTGAGCTACCGCACCCTATAACATACTGCGCCCTAATAATGTCCTTTCAAACAAACACAAACAAAATCCCAAAGTTAATAATCGAAGAGCATACCTCTTGCAGTTGAATATCCCTTGCTGTGAGTGTATCCAACAAGTTGTGCTGCCTCACCTCAGGAAGATCCTGCCAAAGTGCATAGGGGGTCACCTGCAGTGCAGGAGGACTCTGTGCAGAAGTTAAGCTCACTGAAGACGGGCTTAGTGCAGACGGGGAGGTCTGGCTTGCATGTTGCTGCACCATCACTACGCTGGCGAATTTTTTCCGATACCCCTTCTGTAGTTCTGCCTTCATGCATTTCAACCAGTATTCCTGATAAAGAGGGACGGCTACCGAGCGGGAATAAACAGAAAAGAAAAATTATGGAACATGATTTGATTTGATTTAAAATTAAAAACAGGAACTTACAGCTGTTAATGTACTTGGATTTAGACTTCATATCAAATTGTTCCTCTTGTTGCACATCAACTGCATCATTCAGACTCCTTTAAATAAAAAGAAGCCCCAATGTAAACATGTCAAGCTACCTGGCATTAATTTATTAAAAATATTTAACAGCTTATGACTCCAGTTTACATTTAGCAGATGCTTTTATCCAAAAGTGACTTACAAATGAGAGAACACCACAAGTCAGTTGCTTACAAAAAAAAAAAAACACTGTGGAATTATCAAACCTGAGCATTATCCAATTTGTTTTTCTTTTTTTTAAATATTTTTTTTACATCAAGTGTTTCTGGAAGAAACGACATGGTGTCTTAGTGGTTGGCATGTTCTCCTCTCAGCACTAGGGATTCCCGGTTCGAATCCCCATCTGGGTGGAGTTTCCATGTTCTTCCCGTGTCCGCGTGGGTTTCCTCCGGGTTCTCCGGTTTCCTCCCACAGTCCAAAAATATGGATCAAGGTCAATTGAATTCTCCAAATTTCCCCATATAGAGTGTGTCTGTGTGCATGTTTGTGTGAGTGAGTGTGTGCCCAGCAATAGCCCAACGCCTGAAATGTTCTCCTCTGGATGGGCATGGGGAACCCTCCCGCATCCCTAATAGAGGATAAAGCAGAAGATAATAGATGGATGTTTGTGGAAGAGATGTGTTGAGTTGTATCTTGAAGATGCTAAGTGACGCCACCTTATAGACAGCGTTGGGAAGATGGTTCCACCATTTTGCAGTGGTGAATGATACAGAGTGAGCTTTAGCACCACTGTGAGCTTAAAGCACCAGGCCACATTCATCACTAGAGCAAAGTGAACGAGTCGGAATGTATTTTGGAAATATAGAGTGATGGTAAGAGGAGCAGATCCAGAAACGGTCCTGTAGATCAGAGTCAGTGTCTTGCACTGAATGCAGCAGCTACAGGGAGCCAATGGAGAGAGAGAGAGAGAGAGAGAGAGAGAGAGAGAGAGGAGAGATGGAGTGACATGAGTTCACTTGGATGGTTGAAACCAAGTCTGGCTTCAGATTTTTTTAATCAGTTGTAGAGGCCTGATTCTGTAAGCTGGAAGACCGGAAAGCAGTGAATTAGTTATCGAGCCGGTAGGCTGAGGGTTTGGACTAACAGCCGAGTAGCATGTTTAGTCAAGAAAGGTCTGATCTTCCTGATGTTAACAAAAACTGTAACCTAGAAAAAAAGGTTTGTTTAAAAGTGAAAAAGAAATGCTCACTGCTGCACACGAGCGAGCTTTTCTGAAAGAACAAAGACTAAAAAAGACCACAGCAAAAAATAATAATAATAAAAAAATAAAATAAAATACAAATGTTAGGTCACACACCAGATTTTGAGATATAGCCATGATGGTCATCAGGATCATGATGTTAAAGACCACCCTACCATTTGTCTTCACCTTCAGAACCAAGCGAGGGTGAAGCTAAGTGGCCTTTCTGATCCCCTTCACAGAGAAGAGACGTCTGTAAAAAGAATCTATGCGAACTCCATGTTTCTGTTCTCGCCACCGATTTCAGAACTTCAGCAATACCGGCAGAGGGGCTGAAAAGGAGACACAAGCTGAGGATTTCACCAACGATCGCAGAAGTAGTTTTAACAAGCAATAGTGCAAAATATACCAAAACATCTGCTCTGGAAAAATATCTTCTTTAGATTTAGGATGGCATTCATCCATCTCAGGAATTGGAGAGTCACAGACTAAATCACTGAAGGCCTATAAAATTATAAAAATAGATCTATAAAAAATAATCAACCACCTAAATATTAATAACTTTAAACATTTTGAAATTTAGAGGTTTTTGATTAATTGATACCTGATAAGCATAACGGGAGGTTCTTTTTCGAGAGCCGACTCATGTGAAGAGTCGGCGCTTTCGGCTAAAATATAAGTGTGTAAGTGTGTAACGACGCGCAAAAGCATCAGCTTTAAAATGAAGAGTGTTTTTAAACCAAAACATTCATATTTGTTAAGTTAAGTTAAAATACAAGGCTGCAGATGATAATAAACACTTCATTGGAAGCCGAGTCGACTCTTTGTAAAGAACCGAACTTCCAATCACTACTAATTACGCAATACGTAACTATTATATTGAAGTAACTTTTAAAAACTCTAAAATCACGATGTTAAGGTTGGAAATAATCAACGGACATTTTAAAAACAAACTTAATAAAAAAAATGCAACAAAAAACATAAGCAATGGTATTAAACTGCTGGCTTTCGGCCGTCAGCAATTTGTCGATTGATTATCGAACTTTGTTTGCACAATATTTCATTTTCGGCATTTCTCTGAACAAAACGTAATAAATACAGGTCAAAATTGCGTTTTATATGTACAAATTTTTGAATGAAGCATTTATATAAAACATTTAAATGAACTATACGTAGCACGTCAGCTATACCGACTGATTGCGTCATATATAAACTAATTCTTGTGAATAAATACTAATAAAATATATATTCCAATTGTTATTTACTTATTAATTGAATAACGTAGTAGCCCTTTGTTAAATCACCGCGTTTTTAAACGTTACGCGCCGTTAACTCGTTATCTGAGGTAAATTAACCAGCTGTAGTTCTCCACACACGGTGAGTTTATTCTTCACCTTTTCTGTTGATTCAGCATTAAACTCACAATTAAAACTCACCATTTAGTGTTTTTAATGAACTTTTTCGGCGGGATCTCATCAAACTTCCCTGAGAGTCTCGGCAGAGGGTAACGCCGTGTTCATTTTATATTATCTGTTGTGGATTTCCCACGTTTCGTGGGCGTGGCTTATTAAAGCAATAAAGTGGGCGTGGTTAGTCATCTTTCTCATGAATTATTCACAAGGCGCAGTGGCTTAGTGTTTAGCATGTTCGCCTCTCAGCACTAGGGATTCCCGGTCCGAATCCCAATCTGGGTGGATTTTCCATGTTTTCCCCGTGTCCGTGTGGGTTTCCTCCCACAGTCCAAAAACATGGATCATGGTCAATTGAGTTCTCCAAATTGCCCCATATAGAGTGTGTGTGTGTGTCTGTGTGAGTGAGTGTGTGCCCAGTGATAGATTGGCGTCCTGTCCTGGGTGTATCTGCCCAGCGCCCGAAATGTCCTTCCCTGGATGATCATGGGGACCCCCCCCCCCCCACGACCCTAATAGAGGATAAAGCGGAAGATAATGGATGGATGGTGGCTTGGTGGTTTGCATGTTCTCCTCTCAAAACTAGGGATTCCTGGTTTGAATCCCCATCTGGGTGGAGCTTCTCTGTTCTCCCCGTGGCCCACACAGGTAGGATGATTCCAATTCAGCAGATGTAGGACAAAGACTATGTTTGTGTGGGACAATGTGGGACACCAAAGGTTGTCTAAAATAACTTAAAACAAACAAAACAACCTCTACTCTCCCCCTTTAGCACACAAAAGACTGCAAATAAAAACGTATAAACACACACACGTTTACAATTAAACACAACAGACAGTTCTTTAATGTGCTTTAAAAAGACGTTCCTGTATTTCTCCAAACAGTATTCATCCATTATCTCCCGCTTTATCCTCTATTAGGGTTGCGGGGGGGTTCCCCATGCCCATCCAGGGGAGAACGTCTCGGGCGCTGGGCAGATAGACCCAGGACAGGGCGCCAATCTATCGCTGGGCACACACTCACTCACACAGACACACTCTATATGGGGCAATTTTGAGAACTCAATTAACTTGATCCATGTTTTTGGACTGTGCGAGGAAACCGGAAAACCTGGAGGAAACACACGCAGACACGGGGAGAACATGGAAACTTCACCCAGATGGGGATTCAAACAGTATATGTATATATAACTTGTATGTCTTATTCAAATGTACCTGGCTTTTCTACACTGGCTCCCTGTATATTTGGAGTCATTTTTAAATTCTGGTTTTAACTTAAAGGTGGCATGGTGTCTTAGTGGTTAGTGGTTAGTTCTCCTCTCAGCACTAGGGGTTCCCGGTTTAAATCCCCATCTGGGTGGAGTTTCCATGTTCTCCCCGTGTCCGTGTGGGTTTCCTCAGGGTTCTCCGGTTTCCTCCCACAGTCCCAAAACATGGATCAATCAATTGAGTTCTCCAAATTGCCCCATATAGAGTGTGTATGTGTGAGTGAGTGTGTGCCAAGCGATAGATTGGCGTCCTGTCCTGGGTCCACTGCCCAGCGCCTGAAGCGTTCTCCCCTGGATGGGCATGGGGAACCCCCCACGACCCTAATAGAGGATAAAGCGGAAGATAATAAATGGATGGATGGTTTTAACTTACAGAGCACTTCATGCCCCCCCCCCCCCAAAATACGTTCAGGACTTCTTGAATCCTCTTTGCCCATCCACGTCTTTGAGGTCTTCAGACCAAATGCTGCTGATGGTACATTGTACTCATTTCAAAACTCGGGGTGACCGATCATTTCAGGTGCTTCAAAGCTTTGGAACGCTCTTCCTCTGTCCCTGCGCCATTCAGACTCTACTGATTCTTTTAAGAAATCTCTTAAGACGTTTTCATTCAGAGAGGCTTTTAGTTAATCTTTGTTTATTACTCATTTTTATATTCATTCATTCATCCATCCATTATCTTCCGATTTATCCTCTATTAGGGTCGCGGGGGGGTTCTCCATGCCCATCCAGGGGAGAACGTTTCGGGCGCTGGGCAGATACACCCAGGATTCGAACTGGGAATCCCTAGTGCTGAGAGGCGAACGTGCTAACCACTATGCCGCCCATTTTTATATTCTTTTTATATATTTATTTTCCGGCACGGTGGCTTAGTGGTTAGCATGTTCTCCTTTCAGCACTAGGGATTCCCGGTTCGAATCCCAATCTGGGTGGAGTTTCCATGTTCTCCCGGTGTCTGCGTGGGTTTCCTCCGGGTTTTCCGGTTTCCTCCCACAGTCCAAAAACATGGATCAAGTCAATTGAATTCTCCAAATTGCCCCATATAGAGTGTGTTTGTGCAAGTGAGTGTGCCCAGCGATGGATTGGCGCCCTGTCCTGGGTCTATCTGCCCAGCGCCCGAGACGTTCTCCCCTGGATGGGCATGGGGAACCCCACCGCGACCCTAATAGAGGATAAAGTGGAAGATAATGAATTAATATTTATTTTCTGCACTATGTAACACACTTTGTGATTTTATATCTGTGAAAGGTGCTATAGAAATAAAGTTTACTTACTTACTTTCTCTAATGTAAGAAAACATGGTAAGCATTTAGCTTTTATACTATTTCACAGTGATTCCCTAATTAAAACATCTGACCGTGTACAATTAAACAGAACACGTTTCTGGACGTGGTTGACATGCAAACAGCCCGCCTCTTCCCCGATAACAGACAACACAGCCGTCCAATGCCAGATTATAAAATGCATTTCAAAAACTGCAGTCTGACTTTCAATAACAATGCAGGACATCGTCTCAGGGCGGCACGATGGCTTAGTGTTTAGCATGTTCTCCTCTCAGCACTAGGGATTCCCGGTTCGAATCCCCATCTGGGTGGAGTTTCCATGTTCTCCTCGTGTCCGCGTGGGTTTCCTATGGGTTCTCCGTTTTCCTCCCACAGTCCAATAACATGAATCAAGTCAATTGAGCTCTCCAAATTGCCCCATATAGTGTGTCTGTGTGCCCAGCAATAGATTGCTGTCCAGTGCCCGAAACGTTCTCCCCTGGATGGGCATGGGGAGGACATGGAAACATTCACCCAGATTGGGATTCGAACCAGGAATCTCTAGCACTGAGAGGAGAACATGCTAACCACTAAGCCACCGTGCCGCCCTCGTTATACAGTATAGGGATACTAAATTCTGGATTTTGATTAAAAAAATAAAACAAGTCGGCGGCACAGTGGCTTAGTGGTTGGCATGTTCTCCTCTCAGCGCTAGGGATTCCCGGTTCGAATCCCCATCTGGGTGGAGTTTCCATGTTCTCCCTGTGTCCGCGTGGCTTTCCTCTGGGTTCTCCGTTTTCCTCCCACAGTCCAAAAACATGGATCAAGTCAATTGAGTTCTCCAAATTGCCCAATAAAGAGTGTGTTTGTGTAAGTGAGTGTGTGCCCAGCAGAAGATTGGCGTCCTGTCCTGGGTGTATCTGCCCAGCGCCCGAAACGTTCTACCCTGGATGGGCATGGGGAACCCCCCCCCCCCTCCCCCTCCCATGACCCTAATAGAGGATAAAGCGGAAGATAATGGATGGATGGATTTTAAAAACAAGTGCATTAAATCCTACAGGGCAAAACTGCCTGCTAATTTACAAAAAGCTAAGATGTTTACATCAACCAAAACCTAATACCAACCAAAATATTGCAGGTCTGTCATCTAAAGGAACGAGGCTCAACTAAATGATAAAAACAGTGACTACTATGTGCATGTAGTGTCCTGAACATACAGAATGTCCTTACTGTATATGCTTAAATAGGATTAAACAACCACACCTCAACTTCTGAATTTAAGAAACTCCCTTTTCCTTTATTTTGATTTTTTTTTTTTACTTGTATCCAAGTTGAAAGTAAAAATAATAACACAATCAAGTCTGACACCAAAATGAAAATGAAATCAGACAGCTGGACAGAGCAGCCTAATCTTTTTTAACATGGTAAGCATAAAAAAAGAAGTAGGAAAACGAATGACTGACGTACAAACCAGTAGATTTGATTCTAAAGGTTTTCCGAAGGCCGATGGACCAAAACTCTACCGCAAGTCTTTAACAGGTCTCCATTTTCTCCTTTTTAATCGGATTACTGAAATAAATTGTGTTTAATACAGGCTCTTTTGTAAGAATACAGCACCTTTTGCATAGGAAGCATCCGTCTCCGATGTTTTTACCCAGGCACGTTATCGAAGAGGTTAACAAAAGTATAATCCTGATGCCGATCAACCCCCTATTATTAGCTTCATATAAAGGTAATGGATATGGAAGAGGAAACAAAATGACAGATCTGTATTTTACAGAAAGAAAATTTCAACACCACCATCAGCAGCTGAGCACTGCGGGAAACTTATTACACTAAATGAGAGCGAGCCATTTAAAAAAAAAAAATCACCAAAAAGTGACCAAATTTATAATGAAATAAAAGGGTTAAATATCAGCCGAGGAAAGAACCAAGTTAAAATGAGCAACTGTTACCCGGATATCATCAGAGCCTCGGGGTTAACATGCAATACAAGCACGATTCTGACGTTGCTGATAGCAGATATTGAACAGTGGAGCAAAGTTTCAATAACACATCGACCAATTCGCCTGTTTTAAGAATAAGCAGTTATTCAAAATCAATTAAGAGCTGATATTTGGACTTATCTACCCAAGAAAAGTCAACAGCTAGGCGGTGGGTTAGTGGTTAGCATGTTCTCCTCTCAGCACTAGGGATTCCCGGTTCAAATCCCCATCTGGGTGGAGTTTCCATGTTCTCCCCGTGTCGGCGTGGGTTTCCTCCGGGTTCTCCGGTTTCCTACCACAGTCCAAAACCATGGATCAAGTCAATTGAGTTCTCCAAATTGCCCCATATAGAGTGTGTCTGTGTGAGTCAGTGTGTGCCCAGCAATGGATTGGCGTCCTGTCCTAGGTGTATCTGCCCAGCGCCTGAAAGGTTCTCCCCTGGATGGGCATGTGAACCCCCCCACAACCCTAATAGAGGATAAAGTGGAAGATAATGGATGGATGGAAGTCAACAGCTAAAGAAATTGTAATTTCCTGATCCATCCATAGATCCATATTCTTTCTGAATAAACCTTGGCTCGGGAGTTACTTTCAATTCATGTGTTTTTAAAAACCCTCGAGTATGTTACTGTTATTTTAGGATGATGGCTTATTGTCACACAGCCCTCAAGATACATAGTAACGGTAGTATTGACCAGTTTGTCATAAAAACAATATCACATGATACAATAGTCAAAGATGAAGTAGGGTTGTGTAGAGGAGGAACAATACAAAGGTTTTATTTCGATTAAAGCATCTTAAAGCTGTTATTGCAAACAGACTTCTCCCAAAAGAAAAACAAAAAAAAAAAGTGGACTTTTTAAAATGGTTTTCTGTTTCGTTTGATTTCTTTGTAAATGTGCGTTTTATTACCGATGGAACGTTCTAATTTCTTAAGCCTTGTTGTGGACATTTTGCTCAGTTTGATTTGGCAGAAGGATCTGGGTTTAATTTCCATGTCTGTGTGGGTATCCTCTCAATTTGGCAATACAAAAATGTCCCAGTAGTGAACATGCATCTGCCCTGAGATAGACCGGCAACCAGAACGCCCCCTCGCCGTTTCACCTATAGACACTGGGGGTAGACCCCCCCCCCCTGCAATCAGTAAGTGGCTTAGAAAACAAAATGATAAAAACACTGATTGTTTATTACCCTCGCATAGTTTTAAAAGCTTTGTAATCATATTCTAAATCAATGGAACTAACAAATGAACTTTCCTTCCTAAAAGCATCAAGTTAGCATAAAAAAACAAGTGTAATAACATGTACATGTCAACAGAATTATGTGGGCACAGTGATCTTTCTTGCCAGCAGCAACAGCAGAGCGAGTTCCACGCTACCTTCGGCTTGCTCCAATGCCTCGGTCGCCTCACGGGATGAAAATCCCGCTGCCTGTATCCTTTGGACATGCTCTGTGGGATATAATCCTATTTGGGATGTTGTGGAAGCTTGGGTGGAGTCTTCGCTAAGGCCAGGAACCACCAGTGCGGAGGGACGTGAGGATTCTGCCTGCAGCAAATCGATACCGCCTGACGCAGAATCCTCCTCTACAGAAGGGGGGTGCTGCAGAGATGGTTCAACAGAGTTGAGAGGCTTGGGAGCAAAGGTCACTTCTGCATTTTCCAGGTTACAGTGTAACAAAGGTTCTTCCCCCTCTGCCGGTAAAACAGCTCCTGCTACATTTTCACTGTCTTGACACTCATGTGGTGAGTCTCGGTCACAACTGCCACTGCGGGATCCATTAGTGTGACTGTCGTCTAGTCCTTGAGATCCCAATGTGCCTCCACCGAATGTGGTCACCTCGATTCCAGCCTCTGATTCCATTTTGGCAATATTGGCTTCATTGGCAGTGTGAGATGATGAGTCAGCAGTCGGGCTCAGTCTGGCCGAAGCCTGTGCAGTTGCGTTCTGAGTGTGACGGGCAGACGGAGCGCTCCTTTCACACGCCTGAGCATTGGTCAGTAAAAGCTTATGAAGCTCCTTCAGGGCCTGAGCCAGAGAAGGGATACAGTTGCCCTCTGCCTGCTCTTTCTCTTGGTTGACAGAAGTTTTTTGGACAGCACTCGCCCCGATAGTCTCCTTATATTCCAAGGAAGTCACCGTTTGTTTGGTTGAAGTGGTCAGTTCTGAAAAATCTTCTGGGCTGATTGCGTTCCCCACACCGCTGCCTCGTTCTCCTTCTTGAAAATGATCAGAACAGGGAGATCTGGTTGAGTCTGGAACAGCACTACTCATCATGGTTTCGTCCATTTCTTGAACGCAGCTTTCGGTTGGGGAGTTAGCATCCACAGAATTAAATGTAGTCTGGGCAGCTTTCTGTACAGTGACGACTCGCTCTCCATCGAAGGCATTTAGAGGTTCCTCGCAGGTTACGAGCTTTGCCACATCATGTTCATTGGATACAGTAAAAGAGAACGGTTCCTGAGCTGGGAGAATGGGCGGGGTATCACCAGTCTGGTTGGCAAATGGCAAGGAACAGGGAACAATCGGGGAGTCAGGTTTAGAGGAATTCATTTGCTCGTTGGAGGGACTTTGAAGGGACTCGGTTATTTTTAGCGTGGGACATGGCTCTGTAATAGTAGGTTGGTCGTGTTCGGTCTCCTCGGGTTCAAACGGACTGAATGATGGAACTGGGGTGAAGCTCGGGTCGATCGAAGCTGGGGCAGACTTGGAGCGGTCAATTGTAAAACCTGGATTCTGGCGTGTGGCAGATGAAGCGGGGGGGTTTAAACTCTTACAAAAGGAAAGTGGCGGGGACTCAGGTGAGGTAGTTGTTCCATCTGCTGTGTCTGTTGGGGAATGTAAAAAAAATAAAAAAATAACAATCAGGATACAATAATGATTAAATTATTCAAGGAATTCCTCATGTTTTCTTAAACTTGATTTAAATCAGGGGTGTAGTGGAACGCGGCCGGCAAGGTGGCTTAGTGGTTAGCATGTTCTCCTCTCAGCACTAGGGATTCCCGGTTCGAATCCCCATCTGGGTGGAGTTTCCATGTTCTCCCCGTGTCCGCGTGGGTTTCCTTCGGGTTCTCCGGTTTCCTCCCACAGTCCAAAAACATAGATCAAGTCAATTGAGTTCTCCAAATTGCCCCATATAGAGTGTGTGTGTGAGTGAGTGTGTGCCCAGTGATAGATTGGCGTCCTGTCCTGGGTGTACCTGCCCAGTGACCGAGACGTTCTCCCCTGGATGGGCATGGGGAACCCCACCGCGACCCTAATATAGGATAAAGCAGAAGATAATGTATGGATGGGTGTAGTGGTACGCTGTATTCGTCACAAACGAACGTGGGTTTCCTCCGGGTTCTCCGGTTTCCTCCCACAGTTCAAAAACCTGGATCAAGTCAATTGAGTTCTCCGAATTGCCCCATATAGTGTGTGTCTGTGTGAGTGAGTGTGTGTCCAGTGCTGGATTGGCGTCCTGTCCTGGGTGTATCTGCCCAGCGCCCAAAACCTTCTCTCCTGGATGGGCATGGGGAAACACCCCCCCCCCCCCCCTGTGACCCTAATAAAGGATAAAGTGGAAGATAATGGATGGATGGTACTAAGGGGAGTTCAGTTTAGTGGGGGAGCATGGAGCACAAATGGAAACCATACATCAAATCACATACACTGCTTCATTCAGATCAACCATGCGGGAGGAGTTTAAGTTCTTACTGGGGGGGGGGTAGATCCAACATGGACGGTTTTTCGGCTTAGTGCAGCAGTTGTGAGGTATGTTTGTGGAAATATTTAGGACGTGCTAACACTTATTCAGCGGAATCATCCACATCAATAACATCAGTTATCTTCCGCTTTATCCTCTACTAGGGTCGTGGGGGGGAGGGTGTCTCAGGCGCTGGGCAGATACATCCAGGAGAGGGCACCAACTATCACTGGGCACACACTCAGTCACACAAAAACACTCTATATGGGGCAATTTGGAGAATCAAATTGACCTTGATCCATGTTTTTGGACTGTGGGAGGAAACCGGAGAACCCGGAGGAAACCCACATGGACACGGGGAGAACATAGAAACTCCACCCAGATTGGGATTCGAACTGGGAATCCCTAGTGGTGAGAACCAACCTTCATGCTAACCTTCTTACAACCCTGCTTAAGATATTACTGTTATTCAGCATTCTTCTGATAGTAAACTTTATTTAGTGTAAAAAGGCGTTTTGTTGAAAGTTTTCCCGATTTCCTTTTGTGACCTCACTGATCATGTTATTCTTTTAGGTGGTTAATACGTCCAGCTCTCAGCACTGGGGATCCAGGTTCTAATCTGGTTGGAGTCACATGTTTCTCCAGGTTTTATGCTTTCCTTTACAGTTCAAAAATATAGAGAGTGTGTGAGTGTGCGCCTAGATGTACCTCTGCAACCCTAGTAGAGGATTGAGTGAAAGACAATGAGATGAGATAAAATTAAAAAAAAAAAAATGACCAAGTTAATTGTTTTCATCATTTGGTCTTCTAGGGAAAGTTCTATCCATCCATCCATTATCTTTCGCTTTATCCTGTATTAGGGTTGTGTGTGGGGGGGGGGGGGTCCATACCCATCCAGAGGAAAACGTTTCAGGCGCTGGGCAGACAGACCCAGTACAGAACGGCAATCTGTCGCTGGGCACACACACATGACACACAGACACTCTATATGGGGCAATTTGGAGAACTCAATTGACTTGATCCCTGTTTTAGGACTGTGGGAGGAAACCCACGCAGACAAGGGGAGAACATGGAAACTCCACCCAGATATGGATTCAAACCGGGAATCCCTTCTAGGGAAAGTCATATTGATTTAAAACGATAAAGTCCATAAACTCATTGCACCATGTTACTACAAAACAGCACAATTCTTCAATGTTGCTATATTTAAATATTTGTAATAGTAAAATTAAATAACTCATAAATAATGCATTGAAATAAAACTTGATTAACAAAAAGGTATCGATTGATCATGTGTGACTGATGTACCTGATAGGCAGGGCCCTGTTCAGCTGTCTGTCCATTAGCATCATTGTTGTCCTGCACATGGTTAGAGCACACACCACACACGGCATGCAACAGGAGGCAAGGTTTCAAGAAATGAACACATTCAGTGAGTGAGGGTGAGTGGAATATAGAGAGACGAGAAACAGAAAGAACACAATACAGAATTGATCTGAAGTGGTGTACAGTGTGAAAACAAAATACGCACTTTATAAGTAAATCTCACCTAATTAACATACACATTAAAATACTAACTAACTTCTGTCTAGAATGTAACAGAAAGTCCCAACACATGATTTGTTGGATCTCTAAAAATAACTCACACTGTACATCACAATACGAGTACATTAAACTGACACAGCAAACAAACTCCATGCTTTATTAACCACTTTGGATTGCGTAACTAAACTTGCTGCTGTTTGTCTTTAACACATTTATTTATTTTATTATTTATTTGAAATGGGACTTCAGTATTGGAAGGCATGGTGGCTTAGTGTTTAGCATGTTCTCCTCTCAGTACTAGGGATTCCCGGTTCCAATCCGAATCCCAATCCTGGGTGGAGTTTCCATGTTCTCCCCATTGTCCGCGTGGGTTTCCTCCGGGTTCTCCGGTTTCCTCCCACAGTCCAAAAACATGGTTCAAGTCAATTGAGTTCTCCAAATTGCCCCATATAGAGTGTGTCTGTGTGAGAAAGTGGGTGTCCAGCAATAGATTGGGCAACACCCTGTCCTGGGTGTGTCTGCCCAGCACCCGAGACGCTCTCCTCTGGATGGGCATGGGGAACCCCCCCGCCACGACCCTAATAGAGGATAAAGTGGAAGATAATGGATGGATGGGATTTCAGTATTACTTACAAATCCCATAATGAATAATAAATGACCTTAAATCATTTATTCATTCATTCATTCATTATCTTCCGCTTATCCTCTATTAGGGTCGCGGTGGGGTTCCCCATGCCCATCCAGGGGAGAACGTCTCGGGCACATAAATAATAATAAAAAAACATATGCTATCTACCACTTTAGCCATTAAAACTCTTAGAGAAGATTTATTAACCGCTTATAATAAATTAAAGCAATAAGCACTAATAAAGGTTTCTGATTGGTCATTATCAACTGTAAGTAAGTTCTAACTGGCAGCACAGTGGACTTAAATACGTTCTGTATTCTATTGCCAGTAAGATTCTACCCCCCTCCCCCCGTGTCTGTGTCTAGGTTTAAAAGTAGGATTTAAAGGGTTTGTGTGTATGCCACACAATCTGTATGAGAAACTACTGATCTGTTTGGGTTCCATTAATAGGTCAAGTGGTTTATTAAACTAAATTAATACACATTCAGTCAATTAATTTTGCCAAACTAGCTTATTATTATAATCAGGTAAGAAAATATTATAAAAATATTCCCTGTTATAACACACCATGCCCTGATTGTAATCACTTACACAATAACCAGATTCAGAATAACCACTGTGTAACAGAGTAGAATATCAGTTCTCTTTCTATACGAGCTGCTCACCACTGTCCTGTATGGATCTATGTAGTGCCTCTGCAAGCTCTCTGTCTGCGATCTCCTCAGGTCGGGTCTCCTCTCGGCCCTCTGGCCCGTATGCTAATCTAGCACAGTCAGGCAGATCGGCTTCAGGTAGAAAACTAGTCTCCGTTCCCGTCGTCCCGATCAGGAGCACGTTCTTCTTTAGATCAATGGAACACTGGCAAAAAAGAAAAGATGTTGAGACATGATCAAAAGAGTTACGTCCATAGAGTTAGTTCACCTTGATTTCAATAACTGAAACCAATAAAAGTTAAGTATAAGTTTTACATTTAAAACTTAAATAAAGTGTGGGCGGCACGGTGGCGTAGTGGTTAGCATGTTCTCCTCTCAGCGTTAGGGATTCCCGGTTCGAATCACAATCTGGGTGGAGTTTCCGTGTTCTCCCCGTGTCTGCGTGGGTTTCCTCCGGGTTCTTCGGTTTCCTCCCACCGTCCAAAAACATGGATCAAGTCAATTGAATTCTACAAAATTGCCCCATATAGAGTGTGTGTGTGTGAGTGTGTGCCCTGCGATGGATTGGCGCCCTGTCCTGGGTGTATCTGCCCAGCGCCTGAAATGTTCTCCCCTGGATGGGCATGGGGACCCCCACCGCGACCCTAATAGAGGATAAAGCTGGAGAATTCAATTGACCTTGATCCATGTTTTTGGACTGTGGGAGGAAACCGGAGAACCCGGAGGAAACCCACGCGGACACGGAAAGAACATGGAAACTCCACCCAGATGGGGATTCGAACCGGGAATCCCTAGTGCTGAGAGGAGAATGTGCTAACCACCGTGCCGCCCTTGAGATGACAAAATTATATATTTCATATAAGGCACGAGAGGGCGTATCCAAACCACATCCATAGTATTTTTTCGCACGGTGGCAGTGGGTCCCACCCTAAACATTGTTGAAATGTTTAACGTGAATTTCCAATAGCAATAACAATCATAACACAATCTGTTTAATATTATAGTAAAAGAGATTCATTTAGTTGATCGGAACTCAGTGTGAAAAGCTAGTTTTCTTCAGTCATTTATAATTACAGAGCTACATGTCAACACAAACCTGGTGTCTCTTCAACATGTCCAGACCCAGCAGCATGTCCATAGGTTGATCTTCTAAAATGGAGAATGAGCAGGGCAAGAAGTCTCCTTCAATCTGCACCTGAGCTGCAACAGACAAATGATCAGAAAACCACAAATGAGAAGCAGGACTCTGGTTTTAAACAGTAACTTCAGGCATTCACTAATCTAGCAACTACCAGTAATTTACTAATTGGTACTGGTTAGATACAACATTATCGATCAGCTTTGTTTTAAAAATATTTAAAAAAACATTTACCCTCATTACCACTATTAAAACTGCAATAATGTGTGACTTCCAACTAGGTATGGACGAGACGATTCATCGTTTTTGCAATTAATCGTGATTAAATTTTTTTTTTCATACAAATGCTTCAACATCGTTATGACGACATTCATGAAAAAAATTATTATTATGTATTTTGCCGGCAGCTGAAACTTTAGACCAAGTGATGCAACTTGCACAGAACAAAAATAAAAGTTGCACTTGCAGCACATTTATTTTGTTCTTACAGGAAAACCTAGTTTTTCTTTAAATAGATATAAATATGTACTCGTTTAGGGCGGCACGTTGGCTTAGTAGTTGGCACGTTCGGCGCTAGGGGTTCCCGGTTCAAATCCCCATCTGGGTGGAGTTTCCATGTTCTCCCCGTGTCCACGTGAGTTTCCTCCGGGTTCTCCTGTTTCCTCCCACAGTCCAAAAACATGGATCATGTCAATTGAATTCTACAAATTTGCCCCATATAGAGTGTGTCTGTGAGAGTGAGTGTGTGCCCAGCGATGGATTGGCGCCCTGTCCTGGGTCTATCTGCCCAGTGCCCGAAACGTTCTCCCCTGGATGGGCATGGGGAACCCCACCGCGACCCTAATAGAGGATAAAGCGGAAGATAATGGATGAATGGACTTGATTTTCTTTTTTTATTAAAAAAAATAAAAGATGTGTTAATATTCAGCAAAAGCCCTGCGTTGTCTATTACAAATAAGTAGCTAACATAAGACACTGTTGATTGTTCCTGCGATTTGTCTTTTTTTTATTATTAATTATTGCATAATAATTTATTTCTTAGATTATTTCCTAGACAGTAATCGTACCATCAAAATCTGTAATCGTCTCATCATCTCACCCCCCCCCAAGACTTTTTATAATATACAATTTTGTACATTTACATGAGATATTGGAATATTTTTCAAACATTAAAATATATCACTCATTATAATGTATACAGAAATGTACTATATGTATATAAATGTAAATGTCATTGGATGTCAATGACGTCATACCCAAATGTACTCGGCCGATGATCTTCTGTGTGCCCACTCCTTTAGCGATTCCAGCCCAT
The DNA here is from genome assembly GCA_019802435.1 of Corydoras maculifer. Classification (NCBI taxonomy): domain Eukaryota; kingdom Metazoa; phylum Chordata; class Actinopteri; order Siluriformes; family Callichthyidae; genus Corydoras; species Corydoras maculifer. Next base: position 162,942 of record JAFMOD010001113.1, read on the forward strand.
CGCCGGTCCACCAGACGCATAATGTTACAGCGTTCAGCACAGGCTTGGCTCATGATAGTCATCTGTGCACCTGATGTGTTTAATATGATCATATTACCCTGTGTTTAATTAAAGTGGCTGAAAATGCAGACAACAGCTGATGAAGACAGATCTCAAAAAACATGGCAGACATGCCTTTTTTGAATTCTACATTTTCATTGGTCGGGTTGAGGTATTCGCTGGTCTGTTATTTCTATATAAAAACATGTTTGATAATCTAAATGTTCGATGTTGATCCCCTGAATGGACATGGAGAACATGGAAATACTAGTGTGGGATTAAGCATCAAGATAATAAGAGGAGGTGATATGTTTTAGAAATACCAATCAAATCAATTAGTGATAATGAATAACTGATTTATTTGGTTATGTAATAATAAAGCAATAAGAGGATATGCATTATTGTGAATTAATCACAGAAATGTTATTAGGCAATAATACAACCTCGAGTGTCTTATTACCTTTAGAAAATAGTTACAAATGCACCATTACAAAAAAAAAAACAAGGTAAGATTCATAAATTCGTTTATTAAAAGCAAAATGATTAATAATCTGCTCTTCATGGTGTACTAAGGACCGGGTTTGAAGTGAACGCTGATTGCTGTTTAACAGGATTCTGGTTCTCAGATTTAAGAACCGGAATATTATGTGTTTATATGTTTATCTGTTTTAAGTGGTTAGTATGTTCACTCAGATGGGGATTCAAACCAGAAATCCCTTGTGTTGCGAGGAGGAGTTACCATGTTCTCCCCGTGTCCGTGTGGGTTTCCTCCGGGTTCTCCGGTTTCCTCCCACAGTCAAAAAACATGGATTAAGTCAATTAAGTTCTCCAAATTGCCCCATATAGTGTGTCTGTGTGAGTGAGTGTGTGCTCAGTGATAGATTGGCGCCCTGTCCTGGTTGTATCTGCCCAGCGCGCGAAACATTCTCCACTGGATGGGCATGGGGAACCCCCCGCGACCCTAATAGAGGATAAAGTGGAAGACGGATGGATGGATGGTTCAGGCGCTTGAATCATGTGATCAGATTTCTTTCATTATAATGTCTACCTATCTTTACATTATACCCGACTGAATATCCAGCAGTGTATTGAGATTAACAGAACACACACTGACCTGAGTCAACAAAGGCTTTTACAGGATGTCCATTGACTTTGCAGTTGATATACAGCATGACCACTTGGCCAAAACTCTCAGGTGCTTCCTCCATAGCGATGGTCATGTTTTCTTCAATATTGTGTTGCCTGATTAACGTAACATCAAGAAAAAGCAAACAAAAAGTGGGCAGGATTAAACATCATGCAAATAATAGATATACAGTGGGTTGCAAAAGTATTCATACCCCTTGAACTTTTCCATATTTTGTCACATTACAACCACAAACATAAATATATTTCACTGGAATTTAATGTGAAAGACCAACACAAAGTGGTATACAATTGTGAAGTGGAATGAAAGTTATACATGAATCAACAATTTTTTTACAAATAAAAAACTGAAAAGTGCGATGTGCAAAATTATTCAGCCCCCTTTTCCCTGAGTGCAA